>JAAGKR010000023.1:0-42580 GCA_011419295.1 Clarias macrocephalus | reverse complement strand
TGGTCCTTCTCAAAAAATTAGCATATTCTGATAAAGTTAATTATTTTCTGTAATGTACTGATAAACATTAGACTTTCATATATTTTAGATTCATTACACACAACTTGAAGTAGTTCAAGCCTTTTATTGTTTTAATATTGATGATTTTGGCATACAGCTCATGAAAACCCAAAATTCCTATCTCAAAAAATTATCATATTTCATCCGACCAATAAAAGAAAAGTGTTTTTAATACAAAAAAAGTCAACCTTATAATTATGTTCAGTTATGCACTCAATACTGCTTCGATCGCGGCCTTAAGCTCATCCAGAGTGTTGGGTCTTGCGTCTCTCAACTTTCTCTTCACAATATCCCACAGATTCTCTATTGGGCTCAAGTCAGGAGAGTTGGCAGGCCAATTGAGCACAGTAATACCATGGTCATATTAATGATTTTAGTATCAAAATAAATGAGAATATTACTTTAGTTACCTTTATGAAACCTTATCATATACCTTGTAATTAATTTCTGTTATATGTTATATGATTTTACATGTGGTTCATCAAATCAATTTTCATTATGGTCATATATGTGGATTTCAGTATTTAAGCAATTTACATTTTTTCTTGTGGTAAAGTTTCTTAATGAACATTTTGCTTTCCTTTCTCAGGTCTAAAGAAACAGAGGAAACACCAGCTAAAGAGATACAGGTTTTAGTAGGCAAAGAGGAGAAAGTTGTTTCTGGTGTCTCCAAGCATACCACTTGTGCTGACGTGGTTCAGGCTTTACTGGAAGACCATAAGACAAAACCAGAAAGTAAAAAGCTCCTACATGGAGAGCCAAAAGAGTTCTGTCTCCTGGAGCGCTGGAAGGGGTTTGAAAGAGCTCTGCCTCCCCTCACACGTATCCTACGCTTGTGGAATGCTTGGGGTGATGAGAAACCCTTCATACAATTTGTTTTGGTGAAGACTAGTGAATTTGTACCTAAAAGGGCTTCAAAGTCTAAGGGGCTCAGGTCTAAGAGATGGGAGCAGGGTCCAGCACAGTATGCCAGAAACCTTCCTGTGGAACGCCAGAAACGCATGGTAAAGAAGGCCTTCCGCAAACTGGAGAAAATGCAGAAGGAAGACAACTCAGAGGGTTCAAAGGAAATTGACACAATGGTTCAACTTATCATCTCCCAGGACTACACCATCCGACAGCAGCTCAACCACATACGGGAACTGGACCTGGAGCTTGAGCTTTTGGAGCAGCAGCTGAGAGAAAGCTGTCTAGATGATTCCAGGCTCACTGAGAGTGCCAACAGCCAATTGCTTTCCTTGTCCATATTCCAGGACGATGATCAACTGCAGGAATACTTGTATACCAGTGATGGTATTGCACAAATGGATCTACAGGTGCTTAGACACCAGGAACTAATTGATGCCCTTTCTAGAGACATTGACCTGGAGCTAAGGAAAGTTGTTTGTACATTGGACACTGAAGTACTCCAGGGTGCAGCAGCTATAAGTCCTGATTTGGAGTTTGACCCAATCTCTGCGCTGACCTCTGCAGAATCTTTAGAGCTGGACACCTTGCAGAATGAGTTGAAGGCAAGTATGAGAGCAGGGATTTCCCTCCACACCGAAACCCAGGACCTTGAAAAGGAGATTCAGCATAACACAACATTACTGCAGTCCAGGAACCAGGAGTACCAGCACCTTATTGACCAGCTAAGTTCAATGCAGTTGAAGGACAATGCTGAGTCATCCAACCCTATATACCTGAAAAGCCCAGTTTCTCAGAAAAATACAGGAACACTAAGGCAGAAACTTTCACCCGGTGATGTGACAGACACGGACTCGGACACTGGCATAAGCTCCACTCATAGCCAGGACTCACTGTCTCCTTGTGTGGACAGACAGCCCCCTCTGGACACTGATGTTTAAATGATGGACATGCAAAATAAACAGTACATAGCCCTCTTTATCAGCTTGTCTTTATGAGTAGAAGGTCTCATGGAAGCTCTTTATAATTAGGCTTTTTCAAGGAAATAGAAACTGTTAATTTGTGCTTTATTAATAGCAATGGCAGTCGAGGTTAAATAATGTATGAGGGGCGTTCAAGTCTTTTGATTGTGCAGAATAACAGAACACAGTTATTTTACTTTATTTCACCATATAATCTCCTGCTTCACTAAAGCGTGTATCCCAGTATTTCACTTGTCAATCACCATCAAGATAGAAAGTTTTCTCAGTCTGTTTGAGCTGGAATTGGCTTGGAGCGAGATCATGACTGTATGTGGGATGTGGCAATAACTCCAAGCCAAGTTCCTGTAATGTACAAGTGGTGTTCATGAATGATTCCCACAAGCAAAAACATTCAGTTCCCTTTAGTGGGGACACGTTATCTCACGTTATGTATATTTTTTTAATGACCTGGGGTTGACCAGTGTTCACGGGAATGAGTGCACTGGGCTCTGAGCCACCTCGACCCGGGATTGTCATTCAATGTACTGGCCGGATATAAACATCAATCGGTTTAATCATTAGTTCAAGAGAAATTTCTTCACAATTTCCATTTTGACTCGAATGCCCCTCGTACCTTTATAAATATGATATCATAAATAGCTTAGCTATCAAACAGGAATAATTTATAGAAGAGATAATACAGGGTGCTCCCAAAATCTCCAAACTTACAGGTAATTAACAATTTTTTTTAGCAAAAAGTCTTCCAAAAGTATATCATACTTGGTTCATATAGATTCATTTTTTTTTCCACATTCTGAATGTGGTCACAGTGTCGTTATATTACCAGGTCATAATACCAGGTGTGTTCACACAAGGCTATAAACAATGGGAGAGACAACACTTGGGACACCCTGTAGTCAAGTAACAACTGTTATCCTTGGATTAATTTTAATTAAATAATTATAAGTAAAAGATGGATCATCAATCTTGTAGGTCTATAAATTTTGTTCTTAAACAATGAAATTTTCTAAAACAAGGTTTTCTGTGACATTTTTACTATGTTTTATTCCACAGCAGTTGTAGCCTACATAAAGACCTTGTATAAGTAATGTACAGTATGTAAATCCCGCCATACACTGCAAGGCCAAAGGTCAACATCTGAAAATCACAACCATATATTTTTCATCACCAAAGTTGGAAGCAAACAACTGTCCAGGGATGCTGTAGCATCACAGTTTTTTCTTAATGGGAACTAAGGAGACCATTGCAATTTTTTTTTTCTTTTCAACAAAATTCCCCTTTTTACAACATTTTTTAAATAATTTATTTATATAGAATATAAGTATTTATGGTAAAGATCAATTCAATCAATTTAAATGAAATAGGCTTAGAATTAAAAATATAATTGTTTTATATTAAAACATATCACAGAATCTGTGTAAAAAAAAAACTATTTCCCAACTTCTCAGAAAAGCTTTATTTTATTCACTGCTGTATAAGTCATTTCTAGACAATGTAGCACAATGTTTTATTAAGCTATGATATGACCTGATACTTATGTGTACAGTAGATAATGTTAAAACATACTTGTAATTTTCTATTACAAGATAATTTATTTATTACATAATTGTGTTTTTAAACACCCACTGTTTCAATGATTCACAATGTATTCTTACATACACACGTTTATACATCTTGGAGGAGTATCCGCCACACCTATTTCCACAAGAATTGTAAAATTTAAGACAATAAAATGCAACAGTAAAATTGTTTAAACCTTGCTTTTTGGAATACATAACTGTATCATCACAGCCTATGTGGAAATGTAACAGCACATGCAGCTGGAATGCAGCTTGACTCAGGTGTAATGATGGGGTAAGAGAGAAATTCCAATAGAAACACCAGCATACACCTCTGGCCAGGGAAGAGATATTTGAGCTGTTTGGCATGAAGCAATTCCCTCATTTTCTTTGTCTCTGTATGTGCAACAGGCCAAGGCAATCTCATTAAAGTGCTGTTTTGTTGCCATGTAATATAATCTTCTCCTGCTCATTCACACAGGGACATGTTATTTGGTTATCATGTACAATGTGTTATGATAGGGGAGTTATGATGCTAATCAGAAAGTATAATCAGGATCAATATATTTTACATATATAAACTGCAGATGTTACATTTCATATGCATGCATATACATAGATATATGTATATCTCACACACTGTGATATTTATCCAAAATTTCAACATTGCACCAAAAGGAACGGTGCCAGGGTAATGGCTCGTCATGCCCCCATTACCATGGCGACTTATTTCCCTCCACCGTGCATTCAGGATGAAGGAGACGCCTGCCAGAATTCTGTTGTGTTGCAAAATGCCCATAATTACCTTGCTGAAAACGTCAATTACTGCTTCTCTCACTGCTGATGCAGTGCCTTCTCCAGCACTAACAATTACTTGATCCAGGTCTCATAAATAGTCATTGTAGATGCAGTTTTTTAAGAAACACTTTTTGAGTTGGACTTTAGCTGACCTAATGTAGTAACAGCTAGTAACATTATCAGTTAATATGAAGCTTAAATATAAAACCATAAAAAGACCCAAAACACAGGTAATTGTTCGAATTTGTGCAATGTGTGTGTGTGTTCTCACCTTAGATGAGTTAGTCATAACCCTAGAAGCAGACTTGCTGTTGTCCTATCCAACTAGAGATAACATCAGATTTCATAGATGTTTGATGTGGTTTGCCTAAGGTGAGATGAGATAGAGACTGACTGAGTAAGACAGAAGAGTCATGCTGGTCTTCATACTAATGTACGTTAGCTGAATGAAGTCACTCCAATAGTTAGTCTTTACACATATTAACGATCGCATACATGTCAGCCAAGTAAATGACAAATTCTTACATTTCTTTTCCATCCAGCGGATCCTTTGTTTAGGTGTGGGTTCTGACCAAAAGCAAGTGGTAATAAATCACACCAACCAGTGACTACAAATTAGCTAATCAAAGCAAATTAATTTTGTACACATTCCCTTTAGACCTTGGCAAAACAAATTTCCACAGTTATTCAAAAGCAATTCATTTCATATGCAAGAAGCATGACTGTCACTTGTTAGGATTATGAAAACCCCAAAAGCAATCACCTTACAGCAAGCTAATTTATTTTTGTTGTTGTTGTTGTTGTTGTTTCAACTTCGGGATAACATGCTCTTTTGAACAGTGTGTTCACTGATGAATTTCATGTGCTACCACTAATTCTTCGATGAGAGACTGACTGAAATGATGATCCTTATGTTTAAAAAAAAATTGCAATCCCTTACAAATCACTAATATAATTAAAAACAGACATTCAAAAACAAATACTCTCCAATATATTCTCCAACCACAAATGATCTGATTATTTTGACTGTTTTATAAACTGGATTATGTAATAGTGCACGGTATAATGGGGAATGTCTATTTAAACTTGTCACTGGGATGAATGTTGTCAGGGTTGTTTAAATATAGTGTCAGTTCTTAATTACATGATTCTCAATACATAAATGATGGATCAGGTTTATGGGCCTTAATGGCATATTATGCTCCTAGAGAAGACATAAACCATGCTGTTAAAATGATCACAGTCATCTTTTAGCACTATTCACTACGTGTTCAACAAGTTTACTGTGTAAAACATGTTCAAAAATTTATAGAACATATACTCAATTAAATGTTATTATGTTGTATTTCTTTGTGGGCTGGAAGATAATAATGCATGCATATTAAAAAGCTGTTTTATCAGTAGAATACTCCAAAGTTGTAAGGAAGTCAGTGAAGTAAAGAGAACCCACTGGATTAAACAACGCCAGCATGTCTGAACAACACCAGCTTCAGAAGGCAATTGCCTCAACCCTAAACACTGTTAGAAGAGACGCCATCAGGCACAAAGCTATAAATTTTGTGGTAATTAGGCAAACGTCAGGACATGCAGTCAGTCAATGAAAACAATAATAAAAATCTTTCTTTCTGAAAACATATTATTTAGATCTGGGTAAGATTAATACTTTTCTAAATCTAAAATAGAGTAAATCCATTTTATACATAGCATTTCTCAATATAAACAATTAATTCTAAAAGCAACAATGTACATTGCATTTTTCCTTAATAATAATAATAAGAAGAAGACAGAACTTGTTTGGTTTTCAACTTTAGAGACTGTTGTGTGCTCAGCAGTGTCTGAAAAACTAACCCTACAGGCATCAACTGCCATGTCATTGTTAAAGTCACCGCCATCTTTTTTTTTTTTTCATGTTTGATATGAACACTATTGGGAGGCCTTTGAATGTATAGTACATGCTGATTAACATGGAGGCATGAACAACAAACAACAGAAGAGATTCATTTAACACTTTGGTAGGTTTATCTGATCAAAGTTAAGTTTATTTTAATGATGTTAAGAATTAACTTTTTTTCTATTTTTATTCTCTGTAACTTTTGGAACTCGTCCAGCGCCGTGCTAAATAATGAGTATAACATAGCTTAGCTGGCTAGCTAGCAAATGTTAGCTACCATTAGTCAAGAAACATAATCAACTGACAAGAAACTGACTCCTCTACATCCGAAACCACCCATACAGAGACTAGTCGGCCAGTGAAAGTTCTCAGGTAACGGGTACAGTATATTTATCCTAGCCAGTTTTTTAGTCAATATTTATTTGTCAATATTTAGTCATCATTATCAGATAATGCTATCAAAACACAGTTAGCTAAGTTTAATGTGTAAATTAAAACCATGTTTAAATTTGCATGGCTACATGTTATGAAAAGGGTTAAATGTTGGCTCCTAAAATTTTTATTTGGCTCCTAAATATTTTAGGCTGCTAATGATTTATGGTGTCTGGAGCACTGCATATGAAAGGCTGAGTAGATAATTGCACGAGTGAGCAGCTCTACAGGTGCTCCCAATAAAGTGGATTGTACTTGTATGTGAAAGAAAAAAGATTTAGTAAAGCTTGTCGTTTTCAGAACTATAAGAACGAAAATATCACACACATAGCAAGATATAGTAATCTAACTATAAAGGTACCTATGAAAGTACTGGAGTGACAAGGCCAATTAAAGAACCTAACTGCAAAAAAATCAAACAGAGCATGAGCATCGGGTATAGTCAGTATAACGATTTAGAATGTCAGTAAAAAAATTTAAAAAAAGAAAGAAAGAAAGAAACCACAGGTGTAAAAACCACAAACACACATCGAACAGATCAGCCAAGAATAACAACAGCAGTTGATGACAGAAATATTGTGAGAACTGTGAAGAAAAACCTAAAAACAAGATGAAGATGGCTTCAGTATCAGAAATCCAGAACACTTACTACATTATCAGTGCATCAGGGCTCACTATTCCTTATTGATGATGTAACTCAGTGTGACTAGTGACCTTGAAAGATTATAGTATTATACCTATATATCTATACATCCCTCCTGGAGTAATTTCTCTCTGTATCCTTCAAATAAACATACTTCTAACCTTCTGTAGACCAACCAAATTATCCAAAGTATTTCTTCTCATGCTATATATCCTATAATATTTTATTGGGACTTTCAGTTTGAAATACAGTACTAATACCATACACAGTGATTTATTTTTGGAATGTAACACAAATGCATCAGTCAGATTAAATAGGTAATTTCATTTAAACACATATGAATAGGAGGCCCACATTTTTTGGAACGCTTGCAAGAAAGGTTCACAGTCTGATTGCTTTCCAAAGATGTGCACAGTGAGACTAGGATGCCATGGGTCACAACAAAACAATTTACTCAAGCGCAAGGTTTTTACTTTTCTGCGGGTGTGAGTAAGTTGACAGATTTGAAGTTTAAATAAAGACCAGAGTATGTGCATCAGTCCTTAGTAACTGCCTGTTCATAATCAGGGTGGTTTAAATAAGTCTTATAGTTTGCTTACATTTTGGTAAATTTGGTACATTTTCTCACAAAAGCATGATTTATATTTAACTAAAGGTCCAATATTTTATTATTTATTTAATAATTTAACATACAGTAGGTTGCATAAAGTGCACATGTGTTACACCAGCTAAAATGCATTCAGATAATGCATTTTGTCATACCGCACACTGCCTTTATTTCATTCCTCCTTCAGTTGCACTATTTTAGTGTCTATGTAAATGATTTACTGCTGAGCCATATCCACCACAAACAGCAGAGCTGCGCAACAACCAACCTTTTGATATGATGTCACAAACAATTAGGTGAGAATCTAATTAGCTTGTTTAGCCCCAGCCAAAAAATATATATATATTTAGTTAAAAATATTTATCCTTTGGTTTCTGCTTTGTACACAAACTGGTGAACCATATTAATGTCTAAAATTGACTAAATTGAATTGACTAAAATTGACTTAATTTTGAATTATGGGTCCCATATAGAACAAATCTACCACTTTAGGCCCCACCCACTTTTATTGTAACGCTCTCATTCAGGTATTTGTATTTGAAGCCATAAACTGCATTGTGGTATGCTCATATAATCAATATTTCCAAGATTGTTTAATAAGCTTTGTTCATGTTATATGCCGATTTTCTTTACAAAGCATCCAAAACATATTTTGATATATGCTTGATCAGCATCTTAAACTGGTCCTTTGTTAAGATTTGTTAATTACTTAGCGTTGCAGGAAGAACACTTAGCATTTCTACAACTTAACTGAACTAAACAAGTCTGATAATTTTTCAGCCTACAGAGGTAACGGCACTACTGTTTCTTCCACTTAATTCCACAGTATATTCCTGCACACACGTATTACACATTAAACGTGTGTGTGCCTACAGTATATGCACTTCATGGGTGGTCTTGAATAGTCTATATATGTATTATCTCACACTGTGCTGTAGGATCTGTGAATTTCTGACACCTTAGCTCAGCCGCACACACACGCTTCTTTCATGTTTAACGTCTCTCTCTATTCCTGCACTCCAACTGTGCACGTATTATTACTGTTATTTGTGTTTGCTCTACCACAGGTGTTCTCTCAGGCTCATCAAAAAGCCTTTCATTATGGCCAAGCCAGTCTGCAGAGCTCTCAGAAGGAGGGGAAGGAGGCGGGGATATAAATAAATAAATAAATAAATAAATAAATAAATAAACGGAGATGCTATGCTCAATTATGTAGAGCATAGTATAAAAGACTATAAACAATAAGTGTTCATCAAATATCATTTGTAAAGCTGAAGGATCTAAATGCTCATTTCCAAAGGTTAAAGGTCACCCTGTCTCTCCTTCAGCTCGATAGTCATTCATTAGTTTCTCGTATAACAGCTGCACTCAACGCCTTAATTCCTAGTGTCCATGCCCTGCCAATTTTCTGTTCTAAGACTCTCACTGCCTGCATGAATGTGTTGAAGACTTTGATTACCCATGACTTAATATGTTTTTAAATCATAACCAATCATCCAGTCAATCTAAAACCCAGCCTCACCTCAAACTCATTCATTCCCGCAAAAAAAAAAAAAAAAAAAAAAACTCTTTTTGATCAACACTGCTAGAGGGTTTCTTTTGTAAGTAAGTCCTGTTTTATTCTCTTAGCCTGCTAGGATTTTTCTTGTTTGCAGTGATAGCACCGCTGAGTGTTCTTTCTTGCCAAGGAACATTGACTTGATAACATAATTCGATAGCAGTTTGTGGGACACCAGTGGCTTTCTATTCAGTGCAGGCCTTTTAAAGGTTTTAGAGCAAAGCTTAATGAGTAAAGGAGTAAGTTTCATATAAAAGTTTTCCTTCTAAATGTATTACATCATTTCTCTTTGTCTGTATATTTTTAGATCAGATTTATTCCTTTGACCCTCATTCCTTCCTTCCTTCCTTCCTTCCTTGCACCCTGTCTTTCTTTATTTACCTCTTTCATTTTGGTATTTTTATACATTAGCTTCTTCTTTCCTTCCTGTCTTTTTTCCTCATCAGTTTCTTCCTGCCTTCTTATGTTTTTATACATCGCTTACAGAGTAATCTTATCATTTTGATCATTTTGATATCATTTTGATAAGATGAATGTTTTGTGGTGCTAAGATCAAAAAGCATTAATATTCTTTATGCAGAACACCTGGTACATGTGGTTCACAGGCAGTTGACGCACATGCACAATACTGCAGCTCATGTGACAGTGCACTCATACAGAAATGTTCATGACGAGGGCTTTGAATGGTTGGCCAGAGCATGGCTTGAAGTGCAAACTACTGAAGGCCACTGGCAGCCGTGTTAGATCTTGCATGGGGAACCTTTGATCACCCACAGACCCCCACTCTCCCTTCTCACAGCTCTTTCAGGCTTCCTGTACAACATGGTGGCAATAGCACTAATCTTGATTCACTTCCAAGTCAGGTTCACTTTGAAGAGCCTCAGTGTGTCTCTGAGATTAATCTGATTGGATGTCCATTTCCACAGAGCCTCTTTCCCACCCGCACCTTGTGCTTGACACACCACCATCACAACAACAGTGCAGCATATCAGTCCTGTTTATTTCACATTATGCTAGAAGAAGACATTCAGTCGGTCCGAAGTCTGGTACATCTTCTTTTCTGATGACTAATTAGTGGGTAATTTGATTAATTAAGGCTTGGGAACAAGGGACAAAACAAAGAAGCATGTTTCAATTAAATTTAATTCAATATTTTAGTATAGTACTTAAAAACAGTTATTGTCACAAATCAGCTACACAGAAAATAGATCTTATTTTAACTAAAGTAACTGTGACAAATGATTATAGAAAAAAATATATTTTTAATTAATTGTAAATTATTTAGAGAAGAGATGCCTGTACTGAGTGTATTTGTAATGTGTACTGTTAATTAAACTTAAGCTTCTATAAAGTTATTTTTAGTTCCTCACCTTTTTTTTTCATTTCATTATTCATGCTCATAACCTTTTATTATCAATATTTAACCATTTATTTAATACAATATACACTAAAATATTCTTGTTCTTTAAGGGGTTAAGGCAAAAAGAAGGGGGTGAAACTTCTTTATTTGTTTTAGATTCATTACTTGCCACATTTTCTGTAATCTATGTGCACATTTGCTTTTTATTCACAAATTGGCCTAAAATGTGTGAAAACCTACTCATCGCAGGCATATTTAAGTCTTCCCTAAACTGTTGGTCAACTAACTTTGAACCACTAAATTGTATACAATGTTTTATATGCTGTAGCATTACAATTTCCCTTCATTGGATCTAAGAACAAACTTGTTTAATTCAATCCAATTCAATTCAGTTTATTTGTCATTGCGCAGCTTAGGCGGCACGGTGGTGTAGTGGTTAGCACTGTCGCCTTGCACCTCCAGGGTCCGGGTTCTATCCCCGGCCAGGCTCGATTCCCGTCTCTGTGTGCATGGAGTTTGCATGTTCTCCCCATGCTTGGTGGGTTTCCTCAGGGTACTCCGGTTTCCTCCCACATGTAGGTTAGGTTAATTGGCATTCCCAAATTGCCTATAGTGTGTGAGTGAGTGTGTGAGTGTGTGGATGTCTGTGTGCCCTGCGATGGATTGGCACCCTGACCAGGGTGTACAGTATCCTGCCTTGTGCCCTAAGTCTCCTGGGATAGGCTCCAGGAGCCCCCCCGACCCTGAATACAGGATTAAGCGGTAATGAGGATGAGTGAGTGAGTGAGTGTACGCAGCTTTACACAATCAAAAGAAATTATGGAATTTGTATGAAATGTAAATGTGTATGCCTATGCACAAATGTAAATGTGTGTGCCCCTATGCACAAAGCCAGCTCCACAAAGACAAGGTTTTCCTAAGTTGCAGTGGAAGCACTCAAAGGTTCTCCATAGAGCCCTGATCTCTCCCCACTGAACTGAGATGAACTTTGCCTCAGGCGTTCTCACCAAAATCAGTGCCTGATCTCACTAATGCTCTCGTGGCTGAATGAACACAAATCCCCACTGGCTATTCTGTACAATCTGGTGGAAAGTCTTCCCACAAGATTAGAGGTTAATATAACAGCACCCTTTGTTACACTTCTACTACTACTTCTATCTCCTTGAGATGCATCCACAACCTGATTGGAGTCCACATGTGCCTAATTTATGTGAATTATTTGGACATAATTAGGAAAGACACATACCTACAGTATCTACTCATAATGTCTGACATGAGGTGTATATTTTGGAGTTAAACAAAGCCATGAGGTTGAGAAAATTATCTGGAGACTTGAAAGTCAAGACATTGATCTGGGGAAGGACATGAGAAAAGTATTTAAAGCACCCAAAAGCATGGTAGCTTCCATCATTCTCACATGAAAGAAACTCGGTACAACCAGCAGTCTTTCCAGTTTTGGCAGACCATCCAAACTGAGTGATCAGGAATGAAGGTAACCTTTGATCAGAAAGGTAACCTAAGAACCTATGGGTCACTGTAATTGAGATACAGAGTTCTCTTGGCTTACAGAAGGACAACCTTCACTGTTGCACTCCACAAATCAGAACTCTGTGGTAGAGTGGCCAGACAGAAGCAATACCCCACTAAAAGGCACATGATAGCCTGCTGGGAGTTTGCCAAAAAGCCATGAGAATCCTCTGGAGAGTCATGCTTTGATCTAATGACGATTCCCCATGTCATGTGCGGAGGAAATTAGGCACTGGTCATCATCTTGTTAACAGTATCCTTACAAATAAACATAATGATGGCAGAATCATGCTATGGGGATGCTTTCTGCAAATGCAACTAGGAGGCTAGGCAGTATATTTTAAAAAAGTCAAATGCTGCAAAATATAGAGCAATCTTGAGTGAAAATCTTTTCCAGAGTGCTCGTGATCTCAGGCTGGCGAGAAGGTTTTGTTAAGACAACTACATGTCAACAAGAGAATGACCAAAAGCATACAACCAAGAAAACACAGGAGTCATGTCAAAGCAATTCTTTGAAACTAATGGAGTGACCTAGCTTTGACCTAATTTTGGACCTGAACACTCTGGAGATACTTGAAAATGGCTGTGCACCAATGCCTCCTACCCAATTTGACATAGCTTGACCAATTCTGCCAAAAAGAATAGAAGTAACTTTTAAAAGAAAGGCGTGCCATTCTTGTATCATCATTTACAAGTAGGCTTGAGGCTGTCATTGCTGCCAAGTGTACCTCAACTAAGTATTAATTGCTGGATCTGAATATTTATGTAAATGGGAAAAGTACTGTATCAACTTATTTAAATTAAGGGCAGAAATTCCACTCAAGTAAAAAACATAAGTTAAACAAAAATGAAGAATTATAAAAATTTATATTTAAAAAATTACATGAGGAATTGTTTGTTTTCCACTGTGAATAAAACATTTTATCAAACTTTATTCACTGGTGAAACAGTTTGTGTATCCTTTTTAAAGGGCACATTCCAGACGTAAGCTTCCATATCAGTGGGCTGATAATACACTGGTGTTAACTATTAGTCTCTTTCCTCTAGCTTTTGTGCCCTTGCTGGGTGTTGCCTTCCGCTGGAATCAATTGTGAGCATTTCCTGTTAAAATCCGGGTCCTGTCTGTAAGAGAAGAGACTACAGGCAGGTTTAAGTATGTGAAATTGGTTTATTAAATATGTCTGGGATACATGAAACATTTTTAGTTTGGAAAAAATAAAATGCATTAAAAAAAAATTTATACTTTATGCACAGTATTTGCTGTATAATGAGACCTGATTTAATTTACTTAATTTAATGAATAATTTTTAACTAATTAATGTGTTTGTTTGTTTGTTTGTTTGTTTGTTTGTTTGTTTGTTTGTTTGTTTTTGCAAGGACCGGCCCATCATGCAGGGACAACAGTCCACAGGTTTGATTCCTATACTGACAGTATCCAAACAAGACAGACAAGTCCAATCACATGGTGCTATAGGTGGCACGAGGAAGTATCTCACTTCAAATATATATATAATCTTTTTATACCACAACTCTCCCCATACCCCACCTTTCCTTTCTTCTTCTTCATCTCTAAGTACAAAATGAACAGACCTAAGCCGGAATGGTGGCACAGAAAAGCTAGGCTTTTTAAAGTGTTAAAGTTTGGAAGGGGATAGTGCAGAGATTTCAGATTAAAGATTTTTGCTGTGAGGAGTTCTAAATAGCCTCTACCTCATCAGCAGTGTAAAATTTGTGCAGCATCATCAAGCAAATGTAAAAGAGCAGGTGGCGCGTCATGGAGAAGAGCAGGTGTGCACTATAATCGATGACGAGGGCCAGAGTTACAGGCAGAATGAGGAGGAGCAGGAGGAGAGGGTAGTTCAATTGTTAAGGAATAGCTTAACAGGGACTCACAGGAAGGAAAGAGGGAGGTAGCCTAGTGTGGGTGACTGTGTGGATACAGTAAATAGTGAATGACAAAAGTGTTTTTCTGTAATTTAATAAAAAAGTGAAGTCTCAAACTTTTTTTTGTTAAATATTTTCTTTTCTTAAGTATTTCCTTAAGATCACAAAAATGCTGAATTTTTTTTTTTCAGAAAGTATTGCGTGCATAAGTGAGCATACGTTTATAAGTTGGACATTTATGTATCATTTTTGTTATTTATCTTAGGAAATATTCTAATATAAAGAAAACGACACAGTAGCTTAGTGGTTAGCACTGTCACTGGCATCTCCTGGGTTCAGGGTTCGATTCCCGCATCAGGTCTGTGTGCATGCAGTTTGAATGTTCCCCCTGTGCTTAGTGGGTTTTTTCCCGATACTCTGGCTTCCTCCCACAGTCCAAAGACAGTCCTTACATTAATTTGCATTCCCAAATTGCGTGTAGTGTGTGAATGAGCTTGTATATGTGTGTGTGCCCTGCGATGGATTGACACCCTGTCCAGGGGGTACTGTACCCCACCTCATGCTCTAAGTCTCCTGGGATAGGCTTCAGGCCCCTGCAACCCTGTATACAGGATAAAGATTGGCAAAACCCATCAAGCATCATGATGAAACTGGCTCTCATGAAGGTCATCTCAGGAAAGCAAGACCAAAACTTACCTCTGCTGCAGAGAAAAAGTTCATTTAGAGATACCAGCCTCAGAAATCACCAATTTACACAAAATGCTAACTGAATGCTGCAGCTAAAGAAGCACTGCCTTATAGCTCCATTGTCCTGAATATGATATTTAGTTTGAGTTACTGTCATTACTGTCTCAGATTAGAATGAAGAATTAACTAAAGGTTAATAAATCAATTTGAAAATTAATGACATTAAACTACTGAATATGTCAGTAATAAATTTTTTTGTGGCCTCCATTGCAAATAATAAGATATGTGTTAACTGCAGCTATGCTCATATGACTGCCAATGTGAATTTAGATATATTGAAGAAAGTAGAAAGTTCAGTCAAAGGTTGAATAAAAACTTCGACATTCCTGGCTTGCATGTGTTATAGAGCACCTTGAAGGCGAGGAATACCTTATAATAAGGTGACCTGATATTCACTAATACTACAGTGTAGGATCATTTCACATTCTTGCAGGTTTTTTTCTGCATGCATTTCTGTCACATATTCTTTATAGCTGACCAAAGCCCTTCCCCCAGAAGTAAGAATGATCCGGGTTCACTGTACATCTGCACACCTTTATTTAGGAACTGAAGAAGCTGTTGAGTAAAGATTATGGGTAATTGCACACCACTAGGCTTTTCCTACATTTTAGTTAAATCCATCAGGTATAACTGAAAAAAAAAAAAGAAAAAAAAAAAACAGGTGGCAGATAGCATAAGTAAGTAAATCGCTAGCGCCAAAGATTCATTGCTGAAACCCTGGTGATTGTGATTCATTATAATGAGATATCCCGCAGGTTTGCATTAGCTCATAACACTCAGTCAATAAGGGTGGATGGAAGAAGCTGTAAACATCACTACCTTGATCCAAATGATCTTATCAGTCATCTACCCATGATTTCACATTTATATGTAAAGGTAATTACCCTGCGGGCACAATAAATATCCCATGAGGCCCTTAAGATATCAGACTTCCAATCTTAATTCACCTACACAGCAATTTTGTCAGGTGTATATGTCTGACTTATTTTGTAAATCAAACATCCTTACAGAACTGTTTTCTGTTCTTACAGCAGACAGGAATGTTATGGGTATTAGTTTAGTTTAACAACTGTGTTGTGCATATTTCTGAATATTGTAAAACTTTAATGAAATGTTATCACTAAAACGGTTTGTGGAATAAGGTAAGGCTTCTGTCACAAAACCAAACTCACTCATTAAAATGTAGGTTTTACTATCCGAGAGGACGACAGGACCAAGGGATACTGTATAAGCCGTATAAGCCATAATATAAGCAACTGCTTTTAGGAGTGAAATGGATTTTTTTTTAAATCATGGTATATTGATGTAAGTGGTACGGTGGTGTAGTGGTTAGCTCTGTTGCCTTGCACCTCCACAGTTTGGGTTTGATTGCTGGCCAGGTCGAGTCCTGCTTGTGTGCATGGAGTTTGCATGTTCTCTCCGTGCTTGGTGGGTTTCCACGGGTTCTCCGTTTTCCTCCCACAGTCCAAAGACCTGCAGATTAGGCTAATTTGTGTTCACAAATTGCTCTCAGTATTTGAATGAGTGTGTGTATATGTGTGCCCTGAGATGGATTGGCACGGCGCCTTGTGCTGTACGTTTCCTGGGATAGGCTCCAGGCCCCCTGTATACAGGATTATGGATATGTACTAGAGTATTTCAAAAGCAGGGGGTAGTGCAAACACAAAGTGCAAAGTTACTTACACTTACTATTTATTTATTCACCTTAAAGTGTATTATTTACAACCTATTCTGACAAAGGAACATCCCCTAACTTTTAGTACTGTACTTCTTAAACTGCAACCGCTAAAACAGCAATAATGTAAGGCATGTTTAAGTCAAACAAGGACTTGGAAAACCATTTACAAAATGACGAAATTTCTTGTGAATGAAGGCATAGAACCAATTGACCTTTACAGAAGACTTCAAGCACAGTATGGTGATGAGACGCTTAAAAACACTTGAACTGAACAAAAAGTTAAAAGATGGATGTACGTCCGTGAGTTGTCTCAGAACCGACTGCAGGAATTTTTCGACTTGAACACCAGATCCTTGAAAATCGACAGATAACTTGCTCAAATTTGTGAAAGAGACATATCTGTCTGTGGGAACTGTACACCCAATCATTCATAAACACCACTTGCACATTACAGGAATTTGGCTGGGAGTCATTGCCACATCCCCCGTGCAGTGCTGACCTTTTCCGCCATTATAGGAGTTCCCGGGAGCCCAGCATTTCAGACGTAAAGCAGGTGTTCTGATCCTGGCTCTGGTGTACTAAGAATACTGTATACTGTGCTTTAGTGTAGCAGGAGGTATATAAAGAAATAAAGCTACTCTCATAAGTATGTTCTGTATATCTTATTTATATACAGTACAGACCAAACGTTTGGACACACCTTCTCATTCAGCGAGTTTTCTTTATTGTGTTCTTTATTGTGTTCTTTAGCCCAAACAAGTCTCTTCTGCTTGTTGCCTGTCCTTAGCAGTGGTTTCCTAGCAGATATTCTACCATGAAGGCCTGATTCACACAGTCTCCTCTTAACAGTTGTTCTAGAGACGTGTCTGCTGCTAGAACTCTGTGTGGCATTGACCTGCTCTCTGATCTGAGCTGCTGTTAACCTGCGATTTCTGAGGCTGGTGACTCGGATGAACTTATCCTCCGCAGCAGAGGTGACTCTTGGTCTTCCTTTCCTGGGGCGGTCCGCATGTGAGCCAGTTTCTTTGTAGCGCTTGATGCTTTTTGTGACTGCACTTGGGGACACTTTCAAAGTTTTCCCAATTTTTCTGACTGACTGACCTTCATTTCTTAAAGTAATGATGGCCACTTGTTTTTCTTTACTTAGCTGCTTTTTTCTTGCCATAATACAAATTCAAACTCCTTGAATGAGAAGGTGTGTCCAAACTTTTGGTCTGTACTGTAGTTCTCACATATTATACTCATACATACAATCATAGCACATGCAGCGTTAAGCATCCCTGACTATAAATAATTCTTTAACTTCACTAAAACTATTAGAAAAGAGGTAAAGTTATAACTCCCAAAGGGTAGTTTTGTTTGTCTCCCCCCGCCTTGTGGGAACCATATAAAGCCATAAACCATACTGTTTTCCTATCTGAAAGGGTGACCCCTGTAGGACAATATGAACCCTTGCACATCCACAAATCCCTTAAAGATTCCTTCTTTGTTTACCCCCATATTCTCCTCACCATGGTTACCTGCAAATTCTCCCCCACCAGCCAGCTCTCCCCTATCATACAAGTGCTTCCTTTGAGACATGCAAAGTCAGCCAAGCACATCTTTTTAAATTGTTGTTCATGCTGTACAGGCCAGCACTATCTAACCTCTTTCACATACAAGACCTCACGAATCCCCATGACTGGCTAATGTCACTGTGATTAAAGTTTTTCATCCCATTTCTTTCATGATAGAAATTTTCTTTGTTCCTCTGTGTGAAACATTAAAGCTTCCAAATGGTAGATTTCTATAGCGTTTGTCCTTATCAGACAGGATTCCTGTAAAACCAAAGTTAGAAACCAAAGAACCCTTTTCTATGAAAAGGATGCTTCAACAACACTTGTTCTATGAATGCAGACATTTGCTTAAAAAAAAACATTGTTCCTGCGTAGGTAATGTAATAACTTCTAGATTGGAGATCAGATACAAGTAGTATAAAAAAGTCACAGACTTTTTGATCAGGATATATGTATTTTAACTGAACTTAAGTAAATACCAGGAACAAATATTTCAAATATTTGCTGTCTGACCTTTGCAGAACAAATATCATGTCCAGTGGGAATGCGCTCGTGATATATGGACACATGGACGCTTAAAGATGCTTCCTGTAGCACTGAGTGTGGAAATGACAGACTTTGTGTGCCTAACACACACACAGCAGTCCTGCGGGGGTGAAATATGAGCAAAAATTTTATTTTTGTCTTGCGTTCATTCAGTTTGGCATCAGCTTGTGTTTTTGCTTGCCTTGGCTGGAGTTGAGTTTGATGTGCCTTTGTGTTCGAGGATGATGTCAGCGAGGTTAGTGGGAACACCTGCTGGATTACGCACAGAGCTGTGGCATGAGGGCAAGATACCCCCTTCAGAGAGTCCACCTGAACACTGTGTGTGTGTGTGTGTGTGTGTGTGTGTGTGTGTGTGTGTGTGTGTGTGTGTGTGTGTGTGTGTGTGTGTGTGTGTGTGTGTGTGTGTGTGTGTGTGTGTGTGTGTGTGTGTGTGTGTGTGTGCGTGTGTGTGTGTGTTCCACAACATATCCCAAAAGAAGCAGTGTGCTTCCTGTACTTTGAAGATCTGCCTAACTATCCTGATCACTGCTGCTCACAATCAGGGAGGTTGAACTTGAGGTGACTGCTTTCATTGTAACAGGAAACACCCTCTATTGTTCCTGCTGGCGGCTGTGGTATGTGATAGAAAGTCCTGAGTGGACTTTTTAGGAAGACCACTCAAAATATTCTAGTCAAGGGAAATAGCTGACCCCCTACTTAAGTGACGTTATTAAACGAAAACACCTTTTTCATGTACTAAATGTTTTGGTCTATAAGTTTTACCAAAAAAGTACTGATCCCATTAAATATATATAATCGGAAATTGTCCAGTAACAACCTGATAATCAGATTTCACAGTAATGAAAGAATACTGAGTTGATATTTGTTTAGCTGAGACTTTTTTCATCATCTACATTGCCCTGCCAAAAAAGTCACACACTCTAATATTTTGTTTTACTTTGAATACGGCATGCAATCGCCATGCCATTGTTTCAATAAACTTATGCAATGTCACAACATTTACTTAGTCACATTAATTTCTCTTCAACCTTTGCACTGCTGTCTAAAGGCTTCTCCAGCACATTCCAAATATTCTCAATGGGGTTAAGATCTGGACATCTCTTCTGGTTGTCTATCCATGTATGAAAATGATGTCTCATGCTCCCTGAACCACTCTTTCGCAATTTGAGCCCAATGAATCCTGGCATCATCATCTTGGAATATGCCCATGCCATCAGGGGAAAAAAAATAATAAATTCATGGAAAAATCTGGTCATTCATAATATTCAGGAAGTTAGCTGAACGATTTTTTTGCGCACATGAATCTAGCTGAATCTAGACCTGACTAATGGAAGCAACCCCGGATGATAATTCACAAAATAATTCACAAAGGCTTGTACAGCAGGCACTTTTCTTTCTAATGCGCCACGGTCCATTCTTTATGCTCTTTAGCAAACTGAAAAAAAGCCTTTTTTCTGATTAGCCTCATGACAAAATTTTTTTTAAGGCTACACCACTGAAATTATTTAATATTAAATAAAGCAGTGAGTTCTACTGTTGTTGTTTTTCTCCTTTTTTTTAAACAATAATGATTTCACCAAACATTTAAGTGATCTCAGATTATAATCATTCACATTTTTTCTGACTACATTTTTGCTTGAAGATGATGGTTCACTACTATCTTTCCAGGTTTTAATAATGAGCTTTACAGTTCTTAACCCAATTTTAGTAGTTTCAGGAATCTTCTTAGTTGTTTTCTTTGCTTGATGCAGTCTATTAAGTTAACCTTTCGGAAACAACCACGGGATATGTCTTCTGACATGGTTGTTTAAGAAACAAAGAGCCACTTACTGCACCAGTTACTGTAGGGTTAATTAACTTGTTGCCATATTAATCACTGCTCTTAACTATTTGGTTAGATCTTAAATCTAAGCTTATCTAACTTAAATCTAGTTTCTTTGTCTGTTCAATGTATTTTTCAAGCTTTATTTTTATATTTTCCTAAATTACCCACAACTACTGTACATCGACCCATCTACTTCTTCATTGTTGGATTTCTCATAAACGTTACTTTAAACATTGCTGAAAAACACATTACACAAAATTTTATATAAAGGTATTACATTTATTTAAGTGTGGAGTTTTCCTTTTCTTTCCAATAGGTGATAAGTGAAAACAAAAACCCAGCATTTTTTTTTTTTTTTTTTACCTTTTTATAGTTCCCAGTTGTTCAATGAATCAAGTCAAACCTCACCCTATTTGCTTTATGTACATCCTCCCGACTCAGCCAAATCCCTTCTGTCACCTCTTTGGAATTCAAAATTCCCCCTGAAGCAGATTTCCCACCTGCATTGCAGGTATTTTTCTCATGAAATTGTTGCTAACTTTCAGGTTTCAGAAAACCTCTCTTCAGTGGCACTTATTCGCAGATTGGTTTCGCAGGTTTACGACGTTCCTGTCAACACACAAGGGGTTTGCTTATAAACAGAATATAAACCTGCTAGACTATATTCTATTGTCCGTAGAAATAAGAAGGATCGATTTTAGAGGTATATGGAAGGGATGTTCAAATCAAGTCATGGAGGACCAGTGTTCTGCACAGTTTGTAATTCAACAACACTTAAACACACACACAGTTAATCTGGAAATTAACAAATTAGTTGATTCAGGTATGTTTGAGAAGCAAAATCATCAAACTGTGCCAGACACTTCCCCTTAAGGAGTGGATTTGAACACTCCTGGTATAAGTTTGTGTAATATACCGTTTTAATAGAACGGCAAGAAGTCTGTCTCCTGTGAGATTTAGATTGTTATGTTTAATAGCTTTTTAATGACTCTCCAGTATGATAACACAAAAAAAAAACAAATCACAGTCAGTTCTTCTAAACCTTCAAGTTCTGTAAATCGTAACATATTATACTTTACTTCATTATATGATCAGCATAGCATCGTTATGTGCAAAAAAAAACCTGCACAGCCAGCACAGAAAATGGTTATGTCTAGAAACTTTGACTTTTCTAAACTCAGGAGTCTCCTGTTCAGACTTAAAGGTAGCGTTCAACCTGAGGCTGAAACGGTGAAATGGGAAGTCCTTGTTTTGACATTCTGTGAAGGATGACTTTGTTCTTCCTTATCTGCCTCTGCTAAAAAAAAAAATCCACCACCCTCAGACACACACACAAACCCACACACACACACACACACACACACACACACACACACACACACACACACACACACACACACAGTGCGGCTTTCATGTGCAGCACACAAAGGTCTTTAGGTGCAAGTGTTAAGAAGAATAAAGTAATGGAAATAAAGTTATTTGCAAGAACTTAATGTGTTAAAAAATGAAAATGACTTAAAGATAGAGAGGAATAAATATTAGTAAAATATATTAGAAGTAAAATATTATATCATGGAGCAGAATTAGTAATATATTTGCAGTTCATTAGGTACATATTGTAATGTATGTATGTATGTATGTATGTATGTAGGGTCTTGTCAAAATCTGAATTCTTAGCCCATCATGTCAGGAGCATTTTGTTATAGTAAAGTAACAAAGTTTGTAAAGTAAAGTCAACTTCATGTGGACTGTATTGCAGCCTCAACATGTGTTCACCTCATATTATTGAATAAGATGTGAAAAGAAGATGAAAAAGGACAGCATTAGCTCTAGGCTATGTGTAAGGATACAACGTTTAGTCTTTTTACTGTAAGAATATAATTAAACTCATGAAAGGTTAATTTTAGGTTTTGGTTTCGTTATAAGTCAAAGCTAGGTCTGGCGTTTCATGCCTAAACTTCTGCCTGTATTTTATACTGAGGCATTTGTATTGAAATATTTCTCTTCAAATAAATATTTTAAAAAGCATATAAAGACATATGTTATATGATATAGCAAGTGTTGTACTTGGCTTTATGAATGATGAATCCTTCTTCAAGAGAACCTTCAATAGGCAAGGTCATTTTCCTCAGGGGAGGTATGCAACAAGTTATTATAAACACCTTTAAACCCAGTCAAAAATATCCTGGTACAGCGTGTACAATTGTGGAGGGTCGCAAATACTTTTTTCCGTTTCACTTTCCAATGAATTCTCCATGTGGCTGTCTGTTACAGCTTATTAGGTCCCGAAGGAGGCTCCCTCTAATAGGTAAATTGATCTTCTCAGCAATTACAGAGAAAGCTGTCTCTACCATAGAGCTATGGTGATTAAATAGTTCCTGAATACTTTGAATGGTAGAACATCATGATCTAGGGGTATTATAACAAACATTGCTGGTACAGTATCACATATGCCAACATTTTGCAAAAATTTTGCAGGTATTTTACCACAAGTAGTAAACGTTGGGGTGGCCAGCAACTGGATTTTTTATGATATAGTCTGCTAGATGTGCTCTAATCTTACAACGCACCAGTCAATTCGCTAACACCAATCATCCTTCATCAAACCTGAATTAAGTACCACATCAAGGTTCTCTTTGAGAAAATAGTACTGAAATCTGAGTATTGTTCCATGCCACCAACATTCCCTATTACAGTTAACTAAAATCACCAGGTCAGTTTCCTCACTTCATTTTGACCTATAATAATATCTAGAAATATCAAACAATAAGTGATCACAAACTGGATGGTGTTAAAAAAAAAGCTTTAAAAATCCATACATTGACATCATCAAATATTGTTTATGTAAAATCTCAAGATGATTGTGTATTACCGGTGAAAGAAGCCTGGGCCCTATACACCATAAATATCTGGGGGTGGAAAATCTATTCTGTCCAGCATACAATATTGACATTTATAAAGTATGCTAACAATGACAATGATCAATAATCTGCAGATCTGAGAGCATTTCACACTACCATCTCCTGGTTTTACTGTACAAACTGATTCTAGTGTACCGTTCAAGCTATTCTTTCACCATGCTGCAAGCCTTCAGCAGGATCACCTTTGCCAGGATTACTGTAAATATTCCTATTACATAAAGATAATAGTATTACATGGGATACAGTATCACTGTATTAACGACTCATGATTTGCATTATGAAGCGCAAATTTGAAAGAATGACAGTTTAGCCATATTGTTTAGCAATTGTTTGGATTTCTCTTTCTAGTTTATTTCTTTTAAGGATGTGTGATTAATGATTTTACTGCCTGTTGAGACAGCACCACTTTTATAGAATGTCTGAAGTGGATTTTTCGCAATGATTAATGATAACTAGATGCTATGATCAACAATAGCATTCATGTGGCAATCAAT
Source organism: Clarias macrocephalus (assembly GCA_011419295.1). Lineage (NCBI taxonomy): Eukaryota > Metazoa > Chordata > Actinopteri > Siluriformes > Clariidae > Clarias > Clarias macrocephalus. The sequence continues at coordinate 18,605 of JAAGKR010000023.1, read as the reverse complement.
ATAATCTAACAATCATTCAACTAGTTGGAAACTAAATTATAAATTATTCTTTTTTTAGACTGTTTGCAACTGGTGTCACTTTTCACCAACAATTTCTTGCCCTTTTAAATTTACAGAGTGGATGAAAAGTAACCAGGCATTAAAAATTGGTAATGAAGTCCATATTTCTCATACACTTTCTTTTCTTTAAAAAAAAAAAAAAAAAAAAAATTTGCATGTACTTTATAACATAGGAAAATGAAGTCAAACCTTTAAATTTCAACATAGGCACCTGCCACTTCTTTTTGCATCATTTACCGATCCAGATGTACTGTAGTGTTGCATTCCTCCTTTTCACTGTATGCCACGGAATTCATATCGGGCAGTGATCTTAGCTCCCGTCTGAACAGTCAAGCGGGCAGCCATCTTTGTTTACTGTAGGTTGCATGTGCTACCTCTCGCAACTGATGCCTGTACTATCAAAAGGGGAATATGAAATCCTATTTACTATTGTCTATTTAGAAACTACAGAATTGTCATCATAACTTGACAATTGCAAGTGACACTGCAAGTCCTATAGCCATTAAATATTGAGATAGACTGCAGTTAATTTCCAACCTTATATCGGACTTTTATTTGCACATTGCTTTGTGACAATGTCCATTATAAAAAAGCTCCATATAAATAACATTTAATTGAATTGGATTAGACCATGGCCATAAAGAGATTAACATGATCAGCAACTATAAAGACTGCGTAATATCAGTGATGTATAAAGGGCCCAAGGTGAGCCAAGAAAACTTTTTCCAAAGTGTTCAGCATATCAGTTTCAGTGTGTCTGTGGGCACTTGTTAACAGGAAAAGGACCTTGTGTTGTAGCCATCTGCTTCTAACTTTGATGTGGGTTCTGTGACACTTTATTGCTCAACATTGTAAAAGTTGTTAGCAATTGCCTTCCAGTCAGCTAGAACTAATCTAGCCATTCTCTTGTCTCTTCAACAAGAAGTATCTACCATATTTTTTGGCAAAATCCTATGTAAAATCCCAGGATGGTTGTGTATAAAAGTTGCTTGAGCAGTTATTGAAATAATCAAACTAGGCTGTCTGGCATGCTAAAGTCAAAGTCACAAAGATATTTTTTGTTGTTTGTTTGTTTGTTTTTCCATTCTGATGTTTGATGTGAACATCAAATGAAAACTTGTATCTCAATTATTTTATTAATTGCTCTGCTGCCACATGATTGTCTGTTTGATTAATTGAATAGGAAGGTACATGTGTGTTATTATTAAAAGTGGCTGCTGCCTTTTTAATTATGATTATTTCAGTTAAGTATAGGTATAATTTCACTAAATCCACCAACTTATATTTAAACTATATTAATATTTAATTCTATTCATATTCTATTTCAATATTTTTTCTTTATGATAATTTTGTGTGTTACAACATTTTCCAGTTTTACACTCAATTTAATGATAAACCATCTCTGAAAAAAAAACTTTTTGAATATGACAAAAAAGACACCATGGTAACTATTTTACATACTGTTTACAACGGGCACATCTTTAATAGATAAAATAATATGCTTTCATGGAAAACATTAGCACTTACAAAAATGACCCCAGGTAATAATTTTCTGCTTAACACCGAAAGAATTCATAGAGAGTCCTTACATTCCTGTTGCATACTGTTGTAAGCACATAACTTTCTTATTAATTGCACTGTAGTTAGTGAATAATTCATAGTAGTTACTGAGTAATATGCTTTAAGATGAATAATTGACCAATAAGTTTTGAGGGCAGCTGGCCACAGAACCAAGGGTGAGTTGAGTCTTCTTCTTTGCTGCCTTTGAATGTAATTTAGTCAATCAGTAAATACAGTATTAAAAGTATATATGTTATATATAATTACTTTTCAATTGCATTTTATACTCTCTCTCTCTCTCTCTCTCTCTCTCTCTATATATATATATATATATATGTGTGTGTATATGTGTGTGTGTGTGTGTGTGTGTGTGTGTGTGTGTGTGTGTGTGTGTGTGTGTGTGTGTGTATAGATGTTGTAAGCTAAGACCCAGATACAAATGTGTGAGTTTTTTTCCTGTTTTTCCTGGCCTTTCATCTATGTTGGAATACAGGCTGAGTATAAATTACCTCAGTTAAGACAATAGTGTTATTTTGAGGGTCGTTCAAGTCAAACTGGGACTTTTGATTACCCAATTGCCCTTTCCTTTAGTGTCTGTGAAGATTCTCAGTCATGTCAAATGACATGACATGTTCTAAATGCAAGTCGACTATTTCTATTTCTATTTCCTGTCTTGAGCTCTAGAAATGTAAAAATAAATAGTTGACACGTTTTTGTTGTTTCCATGGATGGTTGCTCTCTCTCCCTGATCCTTTGGGAAGAAGTCACCCTGTCTTTTAAAAAAAAAAACTTTATGATATAACAGAAATGGCATTTACTGCCACTTGCAGTAATTATTATGTTTAACCTTCAAGCATGTGAGCCACAGACCAATATCCAATAAAACAACAATTATATTTGAAGAGCGGTCTGGATGTTTGGCCTCTAGACACACTTATAGTCTGGACCAAAAGATTATAACAGCATTGTTCTTTTTCCAAAACAATTTTTCACTCCAAAACACAGTGTTGTAGGTTGGAAAAACAGCACAGTACTCATCTCCCTGATATAATCCAGCTGATGAGCACATGCTTTATATTTTTCAAAGGGCACACATTTCAGATTGGCTTCATTTTATCAATCTGCAATATTCTTAAGGATATCAACAGATAGGCTTTTTTCTTGCTCTTAATGGAGTTTTCATTCTCAACTCTGCCCTATTCGTACAAGACATCTGGTTTGTGAGTATAAATGGATAAAATACAAGTTGAACACAATTATATAATATAAATAAGTAACATCTGGAACGTCGAATTCCTGAATTTAAATAAAAAGAGAGAAGTAGTTGTTTCATATATATATGCAATGTGTTTTGTTTATAGATGATTATTGTAAGTAGTAGAATAAGAAAGCTAGACATTAATGTACCCTCTAATAATTAGCCTCACATACCCTGCCTTAACCACACAAGGTATTATTAATATAGACTAAGGAAATGTATACTCCAGTCACTTTTTAGTATGTGTAAATGACACCTTTTCTGCCCCTGTGTGCTTAAAACCATCATACACTTGGTGGAATAACATGTATTAATACACAGACTGATTTCAGAGCGGTCAAATGATTATGCTGCATCAAGCTAAGAAAACAACAAAGAAGATCTGAAATTCTCAAAACTAAGTCAAGAATCCTTCAACATATGATCAAAACCTGAAAAGATAGTGCTCGACCAATAACTTTGTGGTAGAAATGTGGTCAGAAAAAGTTATGAATGGAGAACACTTAAACACTTGGTGAAATTGCAAGGTAAAAAACCAACAGAAATAGAAACAACCATAACTATGTTTAATAGTAAAAGTAAGAGGATTTCCATACACACACAAAGTGAAAATAACTCAGAGGATTGGACTTTGGAGCAATCGGAAAGGTCATGGGGTCTGAAGAGTTCAGATTGCCCCTATTCCAGAGCATTGCATCTGTCAGTGTAAGTGTGGATCTGCATGTACAGTGGGTGATGTAAGTGGATCTGGGCTTCAGTTGGTCACATCTAGGCTCAGCAATGTTATGTAGCAATAAAATGAAGTGAGCTAGTGACCTGAATGTACTAAATGACCAGGTTATCACATCAGAGGACTTTTTCTTCCCTGATGGCACAAGAATATTTCAGGACTCATACTGAGAAAGGGTGGTTCTGGAAGCATGATGAATCATTTTCACACTTGAGCTGGCAATGTCATTGGGTACTGTAATCAAAACGAAAGTTGACTGAATGAAATCTTGAAGGTTGTGACTTTTTCTTTTGGCCAGGCAGTGTATGTGCTGTGCAAGACACAGTCCAATTCATGCACAGCACTGCAATTGTTTTGCAATAGCAATTAATCCTGTAGAGATTAAGTTCATTTAACAGCACAGCTGTGAGTCAGAGAGATTTTTACAACTAATTTAGGTTAATATTGGCAACATCCTAGCGAGAGCAGAGTGGGATGCAAAGTCTGATTACAGTAATTTTCTTAATGTTTAAACAAAACAAATGAACTGACTTGCTAATATGTGATGAAAGTAAACACTGCTTCTGCTTTCTTCTCTATTTAAACATCACAAAGATCCATGTTTTAGGTCTGGTACAGTACACCACTGCAATCTGAGGAGAAAAATGTAAATGCTAAATGATATAAATGTATTGAATCTGATGCTCACTACTAGGATAGAAATGCTTTAGTGCTTTACAGATATATTTCTGTATATATATATATATATATATATATATATATATATATATATATATATATATATATATATATATATATATCTGGGGGGAGGGGGGGATAGTTTGCATGATCTTCCTGTGCTTGGTGGGTTTCCACCAATTACTCTGGTGACCTGCCACAGTCCAAACACATGTAGATTAGGTTAATTGATGTTCCTTGACAAAAAATGTAGAATTTCTTTTAACGCTATAAAATATAACCTATAATGTTCACACACTAGCAAATTAGAGATACATGCATAATGTTTGTGCAAGGTGGTACTGTAGGTCTTTGGAAAGATTAAGATACAATAAATGTTCAAAATAAATAATTCAATAGCATAATTTAATTTTAAAAAAGTATTAAACTCTCACAAATACATAAATCTTTACAAAAATAAATGCATGCAAGGGGGGCATTGAAGAGATTCTATTTAATATTAGAGAGTCAGTAATTAGATTGGCAGCAAACTACCAGTGGCTATTGTTTTTACATTTGTTTTTATTATCAGCCTCAAAAAGACTCAAGTGCTTGCCAAAAAGCCCTTCAAACTACTTTAGAATTTATCAGCATCCAGCTTGAGTCTGTCACAGATCTTCCATCTCCAGTTGAGTGACTTTGACCCTGACACTTGTAAAGACAGTGACAGTGAGCTTTGGCTTTTATGATGCACATGATAAATTATTCGCCTTAGCTGGCATCCTGTTTCCAGATGATACATGCCAGCTGAGGCGAATAATACACACACACACACACACACACACACACACACACACACACATAAATATATAGATGAATAATATAAATATACAGTATACTGTATATACTGTAAATAAAAAGCTGTTAGGTTTTCCTGACAATGCTGGAGAATATGAGTTATTTTGGTAACTTCGTCACACTCGCTCCTGTCCATTTTCATGCAAAATCCAGAAGCCTACATTCTTGATGTTTTTTTTTTCCCCCTCATCTGAAAACTGGTCTTTCTTGTAATATGTCGCTTTCTTTACAGGCATGCACATATTCTTCTGTAATGTTATTGATTCATTAATTTTAGTATATCTTTGTAGGGAATGGTCTTGTACATAATAATGCAGACATAATAAACTTATATAACAAAATTTGTACTACAGATAATATGGCGCCTAAGACTTTTGCACAGTACTGTATATATAAGTCAAACCTTGGATTCAGATTAAAATTTGTTCCCAAAGTGTGTTTATAAATGAAAACACTTGTGTATCAAAGCAAATTTCTTTGGAAACTCTGACGATTCGTTCTACAACCGAAGCATATTCATATAAAATTAATTAATACAAAATATAAGGTAAAAATAAAACAAATTAACCTGCACTTTATCTTTAAAAAGAATCCTGACAGAGGTGTGCTTCCGTTAGTGTGTGTGTGTGCGTATGTGCGCAAAGCTGAAGTATTACACAGTAGCTCCCTCCTTTCTCTTTTATACACTTTACTGCTGTAAACTTCTCTAATGACACTTGCTTTGCATTACGCACACACACACACACACAATATTATAATGAACAGTACATACGCACACAGATGTTGACGAACGCGCACTGAGACCTAGCATGGCAGATGATTACCAATAATCCCATAGAAGAACCATTGGTTTAGTTGTGTTCACGTGTCGCTCGGTAGACAAAACACATGTGTACTACTTGTATATCAAGACCTCGTTTATTAAGTTATTTAGTTTATATTTTAAAAATTCCAAGGTTTCCATGTGGATTGCAAGTAACTCAGTCTGTGAGCATTTTACATATCAGGTCTTATAAACTGTATGTATACACTACTGCTCAAAAGTTTGGGATCACTTTCTAACTTCATTGTCATTTTTGATTATCATTTCTTTCTACACTGTAAAACAATGCTGACAGTATCCAAAATATGCAATAATCTCCTTTGAACACTTAATATTGATATGTATCTGCTATTCATGACCTGTACGCCTTCATAATGGCTCTAATCCAAGGTGCTGTTAATTGCTGATTTCTGAGGCTGTTAACTCTAAATAAACTTTTTCTCTGCAGCAGAGGTAAGTTTTGGTCTTGTCATCCTGGGTAGGGCTTCATGAGAGCAAGTTTCATCATGGTGCTTGATAAAGGTTTTGAAAATGAGCTTGACAATACTGTTCTTGAAAGAACTAGTCCAGAAAGGCTGATCTCCATGTCTTACAACATTCATAAGTCAGTTGGAAGACAATAAGTACACTCCTTACTTCCACAATTACTAATAGAGCAATTAGCAGCCATGTGTTACTTAAAAAATACACCGGATTCTATAGTGTCATTACCACTATAAAAGCACAACCTTTGACAGTTTGGTGTTCTGGAGCACTTGGGTGTGTGTTTCCATCATGCCAAGAGCAAAATAAATCTTACATGATCTTAGAGAAGCAATTGTTGTTGCTAATCAATTTCAAAAGGATTATAAGGCCATCTCCTGACCATTTGAATTCATCATTTTACAGTGAGAGGCACTGTGTATATGCCTTTTCAAGACAGATGTTTTGCCAGCAGTGGATATCCTAGCAAATTCTGTTCAATGCTCAGCGACATAATGAATAGAGTTACAACTTGTAACCTACAGGCATCTGTAAGCATGTTACACTGATCGAGTATAGCTTTCACAGAGGTGAGCCTTCTTTCCAAATAAGAAATAAGGAGCATCACTCACTCACTCACTCATCTTTTATACCACTTTATCCTGTATTCAGGGTCACGGGGGGCCTGGAGCCTATCCCAAGAGGCCTAGGGCACAAGGCGGGGTACACCCTGGACAGGGTGCCAATCCATAACAGGGCACACAAACATACACACATTCGCACACTACGGGCAATTTGGGAACGCCAATTAGCCTAATCTGCATGTCTTTGAACTGTGGGAGGAAACTGGAGTACCCGGAGGAAACCCACCAAACACAGGGAGCAAACTCAGCACACAGAGACAGGAATCGAGCCTGGCCGGACCTGGACCCTGGAGCTGCAAGGCGACAGTGCTAACCACTACACCACCTTGGAGCATAACCTAGGTTTGCAAAACATGTATCACCACAAACACCTCATCCTGCTATCCAGCATGGCGGTGGAGGTGTGATTTTGGCCTGTTTGTAGCCACAGAACCTGAGAAACATGTATAGTACCAGTTGAGATAATGGTGAACAACAATTTGTATAAGAATGTTGTTGGAAATAAAAATGAACCCAACTGTTATTCTAACTTATTAGCTTTGAAATTAGATTATTCAATTAGGTTATGCAACAGGAGAGTGATCAAAATAAAGTTGTTGAAATAACTAAGTCAATGTCCTGACCTTAATTTTCCATTAGATTTCTGAATGTTGGTTTACATTTTAACTACATATTCAAATCTGTCTGGATTTTCTTCTTCTTATTATTATTATTATTATTATTTATTATTTATTTATTTGTTGTTGTTGTTGTTGTTGTTGTTGTTGTTGTTGTTGTTGTTGTTGTTTTTAGAAGTTAGTCACAACAGGACAACACAATTGTTTTTAGGACTTTTTAAACTTTTTTTCATAACCATGGCTGCTAATTTCTTGAGGTTTCCCTAATTCCCCTTTAAAATTGTGTGTTTCATATAAAGTGCTTTATTACACTTGTGGAGAAATGTATTAGTCAGCTGAACAGGCAAGTGGAAGTGTGTTTGCTTGAAACTGGACTAAAATGGAAGCTATATTAGTAATTAATAACATACGGTCTCAGCTAGTTAAGTCTATTATACAAATTAAGGGACTTAAATGAGCATTCCTCAGTAGGAGTCTGTTGTGTTCCTTCCTCACTTTGCATGGGAAAATGTTATTAGAGCCTGATTATCATCTTTATTGTCATTTAATATGTTTAACCACAGGATAACATAATCTGCAATAGCAGGAGAGTGATATAACTGCTGTGTGTTTCTTAATTTTTATAAATTGTTTGGAAGTTTTTCTTCATTTTGCACATCCTTTTGTTTTCTTGATATTCTGTTATGTTAATTTATCCAACTATTGGTAAAACAATTTCACCATCTACAGCATTGTATTCAGTGTGAGTAATGCAGCATACACTGTAATATGTGGGGGGGTGGCTCAGTATTTATGGTATATTGTACCATTGTAAAGTCTACTTCAACATAAACCAAGAGCAAATAATTGGATTTATTTTCTTCCCCTGGTTGTTGAATCCTGGATTAGTCATTTGCTCCCCTGTACATGTATTAATACATATATCATAAGGATGGTTTCTTCAGCCTGAAACAGACTTGAAGAAAAATAAATTTAAGCTTTAGATTTATGAAATTATTTAATTTCATACCTTAATGTGTTGTTTATTCGGTGTGCACAGTAAGCTTTATTGTTATACATGGATCTCACGTTCAATCAGAAAACTTTTAAAATGTTGTTATTCTCACTATGAAAATAAGGCCTTTTACAGTATGTGAAAGGAATTGATTTTTTCTGTTTTATTAAATACAGAAACAAAAAACCCCTGCCACCTGATCTCTAGCCCGTACCAATGTCTTTTCTGATTTGAGCAACTAGCGACCAAGTTGTCATATTGAAGAAGAACAGCAGGACAAGCTCAATAAAGATCCAAAAGGGACGTCCAAATCAAACGCCCCCTACTGGCCCACTACAGCTGTGAGCTCTTAAAGACAGTAAAAGAGAGCAAAGGCTAAAGGAAACACTGTAGAAACTTCAATCAATTCTACTGTCTAGGAAGCCAAAGACAGAGAGAATGGATGCTATCAGTGGGCAGCAAGCAGAAGGAAGGCAGCAGTTAGGAGTCCATTATCAGCCTGCTAGATAAGGTTAATGGTGTGGTAGGAGCTGAGAGCAGGCCTCGGCCATGAATCTTCCAGAAAGGTCAATCGCATTCCAGGCCACTTTTGATATTTTATTCTGATTGCTTGCTGTTTGATGAAAGTGTAGGCAAGCAGGCCCAGAAACAGCAAGAGTATGTGGGTTATGTGTGTGTCCGGGGATCTAGCGAGACAAACAACAAAAGATCATATTCAGTTCAATAAATGACCTATTCAGCCAAACACAGTTATAAAACACAAATGGTGAGGGGTGAAGCCATATTCGTGACCAATTATGAGTAGCCTGAACATTCCGGAATGATTAAATAGACTCTATTCAGCAATGAAAATGAATAAGTGTGCAGTATGTGCAGATGGATTTGCGCTGTTTGTGTAGTCAGACCTGAGAGGCTTTGGATCTTTATACACTGGCTTTATAGATCATGCATGGAAGACGGAGATGACGGAATATTGCCAATGAAATGAAATAAATGCAGAAGAGTAAAGCACCGGACAGAAAAATGATGACTAGTCCAACTCTTTTGTTAATGTCTAGAGGAAGGATTAAAGTTAAATAATAACAGCCAAGCGGGCTCTAATTTCCAGAATGCCAATGCATTCATGCATAAAAAGTCAGAGAGTAAACACTCAACAGCATCAAGCGGGACAATTATTAACAAAGAGCGCAATCGCTTTATCCTAAAGTAAATATCTCAGATATAATAACTTCAAGAATGTAAAGAATGCAGATTACTTTTTTTTTTATTTGCTACCTATTAAACCTCATTCAAAATAAGTTAGTACTTTCCACAAATATAACTGGAGATTAACTGAAATGGGTCATACCTTCTATATAGTTTTTTAAGGAACACGCACATGCACACACACACACACACACACGCCTTTGTCATCTATTTAGAAAGAACCATAGTCTATGTGTTGTATAGGTAGCTGGTCAAAAACAAGAAAAAGATCACATAATGAAATTAAAATCGCTTTCATAAAGCCTAATTCTGTGGAATCAAGTTCCATATATATTTATTTTTATTGTTGTTGTTTTTTTTGTTTGTTTTTTTTATGTATCAACATAGGTGTCATATCTTGACAAACTTGGTCAATGCATTGTTTCATTAGGTCTCATTGATGGCAAAATACAGTAAGAATATTGTTTGGATAACCACACTATTACACACTTATGCACACAGACAGGAGCATTAATGATTTCTATTTGTTGGTTGGTTGATTGAAGTCAAAAACAGTCTAAATGTACAACGTTGTTGTTTGTCCTTTTGTGCAATAATGACTTCTATTACTACGCTGATTAGCATGTCACAGCATGTCATTGCTTGACAACAAAACTATTAAAATTGAGCAATACATTATATAATGAAGTCTCCTCAATGGCAAATTAAGAATCATGTGGGGCAAAATATTTTACACTCACAGAAGCACACATGCGTATGCAGGCAGCAGCATCTATCATTTTACAATTTTTTATTATTTGCTATTTATTTATTTATTTATTTATTTATTTATTTATTTATTATTTTACCTAAATAAAATAAAATGTAATAATAATAATAATAATAATAATAATAATAATAATAATAATTGGCTTAGTGGTGAGCATTTTCCGCCTCGCACCTCCAGGGTCCGGGTTCGATTCCTGCCTCGGGTCTGTGTGCAGGGAGTTTGCATGTTCTCCCCGTCCTCGCACATTCCAAAGAATGGTGCTCCCAGATTGCTTGTTGCTTGAGTGAGAGAGAGTGTTATTAATAAGTTAGCAAAGTGTATCAGTGTACTGGATCAGCTCAAGTAGGAATCTTTCTAAGCGTTTCACTTTGGGTAATCACTTTGGTCAATAGGTGCATTTACATGGACACTAATATGTAAACAGCTGACCAATATCAGAACAGTCTGAGGCAATTCAGCCAGACCAGAATATATTTTTAATCATGATGTGAGGGGTGGTGTAAACTTTTGATAATCCATTCAATAGATATATAATGCACACACTATAATGTTGGAATAAACATATTCTTTCTGCACAGGTTTTCACCAGATAAGGGTAATTATATGACATCATGAGCTTCCGGGAGGAACATTTTGTCTCGTTACTTAACAATAAATTCTGTGTGAACAACTGCCTCCCTCCTGTCTTCACTTTTCATCCACTGGCTCTCTGGCTGAGGAAGAAGCACTGACTGACTCACCATTGTCCATCTAGTAAGGCATTTAACCAATCACAGATAAGATTAAATTACTGTAACCAATCATAATGCAGAAAGTGGGATTTACCTAAACATATAGGCAGTCTAATCTACCCTAAGGCTAAAAAACTTATTTTGATTCTTCTTCTGTTATAATTCAGGCAGATCAAACACTTTACAGTGGGCAGAACTGCTTTGAGAATACTAAAAAAAAAAGTTACTTTGTGATTAAATGTTTTGTGCATGTATACACACAAGCATTCTTATGGCTTGTGAATGTCAAAAATGAGACCTTATATAGATTTGTTGTTGTTGTTTGTTTTTTTTGCTGCAAAAGACAGGAAGGTTTATCTTGGGCAGCACATGTAACAAAAGTAAGGAGGGCTGTCAGGCCCCAGGTGTGCTTAAAACTCAATTTCCCTTACCCTTCTAAAACAATTGGATTTCCAACATATTTTGTGTATTGTAAATAAGTGAGGTGGAATTCATACGAACCACATTTAAACACATGAATGCAAACCTGATGCACCATGTCAGATCCACAATTAAATTGATCAATATCGCAAGTGGCCTTGAATTATAGATGAAGTCTTATAAACAGAGGTGCACGCACATTGATAAGCCGACTGCAGCAGACAGTGTGTTGAATGCTGATCAGCTGATGTTTGGGGAGGTGAGTCCATAAAGACCAGGGCTCCTGGGACACTACACACAAAGGTTTTTGGCAGGTATCTCGGAACACAGCACACTTCATCAGGCAGCATTTAATAGAACCTAATGAAACAGCATGAGGAGCGATACTGCCCTAAAGGATGGGGTAAAGTAGTCTAGGTTAAAAAGAATAAAATTGCAACCTGGTATGTATATAGTGTTAGATACAAAATATTAGTATTAGTATTTAATCAAATATATCCTTTTTGGATGTGGACTACAAGAAAAGTCATTGATCATATTAATAGTTGCCATCAGCTTGCACATCAGGTATAAACTGATTTTCTAATTTATTCCCATAAATATCTAATTTTTAAAGCAATACACAAATAAAATGGAAGTGTACTGAGTTGAAAAGTCATACTATGTTGGTCAGTTACCGGATTTCTTTTTTTTTTTTTTTTTTACAGTTAGATATTTATCAATGTGATGCAGAAAAATCTAAGCAATACCATCATGTCGTGCTTGTTTTGCACTGTGTGATGGATCACAGTGAGAATTCTATTACAAGATGTTTCATAACAAGCATGCTTCAGATTAGATCAGACAGTAATAAATGCATCACTTAAGCTCATGTTGTCTGAGCAGGGGCGCTGCATGGTGGTGTAGATCAGGACTAAACCTAAATTGCCTATAGCTATGAATGAGTGTGTGAGTATGGTGCCATATCTAGGGTGTATTCCCACCTCGAGCCTGGGTTCACATAATAGTTACTGCAACTCTCAGCAGAGTAAAGCAGTGCCTGGTGATGGATGACTGATCACAAATAAAAAGGAAGATTCTTTCTTTCATATGTTTTCGTCCTTCCATCAGTGATGTAAAAAAAAAAAGTATGCTTGACGTAACCTAAGTGTTTCAGTATATATAAGAGATAATGTGTGTTTTTGTGATCGGGACAACCCTATATCAGTGGTTTCCAACTCCCATCCTGATTTAACTAATCAGCTAATTAACAGCCTTTTCTGAGTAAAAGTGAGAGTGGCAGAGCAGCGAAAACTGTCAAATGTGCAAACCCTCCAGAAGCAGGGTTGGGAAACACTGGCCTAGAAGACGCTTATACATCTCCTTTCAAACTAAACATTGTGTCACATTTGAGTGTCAGATCTGCACTGTAGATTTTTACAATATTCTTTAACATTACTTTACAATAGTTTCCGACACAAGCCCTTGTTTGTTGCATGTGTGTGTGTGTGTGTGTGTGTGTGTGTACAGTGTACGTATCATGTATCATTTTTTTAATTTTGCATGATATTCCCAAAGAAATCTGAACCAAATCCATTTTGGCATGTCTGATGGCCTATTAGTAGCAATTTTAATTTCAAATATGGCATTCTAGGATGCGTCTAGCTATAAACATGAATAAAATGAAATCTGCTCTTCCTGCTCAAGTGTCTTCCTTTGCTTTAGGTTTACTCAAACACCGCCACCTGCTGGTAGCTTTAACTCACTCGCCTACATTTTCCATTTTTTCCCCCAGTTTTTTATTTATTTATTTATTTTTTATTAACATATTCATTCCACACAAACATATCTGCTATTACATGAGACGCATATGTCATTTTAACAATATTTAATTAAAAAAAACGTGTAAAATAGATTGCTTGATTAATTAAGTTTTTATTTGTTTTTTAATAAATGTGCTTGAAATCCCCTTAACCACAAGAATTTTTTAGTTTGTTCAGTTAAAGGAGAAAGAAAGAGAATCTCACATTGTTAGCATTTTAATCTTCTCATAACATCCAAAGCAAAAAAAAAAAAACTGTTGTTTTTACAGTCTGTTCAGAGTTAGACAATTATCTTTGGCACAAAGAGACTTAATTTAATCTTCAACATGTTGCATTTAGATTTGGAAGGCACATGTTTAGTTCCTATAGAACTGTGTAAAAAGTCCCCCTATCATTTCTTCATATTTTGCTTCCAAAGAGCTAGACTTTCTTGTATTTTTTAAAACATGGTCATGAGGAATAGTTTTCCTCTCAGACTTCCTGAAGGACTCTTTAGGCTCTTATTTTTGCCAAGTTTTGATTCTGATTTTCATTCCAGTCCTTGTACCTGACCAGTTTTACAGGATTTTTGTTTGTTTGTTTGTTTGTTTATTAAGCCACAGTGACCTATGAATCTTTCAAGCATAGAAGAACATAAAAAACAAACTAAAATAAGACGTGAACTAGTTAGAAACATTGACAGATGATCAGGCGATTAGTATACTGGTGATGCTGAATGCTGTGTGATTGAATCAGACAAGAGGAGAAATGAGGTTGCTGCTGAGGTCGTTTGGTTAGTTAAGTTACGTATAAGCATAATGAATACAATTATTTTAAATGAAATTAAAATTAGTGGTCAAAATTAAACAAGGTTGTTAGAATAAAAAAATTATAATAATTGTATCTTTTGGCACTTTCCAGTCTGTCACAGTAAAACATTTGTTCCGATTTCTTTTTAATATACAATTAATTTAATGTACATCCTTGAATTTTATTTAATATGAAATAATGAGGGTTGGCTCAAGACTGTTGCACAGTACTATATGTTTTTTAATATGAAGTTGAACATAGAGTGCATAGAGTAAACAAAAAAAGCAATTTGCATAGTATTTCTTCAGTTATATTTTCCAGATGTGAGTACTTGCATAATCTGAAACTTCTACAAGAGCTTATAGGAAATGAAAAATATGTATATATTTTGCAATAAAGAAAATATGTTTTATTTGTGCCTTATAAGTTTCTACAGTGTACATGTTTAAGTATTGTGTTAATTTTATTTGTCTTCATTTATTGACCATAATAGTGCATGCCTTGTACATTGACTGACTCACATCTTGAATGAAGCTTGTTTGAGTTCCCTCAGCTTTTGGCAAAAAAAAAAAAAAAGGCTTAGATTGAGAACATAAGGCGAGTTACTTAACTCAGCGCTTCATTTGTCTGATGTTAAAGTGATTCAACTGTTTCTTTCCTAATTAAATGTGCCTCTCTGTGCACTATGTTATTTTTGGCTGAGTTTGAATCAGAGCAGTGCTCATTCATGAAAAACTAATCAAGTAAGATGGGAGAGACGCAGAGAGAATTAATCAACATTGAATGAGTTCCTCTGGTAAAAGTGGTCCTGCTTGATTACTACTGTGTTTGTTGTAGCTTAGTTACTAAACATTTAGAGATAATAAATGCATATAAATGCATATAAGACATTGAAATGAGGATCACATATAACCAAATTCACATGCATTTGTACACATTGGCAGTGGGCCACATATCCTTTAGTGAAGATGGAGTTCATACTTCAAAACCTGGACAGTTTCTTTCTGTAGGGAGTCTAAACTCATGTAGTAACAATTTAACTTTTCAACTTTACTTAGTGTTAATATCTGATTAGGTCTAAAATCCAGACATCACAATTTGTCCCTTGTCAAAGTCATTCAAATCCTTATGTTGCGCATTTTTATCTGTTTCCAACACATCGTTAATTTCACGGATAAAATGTTCATCTTATTGCCTAATATATCCCACCCACCTTCAGGTACCATTGTAATGAGATACTGCAACTGTAGCTACTGTGACAAGGGTTAAAAGGGGACTTACTTAATATTAGGAGGATGATTATAATGTAATAGCTGTCAGCTTTGTGGGTGCGAGGCATAGATGCAGAGGTCTCGATGGTGTTTAAGAATGATGTTTATTATTAACAAAAACAGGGAAATTAAAGAAACAAATATACTTTATGTAGAAACAAACCAAAACACGAATTTCAACATGGAAACACTAAACTAAACCAACGTATACTAGATCCAACTTAACAGTTGCAAGACAACTCAAAAGAACAAAAACAAGCTATTTATAAAGAAACTAATGACCAACTCGGTTCAGGTGAGCGCCCATGTCACCTGCTCGAGTGTAAACTGGGAAATGAAGTAAAACAAAAACAAACTACAAAACAAAAGACTCGGGACGCTTTGGCGCCCTCTAGAGGTTATCCCTGACAATGGCTGTTAAATTGAATTGCTTATTGGGTTTAAATTACATGCATTATACTTGTAATTTCTTTTGTTGTTATTTTCAAGTCAACCTAAAAAAACCTTATAAAACCTAAACTTAACAAAGCAATAAACATAACCAAAATATTGGGTGTGTAAAGCACAAGAACAAAATATGTCACATTTACACTTATGGACATTTGTCTCTTTGCACTCATTCTGGACATTCATGAACACTTATGGACACTGCACACCTGGACATTCATGCAGATTTACATATTTCATATCCTTGATTGATTGCACATAAGTCACTTTAAATAAGACACTTTCAGGCATATTTGCACATCCACATTTGCTTTTGCATTTCTTTCCCTCGCTGTTGTAACCTGTTTCTCCAGTTTAGTGTTCTGGAAGAAGAGAGTGCCTGAAAGGCATGAGAATATTAATTTTTCATTACAAAATATTTTTTTAATATTACTGTATAATTATTTATGGACTATTATTAGCATTAGTATATGCTTACTGGTATTCCCATATAATATTAATACTATTAGGAGTGGGTGCCATGGATACTGCTTTCACATTGTTGCCTGCTTACCAACAGAGGGCGATCTCCTACAATCTCCTACATGCTATTTTTTTGTGAACCAACTGTTTTGTGAGGGGCAGCGGTGGATAAGGTAGTTGAGGCTCTGGGTTGCTTATAGGAGGTCAGGGGTTCGACCGCCAGGATAACTGCGGCAAGACTTCTAAAGAAGAGCCACCAGTGTAAAGGATGATCTGCAAGAATGTTGTAGAGTGGACAGTGACAGGATGGAGCCCAAGATACCTGGAAAGCTAAGAAAAAAGAAATTATATATTCTGTGAAGACACTGATGACTCGATATGTACATAGGTTGGAGTTAAACAGTTTTTTACACAGTTTTTGACACTGATGATAACCAAAATTTTTCCAACAATCATTCTACATGAAACGCTCATAATAAATGCTTCTAACTGATGCAAGAAAGCTTTGTGTACACAATAAACAGCATTATTATGATCCAATAGCTTACAGAAAAAGTGAATGCCATAGAGTGTCAGTTCTGTACACTGAATCCATGGTGCTGGAGGAGAGTAGCATCCGTGGCAGATTCCCTCTGGACTAGTGTGGGAATAAACCCAAGCCCCTAAACTTCTCTAATCATCTGAACAAAGGAGCTTGTCTAATCACAGTGAGTTGGGTCTCCCCTCCTCTCCCCTCGCCTGATTAAAGGCACACAGTGGCTGTCAGCAGGCTGCTGTTTGTTGTGCTCCATGATGCCAGCTTCTGTGACACATACCTCTTTAAAGCAGATCTGTTAGAGCAACAGAGTCACCCGAGAGGGTTGTGGGCATCACACTGGGCTCTGCTGTCTGTCAACAGCTGATTATGACTCTGAGTGAGGAACGGAGACACACAAGAGGAATCCAGAGATCTTATCTCTTGACTCAGTGACTTTAGAAAATAAACAAGCAGATACAAAAGTCCAGGAGTTGTAATAAACGAGAACAGTTGATAGGTACAGAAGATACACATGTTTCTTGGATGAAATGCTGTAAGCCAAATCCTGGTTTGCTTTTTCTTAATTATTATGTTGTTGTTTTTTTAACCAAAATTGTAAAAATTATATTCATATGGGTTCACAGATTTTTTTTCAAATGGAATTCAGATTAAAATAATAACAATAATATCAAGTGTATAAAATTATTCTCATTATCAGTTCGTTCTCGGATAATTAGTTTGTTCTTGTTGTTTGATTGGGTTGATTCTTCATATTCAACTAATTAAATAAATAAATAAATAAATAAATAAAGTTAAGTATAGTTAGATGGAGTTCTTCTGCTTGTTCATTTCCATTTGGGCTGATTCATCTGGCTAATCCTATCTCGTAACAGTGCTATTCTCCTCCCTCCATGGAGATTAATGAGGTGATTGTAATCCAGTTTGCAGTCTCGGAGTAAATGATAATATGCATTCTCTCTTACAGTCTCTAATCTTCCGCACTAGACACAACTAACTGTAATGATGCACACTATATATACAGTAGAGACCAAAAGTTTGGACACACCTTCTCATTCAAAGAGTTTTCCTTATTGTGTTCTTTATTGTGTTCTTTAGCCCAAACGCGTCTCTTCTGCTTGTTGCCTGTCCTTAGCAGTGGTTTCCTAGCAGATATTCTACCATGAAGGCCTGATTCACACAGTCTCCTCTTAACAGTTGTTCTAGAGACGTGTCTGCTGCTAGAACTCTGTGTGGCATTGACCTGCTCTCTGATCTGAGCTGCTGTTAACCTGCGATTTCTGAGGCTGGTGACTCGGATGAACTTATCCTCCGCAGCAGAGGTGACTCTCGGTCTTCCTTTCCTGGGGCGTTCCGCATGTGAGCCAGTTTCTTTGTAGCGCTTGATGGTTTTTGTGACTGCACTTGGGGACACTTTCAAAGTTTTCCCAATTTTTCGGACTGACTGACCTTCATTTCTTAAAGTAATGATGGCCACTCGTTTTTCTTTACTTAGTTGCTTTTTTCTTGC
>JAAGKR010000022.1:375463-429440 GCA_011419295.1 Clarias macrocephalus | reverse complement strand
ATATTTTAAATTCATTACACACAACTTGAAGTAGTTCAAGCCTTTTATTGTTTTAATATTGATGATTTTGGCATACAGCTCATGAAAACCCAAAATTCGTATCTCAAAAAATTTGCATATTTCATCCGACCAATAAAAGAAAAGTGTTTTTAATACAAAAAAAAAGTCAACCTTCAAATAATTATAAATTTATGTTCCCTTTCAGGGTTTGCCACAGCCTCCTCTCGCACCAACTAACTTCATGTCCTTTCTCACCGAATCTATAAATCTCCTCTTTGGTCTTCCTCTAGACCTCCTGCCTGGCAGTTCGAACCTCAATATCCTTCTACTAATATATTCACAATCTCTCCTCTGAACATGTCTAAAAAACCTCAATCTAGCCTCTCTGACTTCATCTCCAAAACATCTAACATGGGTTGTCCCGCTGATGAACTCATTCTTAATCATATCCATCCATGTCACTCTCAAAGAGAACCTCAACATCCTCATCTCTGCTACCTCCAGCTCTGCCTCCTGTCTTTTCTTAAGTGCCACTGTCTCTAAGACATAGAGCATCGCTGGTCTCACCACTGTCTTGAACACTTTTCCTTCTTTCATTCACGCCGACACTCGTTTATCACACAACACACTTGCCACATTTCTCTACCCGTTCCAACCTGCCTGCACATGCCTCTTCACTTCCTTTCCACACTCTCCCTTGCTCTGGACTGTTGACCCTAAATACTTAAAGTCCTGCACTTTCTTTACCTCTTCTCCCTGGAGCCTCACTTGAGTCTTTCTCATTCACACACATGTATTCTGTCTTGCTGTGGTGAACCTTTATTCCTCTACTTTTCAGAGCATGCCTCTTCCTCTCTAGATTTTCCTCCACTTGTTCCCTGCCATCTCTCCTAAGCACTTCCATACTTCTAGAGATTTGTCATCAGGACCAACTATAAGTATTAAATATACCTGCAATTTCCCCCTTATTCCACCTGTACAAGTTTATGGTGCAACATTGGTGCATAGAATGTTGTAAACCCTGATAAAGTTTATGCCATTTTAAACTAAACATATAAAGTCAGCTTGATTTTTGGGCTGCGTTCCATTCTTTTTTTGTAGATGTAGCCATTGCTCATGCAGAGTAATTTCGAAATTATTTAATAGCTTCTTTGTTTCAACATCTAAACTGTTTGGTAATGTGAATTCCTACTTCTTGAGTTCTACTGGTCAGTGTTATGGCCTAGCCAGAATACACCCTGGATGGAACAAACAACAATAATAATAATAATTAAAAAGTCTCAGTGGAGAACAAAATTGCAAAAACTATTTGGAGGCTGCTCTTATTTCTTAAATTACGCACTTTTAACTAAACTTTTAACATTTGAGTTTTACATGTGAATAGTTAACCTTGTGAGATGTGTTCTCATATTTTTTTCACAACAATAAAACACGGCCCACACAATGTTACAGAGTTACAAAAGGTTTTTAATATTTCAGCTTTAATGAATATTTAGTGTAGCCATACAGTGTAACAAAACTATGTCTTGGTCAACTGCACTGCAGTTGTGTCAGATAATTTTATACTATACATGTTTTGATGTGTATAAAATTTACATAAAATACAAAGTAGAAAATACAGTATACTGCATGCATCCCATACTTGAGTTACCAAAGAAAATAAAAAGAGTTTATAAAAAGTACTTCCATTAAAATTTGCATCAGTGTTCTTAGTCTTCTTTGTGATCCTCTAGTCGGCTAATTAACAGCAGCGGGACAAGAAAGAAAGCCGAACTGATGAGGAAGCACGTCTCAGCTCCAGCAAGCCAGTACACTGCAAACGAAATAATGCAACTGCTTAAATATATATGCTCCTTTTAAATGCTCACCTAAAAAGGCTAAAGATGATCCATATTGTGTAGTGTTAGTAGTAAAACTATAGGTGATGGTAACAAGAAAAAATGCCTCCTCTTATTCTGTTTAACAAAATGCAAAAGTGAGCTAAGATTAGTCACCTGAGGAAGCCACAACTGGACCCAGTGCTCGGGCCAGTGCTCCAAGACTACGCAAAATCCCCATGACTGTACCCTTCTGGTTCGCTGTACCTAATGCAATCAGGATATATATATAAAAAAAACTGTTACTTATTCATGTAGGCCCCAATCACTGAGAAAAGAAACAATGGAAAAAAATTATCTGCTGGTGTTCATTCATACAAAGGGATAAACCCATGCTCACCATGTCCAGATACTTGTGCTGAAAGACAAGGCACGACAATGGCAGCCGCTGTAAAAAGACAGAAAGAAAAAACAATTAAAACCAGCTATTTCTTTTCTAGTAAAATGTCAATTTTCAATAAATTATACAGATCATGCTTACCAAAAGAATAGAGAAACAGGCTGATGTAGAGCATTGTTAAATTCCATGCTATTCCAATGAGTATAAAGGCTGGAATGAGTAATAATATTGCCTAGAAAACGTAAAAAATATAAATTAGATATGACACACGTCATTATACCAGTGTTACGTATGTACTGTATATCTGGACAAGGAAAACAATTTCTCCAATATCAAGCTGCATCAATTATACAGCACTTCTCTGCCACTACTTCTATGGCTGTCACATAATACTTCTACCACTGGAGAATTACTTGTGCAAAATGCTAGTGAGATTATCTTAGACGCAAGATAGATTCTAACTAATCTACTTATTGGTTTTGCCATGAAACAAAATAACACAGGACATGAACCCATACACAAAAACCCATTATCACTAAATTGTTCAAGCAGTTAACCTGTTGTATAATAAACCTACATTTAATATTAATATTATTACACATAATCAATTTAATTAACTGAAAATGAGCAGGAATGGTGTTGCACTAAAAGACTTACCATGCGGACTGTCCGGATCTGCTGACTTGGTTGGATCCTGCGTGCATATCCTCCCTGGAATGCTGCCATTGTGATGCCAATGAAGAAGAACATCTTCCCCTGTTGCATGCTGGGAGAAAGAAATGCTCATCTTGTTTTTGTTTTTTTCAACGCCAAAGTTAGTCACCTAACCATAACCAAGCATTAGGAAAATCAAATTTATAATGTAACTGAACTGATTTGGGATTCAAAGAACAATACTAAACGTCAATCAAGGCATGTTTATTGTATGGCTGTGCATAGGAATATTATAGAGGCATCCCAGACAACTAGGACCAATAAACAATAAATTCACATATTAATATTACATGGTGTCACAGTCACATGACCACTCTTTGGCGATATCTGTCAAGGTTTTACCTCATGTAGAGCTTACCTGGAGAACTGGAAGCGTTGATGAGTTAGGAAGCTCAGTGTGAACTCAAGGCCGGAGAAAAGGAAGAGGTATGTGAAGTACACCAGTCCGAGCACCTTAAGGTTGCTCATTCCTTATGTAGTAATGATAAAAATAAAATAAAAAACTGAAAAACTCAATATGATAAAAGCAGTGGTTGATATGGAAACCAGACTTGGTTTCAGCATTCTAGTTCAGTCAAACAGTCAGTTTCACAATGTATGTGCAATGCTTACATCAACATAACTCAAACCAGTCAGAAAAAAGCAACCTTAGTCTACTGTCTACATTGGATATAACGTTCAGCACAGAAACTAACAGAGAATAACATGCTGCTGACGTTGGATGTTCAGTAAATGTATAATATACTGTATGAGCCTACGTTGTTTGGGAGGTGGTTCCTTTGTTCTTGTAACCGCAGAGAAGTTGAATAGGGCCACTGGGCTGAGCAGGTCTCCTATCTCCTGAACACCTGTGGACTCCAAGGTGCCCTATACAACAAAATTATGAGCAATGATGTAAAATTCACATTGGTGTGGATAGTTTATATACAGTAAGTGTATGGGGTAATTATCATATGATTTTTTTTTCTTGCCTTGTGCAAAGTCTCTGGAAGCATGAGGAAAATAAATAGCAGGTCTGCTACAGAAAATAAAACTGCAAGAAGAGCAGGGCCTTGGTAAAACAACTCAGCGTTCAATGGCCTCAGTGCAAAGTACGCTCCCATTAGTGGGCCCAGGGTGAAGCCCAAAGAGAAGGCAACACCAATCATGGCCTATTGTGAAAACAGCACAAGAAGGAACAGGTTGTTATCACATTAACCACATGAACGATGACACAATCTCCTCCTGAAGACACAGCCACTGTTGTAATTAAACTAAACGACCCACCATTCCTCTGTTTCTCGCTTTAGGGCACGGCAAGTCTGCAACAACAGCAGTGCAGAGGCTGACATTGCCCTTGCAGATCCCTCCGACCACACGAGACAGGAGAAAAACGCTAAAGCTGTGAGAGACAGCCCACAGAATGTAGGAGAAAATCAGCCCCACCTAGACCACAGAGAGACTAATAAATTTTTTTGGAAGATAAATCTGTGAAAAAATTAGACACAGAGAATCATTCCTGATTTTAGATCAGCTGTATATGTATATATTCTAGTCTCCTCACAGTAGTTAAAAGCAGCAGCGGTCTTCTGCCCTGCTGATCAGATGCAGCTCCCATCACAGGGGAGAAAATGAACTGCAGCAAAGAGAAGAGTGAGCCGATCAGACCTAAGATGTAATAAAAAAAAAAGAGTGTAAAATCATTTTGGGAAACAAGCTGCTTGTGGGATGAAGTCAGAAAATGAAATTTGTGTACATGTTACCTCCAAAAAGTACACTGGTGTATTTTCTTTCCAAAGGAATTCCTACAGTGCCCCTGAACCAATCCACAACGCTTTGTAGTGACAGATACACATTATCCTGTTTCAACAGTTAATGAGGAAAAAAGAAAAAGGTCCTTTAATATGTACACTACATGGCCGAACAAATGTAATCTAAAAATCCCATGCTGTTGGTCTCCCATCGAGGGGTCGCTACAGAGGATCACCTGATCCGCACACAGTTTAGTTTGGCACAGGTTTTGTGCCAGATGCCCTACCAGACGCAACCCTCCTATTTTATTTGGGCTTGGGAACGGCATGGGGTGGGAATTGAACTTGAACCTTCCGCATGACCTGACCTACCACTGAGCCACCAATGCCAATCTAAAAATCAATATTATCCTGAGTTAACAACATGGCTGAAGTAATTGTACTGTACATTAGTTCCCGAATCTAACTGACAGTACAGATTTGTTTTACTAAATAATAAAATCTGTTCAAAAGGTAAACATTTTTTTTAAAGGTTCCAAATAAGACCACATCACTGTATAAAAAAATCTGATGCGGGCCTTATGACTCATGTATAGATTAGTTAAGTATTTTTAAATATTTAAAAAACCTGGTTTCAGCTCAAGCATACACTTCCTCTACGCTTGCGTAAGCACGTGCCACCAGCTGAGCCATGCAAGTAAATATAATTTAATTAAAGATTTTAAAAAGATTTAATTAAATAGCTAAATCAATAGAAATTATATGCTTAAAGGTAAAATGTGTTGCAGACACAACCTTAAAAAATGAAGTGTACATGCAAAACTGTACATGCATTTATACGATAGTAAGAAAACCTGCTGCTGTTAAGGGAGTAATTAACAGAATGACTCATAAAAAAGAAAAGAAAAAAAAGAAAAGAGAACACTTACCTCTGTTTGACTGTAGTGATCTAAGATGGAGGGAAGAAGTGGGAGAATTACTGTGAACCCCAGCAAATCCAGCAGAAGAGCCAGAAACACGACCCGAATGACTCTGGAAGAGTGTTTGTCGTCTGGAGAGCTCTTGTCCCCTGCCATCCTGCTTCCCTTCACTGGTCACTGGCCTCCTCAAAAGTGAACAGTTTTGGAGGATCCTCAGAGCATCTCCTGTGGTCACTGAAATGACACTGCTTTTATTACTGGTAATCTTGGTATTCATAAGGAAGTACTTACAGCTTCTTACAGCTCAACCAGGAAATACAGGAAATACTAGAAAATGTTTTCTACCAGGAAATACTTGATGATTTCTTTATTGTTCAGGCGCCAAAATATGTCCTCTTACACGTGTTAGAAATAAAATGCTAATTTTTTTTTGTACTCGCAGCTCGTAAAAGTTTTTTAATTAATTGGGAAGTGGCTTAGTTAGGTTAGCACTTGCACCTCCAGGGTTGAGGGTTTGATTCCCACCACGGGTCTGTTTGCTTCTTATCCCTGTGCTTGGTGGGTTTCCTCCGGGTTCTCCGGTTTTCTCCCACAGTTCAAAGTCATGCACATTAGGCTAATTGGTGTTCCCAAATTCCAAGTTGTGTGTCAATGAGCGTGTGTTTGTGTCCTGTGAAGGATTGGGGGCTCCAGTCCCCCCTGTGACCATGTTTACAGAATAAAGCGGTATAGGCTGTGGTGAGTGAGTAATAAAGTAAGCGCTGCTGCAAATAAATGAACTAAGAGATGCCTTTAACATTTACCTTGAAGTATGCACAAGAGTAAAAATAGTATTTAACTTCTGAAAACTGGAAATGAACAATGGAGGGGAAAAAAGGTATAACTCCTAAGAGAAGAAATTTCCATTTCTTCACTGCGGTAAAGTAAACCTGTCCCTCTTTCAGCTTTAAGACACGACATAATCTCAATTCCACCTCGGTAACATGAATATACTGGACATAAACGAGACTAGTGTTTAAAAACAGTTTAGATGAAGACGCGTTATTGAGGACAGTTGTCGGAATCGCGCTGTTTGCATTAACCACAGATATTTACATAGTAAAATATTGTTTGTAGAAGCAGGTGTTTACCTTCAGCAGCGTGTCAGTGTGTCCCTGTCTTGCTGGTGGGAATGGATGAAAGTGGCACAGGAGCTGACACACACACACACACACACACACACACACACACACACACAGCGCTACAGCAAACTTCCGTACTGCACAGTGAGGCGGGTTAGTGCGCATTAGAGCGGATTCTAGTGCGCGCACACACTGTGCAGTACGGTAGTACGCGGCGTCAGCTGGAGTCTTGCTCAACCAGGAAGAGCTGTCCGGTGTTCCAGAAACAAAATGACGCAAAGAGGAAGTTTAAGGGGGAAAATACGTACAAAATAATACCAACGTATTTTATTTTAGCAAAGAACAAGTCGATTTAACATGAAAAAATTATTAATTATCTTTGTGATATACTAGCTCCACGAGGTTTTTTTTTTTATTCTTACTGCGATTTCGTGTTAAAATCCAATTTTATAAGGAATATGCGATAGCGATTGCGTAATGGGGGCAATCCGTGGCAGGGGGGCGTTTTAGGACATAACACCTGTAGTCTGACCACACGTGTTACCACATCTGCGATTTCATCATAGATGATGTTAAAAATGTTTTAGGCTGAGCTATAAGCCACTATTGCACCGCTGTCTTCACTTCTTCACCAGAAGTGAATCTTCGTCCTCGTAAGGTGGCTTTCAGGGGAGCAAACAAGTGAAAGTCCTTTGGAACATGATCAAGACTATAGGGAGGATGCTGTAACATCTTAAAACATAGTGTCGACAGCGTTCAGCACCACTGAATAGTACATTGGCCTCTGTGTTTAATCCAAAGTTTAGGCTTCAGCTCTTCTGATATTTAAAAAAATCTATTGGATTAAAAAAATTTTAAATAGTTTTTGGTCAAGTGTGTGTGTGTGTAGTTGGTCAAAATGAAATAAAATTAATTTTATCATATTTCCTGGGTTGTATATGCCTGGGTTGTGTGGATATGACACACACTATATTGCGCAATCGCTAAGCCTTGATATAATCATTAAAACACAGTGATGCAAAAAAACCCTAAAACTGCTCTGAGCTTTAAGGGTTAATAAGCCCTGCTGATTGTTGAACCTTTTTCCTGATAATCTTCCAATACTGACATTGAGAATCCCAGAAAACTGTAAGCACTAATGAATTTTCCAGCTGATTAGCAGACTTTAGAATTTTTGCTTGGTTCATGATTGAGGATGTTTCCGTTCCGTACTCTGCCGTTTACACGGTGATGAAACCGTGCCTATGCCTATGCCTCGTAACTAGAAATGATTAAACTTCTCACCTTCCTTAGGTTATCGGTAAATATTTTGTTATCACATATCCAAACACTTTCTCCAATCTGCATACCAAGGTGTATATTTTTGCTTTAAGGTGTAAAGTTGTTTCATGTAAATCATACACATCCATTTTTGTTACAAATGTAACACGTTAACATCTGCACAGCAGCGACTGGGGAGGCAGTAGCCTTGAACGGATAGCGCTGATAAGACAGTTCAACCAATAGAAGTTTTAATATAACCGGAGTGCAGATAATTTTTGACTCCACCAAAACAAGGCTGCGGTTTGAGCGCCTAGTTTTGACACACCAAGGACCACTGGTAAAATCTTCCCGGGACCCACTACAATTTGCTTACCAGTGTGCCCACTCTTTCCTGGATGGATGTAATGGTACAGTGAGAATCATGTTTTTTTTTTTATTTCTCCAGTGCCTTTAATACAATACTCAATTTAATTGAGTGAGAAACTGCTCAGGATTGGTGTCAGCACATCCATTGTGTCCCGGATGGCTGATCTATCTGTTAGATTAGCCCCCAGGTTGTATGGTTGGGGAATTCCCTGTCCGATGTGGTGGTCAGTAACACAGGAGCACCTCAGGGGACTGTTCTTTCTCCATTTCTGTTCACTCTGCAGAAGTTCTCTGATGACTCTGCAGTGGTGGGGTGTATCAGGGATGGACAAGAGTCAGAGTATACAGGACTTCTAGACAGCTTTATGGAGTGGTGCACCAGAAACCTAAGAATGAAATCTGCTCCTAAGCATCATAAAAACCAAGGAGATGGTAGTGGACTTTAAAAAGGTTAAAAAAAAAAATTGGGTAAAAAAATGATTAAATCTGTTACCATCATGGGTGAGGAGGTTGGGGTCGTGGACAACTACAAGAACTTTGGTGTTCACTTGAACAGCAGATTGGACTGGAGGACCAACGCAGACGCTGTATATAAGAAGGGGTTGAGACTTTATTTCCTGAGGAAGTTCAGATCCTTAAATGTATGCAGCAGGATGGTGCAAATGTTTTATTCGTCTCTTGCGGCTAGTGCCCTTTATAGTGTGGTGGTCTGCTGGGGCAGCAGCATCAGTGCCAAGGAGGCAGCCAAGATGAATAAAATCATCCGCAAGGCTGAACATATAATTGGACACAAATTGACAGGTTGGAAACAGTGAGGGACAACTGATCACTGAACAAACTTCTGGGAAAATCCATCCCACCCACTACATGATCCCATACAGAGGCAGCGGAGTTTGTTCTTTAACAGACCAATCCAGCTTCACTGTCACAGAGAATAATTCAGGAATACATTCAAACCATTCGCCATTGCACTGTACAATGACTCATCTCTGTGTAACAGATGACAATAATGACAATGTTTAGGGTCACTTCGCGCACACATACATCTATCTCATTCTCGTAATGCACAATTCTAGTACTGTGATGTATACGCATGACCACATGAGGGCGATATAGTGCTGCAGTTCATTTGTTAATCGTGTAGCTGTATCTATTTCCCCCCCCCCCCCTTTTTTAATCACTTCATAGACAAATACAAAGTTGGATATATGATTTGAAAAAGTAAGCAAAGTCATTTAAAGTGTCGCAAATTAATTCTGATTTTATTTGTGTAACATGCACATGATGTAGAAAGTAAACGCGTATTTATTAGAAACATCAAAATTGAAATGCTATTAAACATAAAACAGAATGTATGACGTACACATGTTCGTGTTTGTAAATATAATATAAATAATACACATATTGTTTTACATTGTAATTAAACAGTTCTATTATTATTTCCTCAGCGGAACCAAGTAGGAAATCGGTGTTTCCGATCGGACAGTTTTCCTAGAGCACAGAAATCCTTCACGTTACCTAGATGTCACAACATTAATGTAAGTGAAAACAATACATAAATAAAGGAATACGCACATTAGTAATTAAAGTATTTTAAACTGTTTATTTATAGAATGGTGATTGATTTAAACTGAATGTTAAATGTATTCTATATATTGCAAATAGGAAATTCTAATTCAAATGAATGATTTTTTTTATTTACCAAATTAAAATATGGACTGAGACCTGCCGAGGTCACGTGATGCCTTAGTAATACACACATAATAATAAATACAATAGCAATAAGAAAACAATAACATATTACAATAATAAAAAATAATAGTAACAAGGAGTATCATTTATATAGCATCTTCCCTTCTCAGACCCAAAGTCACTTTACAGTTGTGGAAAAGCAAACAGAGGCTGAAAAGTATGCAAATGAAGAACTTCTTAACTTTCTTGTTTCTTGTTTCAGATGTCGGCTGCTCATACAGTCACAGCAAACAGCAAGATGTATACCAAAATGCTGAGTCTGCTCAGGTCACATCCACTGCGGAGACTTCCATCACAGACGTGTTTCACCTGTTTTACGTCTATCCAGAGGGATAGGAGAGATTACACTACAGGTTCACTTGCATCAGGGTCTTGTTATATCAGTAGAAACTTTAAGAAACAGAGATGTTTTTCACACATCCCTCTTTATGGAATTGATGAACGATCTTTCAGTCTGAGTCCTGCAGGGATTGTTAATGCTGCTCCAACATCTGTTCAGCCGTACCTTCGCTTAATGAGGTTGGACAAACCAATTGGTGAGTTTATGTCAAGTGCACATTGTCTGATTACATTGTTCTTTTATATATACAGTATACACAGGATAGATAGATAAATAGATATCCTATAAGTTCCCATCTTATAAGTTGCACAATGCCAATATTTGCACTTCTGGTAGATGCTAAACTGTATTTTGTTGCTGAGTACTTGTGCTATACAACTACAATTAAGTTCTACGATTAATCTATCTATCTATTTTATGGGATTTATGTTGGTAGGGACATGGTTGTTGTATCTGCCGTGTACATGGAGCATCGGGTTGGCGGCGAACCCGGGCTGTCTGCCTGACCTACACATGCTTGCGCTGTTTGGGACCGGAGCTCTGCTGATGAGAGGAGCAGGCTGCACCATTAACGACATGTGGGACAGAGACTTCGACAAGAAGGTATTTTTGTCAAATAGCTGAATTGCTGTTTAATTTGATGCAAGAAGTGGCATATTTAATAAGTATGATTTAAAACATAAACATTCATAGGCGGATAGTAAGCCCAAAATTCATAAGTGGAGCTCAAGAACTATTAACACCCATGGTAAAAAAAAAAGTAAACTAAAATTGAATATATGAGTGAAATCTAATCTTTCATATTCATATACCTTAATGATAAAGGCAATAGAGAAGTAGCAGTGAAACCCACATGACCTTACATTACGCTCTTTCACTGAAATACTACAGTTTATATTTATACATTCACAGCACTGTTGTTGTGGTCTATATAGGCATCAAGTAAATACACTGTAGCATTTATTTTTTTCCTGTGGTTTGCATGAACATGTCACAATATGACTTGCTGCACAGGAAAACAGTGTTATTTCTCAATCCTAGAAAAGAAAGAGGTAGGAACACATTAGACATGATAAAGGATTTAAAAAGCGGCACTTAAGACATGACGTAGGATGTAGAATACCCAAATGTCAAGCATGTTTTTATAATCTCATTGCCTGGGATGTAAACTATACTGGAATTGAATTAGAATTGTGCAAAAACAATTATGTACATTGCATTATTTCTTAAAAGTGTCAGTTTTTAAACTATTTAGACTATGGTCATACTGTTATAGTTTTATTATATCACAGAAGCAACATGAGGGCTTTTCAAGCTGCGGGAAATCTGTCTTTGTTTCCACTTTCTATCTCTTTGATTCAACCATCCATTGTAGAACACTATAAGCTTTACTTCTAATCTGATTAGTGACAAGTAAAAGTGTATGAGTATTGATTCTAAGTCGCATGGTGCTGTGCGAGATTGAATCTTATACTACATTCTGCTCTTCAGGTGTCCCGGACAGCCATGCGGCCCATAGCTGCAGGACAGATCTCTCAGTTCCAAGCACTGGTGTTCCTGGGAGGCCAGTTAAGCTTAGCACTGGGGGTTTTGCTGTGTCTCAACTATTACAGGTACATAGCACATAACTTATATTGTACTTTAGGTGTTATTTTAATTTGAGTGTTTTTAATTTTAATAGCAATAAACGTCTTATAGCCCTGGTGAGTTGTATGTGAGTTGTAAAGCATTATTCTAGTAACATTTTATTTATGTTTAGTTTAAATTTAGTATCATATATCTTTTACTTAGTTGAGGATTGAGCAGTAGAGTGCAAACACTGTATAACATTTCACTTTCTCTGTTTCAGCATAGCCCTCGGTGCCGCCTCCTTATCGCTAGTCGTCACCTACCCTTTAATGAAGAGAATAACGTACTGGCCTCAGCTTGTCTTGGGTATCTTCTATAAAATTCAATTATCAAACTGTTCTAGGTTAAAGGAAAAAGCCACCCTGGGTGCTTGTGTTGATTTGTTGGTATTTGCTCAAAATGCAAATTGGCAATATAGGTCATTTACCAAAAATTTGTCCCACCCACCAAATTCAAGGCACAGCTGTGTTCCCCATAGTACTTCACATCAGATAATTAATTAGGTATTAAAATTCACTTTACTTGTCAGGTCTTACTTTTAACTGGGGAGCTTTGCTCGGCTGGTCAGCCGTGACGGGATCGTGCGATTGGTCCGTGTGTCTGCCTCTGTATTTCTCTGGCGTCATGTGGACACTAATTTATGACACAATCTATGCCCATCAGGTACCTTTTCCAGTTTATTATATTATAGTGCATGCTCTGAATAGCATGTTTTGTCTAAGATGAATTTGAAACTTCTAAACTCTAACATTCTATTCTGAACAGGACAAAGAGGATGATGTTAAGTTAGGGGTAAAGTCAACAGCTCTGAGGTTCCAGGAACACACCAAGCCATGGCTGAGTGCCTTCACTGTAGCTATGCTGTCTGGATTAATACTGGCAGGCGCTAATGCAAACCAGACAGTCCCGTACTACGTAGCGGTGTCTGCAGTTGCTGTTCATCTAGCACAACAGGTTAGTATGGTTCAAGCTTTGACCATTTATTTTTAATTTATTATTTTCATATTAAGACGCAGTAATGTTAAAGTAGTTTCTAATGGCTGTTATCCTCCACATGGTGTGACTTACAGGTTTATTCTTTGGACATCAACAAGCCTGATGATTGCTGGAAGAAATTCGCCTCCAATCGTAATTTAGGACTTCTCTTATTCTTAGGAATTGTTTTTGGCAATTTATGGAAGAGAAACGACAGCCAGAAAGAAAGAGAATGAAATTCCCTCCTTAGTGTAGTTAAGGAGAAGAAAATGGTTATCTAAATGTAAATAAGAATTTCACTTATTACTCATTTAAAACATTTATTAAATTTTAAGAAACATGATTCCTTTAAAAATTTGAAATTGTTACATCTATTTAAAAAAAAAAAAAAACAGAACATGAACAATGAGGACAGAGACAACAAGTTATATCTACATACACAAAACCAAAACAAAATCCTTACACATTTAAAGATTGATTTTTTTTTATACATGGAATAAAATATATAACAAACCTGTGCAAGCTGATCACTACATCAAGTCGAATAAGTGGTTTTAGAAGCAGACTAGAATGTGCAGAACATGAAACAAGGCACCGAGTAAAATTGAAGACAAAAGGAGAGATGCATCTGCTGATGTATGTGCTGGAGATGGATCACTTGGAGGAATGTTTGGTGGGAGGTGGTCACGAGGATGCGCACTGTTCATATGGAGATTCGTAGATGTCCATGGGGGGGCAGGTGCACACGAGATGCTGGTCACCATAGATGTCATCAATCCTTGAAATTGTGGGCCAGAACTTGGTTTCAGGTCTCACAAAGGGCTAGAATTGAACAAAATAAAATGATGGTTCCAGGTGTAAAATGCAAAGAATAAATGTTTTGTCTTGAATATACAAAAGGTATAAGATACATACCATGGGGAAAGCAGCAGCCTCCCTGGAGTAGGGTCTATCCCATGTGCTTGAGGCAATGCATGCCAGGGAATGAGGAGCCATCTGTGAACAACATGACTTGGATGAATGCACCATGTTGAGCCTTTATGTCTAACCATTGTATTTTTCAGTGTTTAGTATATAAACTGCTGTGAAAAAGTATTTGCCCCATTCATTGATTCATTCGTTCATCATCTATAACTCTTACCCTGTGTACAGGGTCCAGGAGCCTATCCCATAGGGCACGAGGAGGTGTACACATTGGTGGAAAGGGGGCCAATACATCGCAGGGCATACATGCACACGCATACACACTATGGGCAGTTTGGGAACACCAATTAGCCTAATCCACATGTCTTTAGACTGTAGGAGGAAACCGGAGTACTCGGAGGAAACCCAACAAGCACCAGTATACCCACGTGCCATCTTTTTGCCGCTTCCTGATATACACTCACCTAAAGGATTATTAGGAGCACTATACTAATACGGTGTTTGACCCCCTTTCGCCTTCAGAACTGCCTTATTTATACATGGCATTGATTCAACAAGGTGCTGAAAGCATTCTTTAGAAACGTTGGCCCATATTGATTAGAGAGCATCTTGCAATTGGAGATTTGTGGGATGTACATCCAGGACACAAAGCTCCCGTTCCACCACATCCCAAAGATGCTCTATTGGGTTGAGAGCTGGTGACTGTGTGGGCCATTTTAGTACAGTGAACTCATTGTCATGTTCAAGAAACCAATTTGAAATGATTTCAAGCTTTGTGACATGGTGCATTATCCAGCTGGATGTAGCCATCAGAGGATGGGTACATGGTGGTCATAAAGGGATGGACATGGTCAGAAACAATGTTCAGGTAGGCCGTGGCATTTAAACTATGCCCAATTGGCACTAAGGGGCCTAAAGTGTGCCAAGAAAAGATCCCCCACACCATTACACCACCACCAGCAGCCTGCACAGTGGTAACAAGGCTGATAGCGGTGCATGAGTGGTACCCAGTGGGGTCTTCTGCTGTTGTAGCCCATCCGCCACAAGGTTGTGCGTGTTGTGGCTTCACAAATGCTTTGCTGCATACGTCGGTTGTAACGAGTGGTTATTTCAGTCACAGTTGCTCTTCTTTCAGCTTGAATCAGTCGCCCATTCTCCTCTGACCTCTAGCATCAACAAGGCATTTTAGCCCACAGGACTGCCGCATACTGGATGTTTTTCCCTTTTCACACCATTCTTTGTAAACCCTAGAAATGGTTGTGTGTGAAAATCCCAGTAACTGAGCAGATTGTGAAATACTCAGACCGGCCCGTCTGGCACCAACAACCATGCCACGCTCAAAATTGCTTAAATCACCTTTCTTTCCCATTCTGACATTCAGTTTGGAGTTCAGGAGATTGTCTTGACCAGGACCAGACCCCTAAATGCATTGAAGCAACTGCCATGTGATTGGTTGATGAGATAATTGCATTAATGAGAAACTGAACAGGTGTTCCTAATAATCCTTTAGGTGAGGGTATATATATATATATATATATATATTATTTTTTTTTTTTTCATCTTTGTCACACTTAAATGATTGAGATCAAACAAATTTTTATATTACACAAAGATTAAATACAAATACATTTATTAAGGGAAAAAAAGCTGTCCAAATCTGCCTGGCCCTTATGTTAAAAGGTAATTGACCCCCCCCCCTCCTGACAAATCATGAGTGAACTGTAATTTTTGAAAAGCTGAGTTAAATTCCACATGCCACACCCAGGCTTGATTACTGCCAGACCTGTTGATGCAGCAATCACTTCAATAGAACCTGACCGACAAAGTGAAGCATGCTAAAAGATCTAAAATGCAAAAGAAATTCAACAAAGTGATCTCAATCAGAGACAAAAATGGCAAAAAATACAAGATAAGTAAATACATCAGTAAGGGGAAATACTTTTTCACAGCACTCTATTACAGAATACGTGAAGCAAACTGTCCTTTGTTTGTGTACCTTTAAAGGGTTAACTCTAGAATCCATCCTGCCTGATTCGATCTCAGCAATTTCATGACGAATGGCCATGAGAGAGTCACAGAAACGGTCCAGCTCAGCCTTGTCCTCTGACTCGGTGGGTTCAATCATTAGCGTTCCAGACACAGGCCATGACATGGTAGGAGCATGGAAACCTAGTAAATGTTTCGGAAACGAGTACATTGCTAATAATTAATACTTGTACAAAACAGAGAAAAAGCTGTGTTAGCGGTTCTTAAGCGTTTATAACCCTGTACCATAATCCTGTAGTCTTTTGGCAATGTCCACTGCCTCGATGTTGGCCGTCTTTTTGAAAGGTCGAACATCCAATATAAATTCATGTGCTACAAAACCTGTAAAGAAAGCAAAAAAGTACTTAAACAAAATCAATAAATATACCAACAAAAATAAATAAAGTGTCAGCATTAAAACTCTTACTCACCTTTTGAGCCCTTGAACAGGACCTTGTAATGGTTTTCTAGTCTCTTTGCCATGTAGTTCGCGTTAAGGATGGCCACCTCTGTTGCATGTCTTAGACCATTAGCGCCCATCATCTACAAAACGTTACAAATACGTTATTATCTGTTCCACAATATTTTATCATCATGATCTGCTAATAGATTTTCTTCCTGGCTGACAGAGAGCGTCACATTACTTTTATGTAGGCCCAGGAGATGGGCAGGATGGCGCTCGAGCCCCAGGGGGCAGCACTGATGGTGCCTAGTGAACTCATGTTGCTACACTGCATGTTCACCACTGGATGGCTTGGCAGGAATGGGGCGAGGTGCTCCTTCCTGAAACAGAAATTGGCAAAAGTTGCACAAATATCCAGATATGACCTGATAGTTGAGTGCAGACACTTGAACAGGACAAATAAAAATAGCACCAAGATATGCTGATGCGATCCTCCAATATCACAAAATGTAACTGATATTTTTTCACGATTGTACATTTTATGCTGTCTCTACGAAAGAAAGAATATATTCAAATAATCCTAAAACAGCAAATCAGAGTCAAACTTTTGACTTTAAATCAAAGATGTTTTGTCCTCATTATTCCCCCCCGAGACTTATGGCAGACTTGCAGATACCCTGCATCTATTCTAAAGTAACCACATTCCTATAGTGCCTTGTTTAAACCAGGTCATGACAAAAAGTTCTCTCCAAATGTAATTTAATCCAGTTGATTTTAAAATCATTCTTTACCCATTTTCATGCATCTGAAGATATAAACCTCACGCCAGTGTTAAACAAGACAATCCATTTTGGAAAGAGTTGAACTTACACGCCGATTGGACCCATACCGGGGCCTCCACCGCCATGAGGAATACAAAAGGTTTTATGAAGATTCAGGTGAGAAACATCTGAGCCGTAGTCTCCTGGCCGGCACAATCCAACCTGGTAGCAAAGTATCAGTCAGGACATGGGGTTGACAAATTTTAATGCCAATATACAGCACCAGTCAAAAGTTTGGATTTATTTTCTGCATTCTAGAGTACTAATGGAGATTTTTATAAATATATATGGCATTGGGTAATTATGTAACGACAGCAAGTCAGTTGTTATTTTAAGACATGAAGGTCAGCTGTTCTGGAATAGTTCTTGCAAGAACAGTATTACCAAGTGCATTTGCAAAATGCCAAACCCGTCAAGCACCATGATGAAACTGGCAAGCAAGACCGAAACTTCAAAAGTTCAGACTCAAAAATCACCAATTAACAGGACCTCAGATTAGAGCTGTTACTGTATGATGGCTTTACACACCTCAATATCAACTGTTCAAAGTAGATTAGTGCATATTTTGGATGCTCCAGCTTTGTTTTACACTGTAGAAAGCGATAAAATCAGCCGTGGAATTAGAAGGCGTGTCCAAACCTTCGACTAGTAGTGTATATTAGAATCTTTGAGATCAGGCAAGTTTCACCAGGATGTGCTTCTCACCTGTGCGTTCATATTAGCCCCATCCAGATACACCTGTCCACCATTCTGGTGAATGAGCTCACACACTTCACTGACGTTCTCCTCGAACACACCATTAGTTGAGGGATACGTGATCATTATGGCTGCCAGGTTGGCTTTGTGTTTATCAACCTGTAGATGGAAAAGGTGAAAATAAAATCTAGGCAAAAAACAAGGCAACCCCGCGTTACAAAGCGAGCACTTGTTATGGAACAGTTTTAGACTTCATAACACTTGAATTTTTTTATTTAGCTGCAGAATTTAAACTTTTAACCTTCAATGAGCATTTCCCCAGCTGGTTTATTTTTACTGACTGCCATTTTATGTAATTTTTCTAGTCAAGTATTAGCACAGCAATCTGCTACTTAATATTTAAAACAGTCTAATAAGTTTATAAGCATGCAACATCTTTTTATTAGTTTATGTGGCAAAACAATGGCATTAAAATGAATAAATTACCAAGTACCCACTATACTGTATATTAAGCCTTACAGAAGCACTAAATGCCGTACTGTATATATTAATGTTTTTCCTCCCTGTTTGGGGATGGTGATAGATTCAACAATAGTACAAACAAACAGTGTAGAAAATTCATATGTATTAGTATAATCATGTACCATTGCCTTCAGATGAGCTATATCAATGCTGCCATCTTTGTCCACCTCTACAACCTGCACTTTCATGCCAGCCATTTGAGCGCTGGCAGGGTTGGTTCCATGAGCAGACTTAGGAATCAGACAGACCTGAGGTTTAAAGAGATTTAAACAGCTTAGATATTTTCAGAGCTGTGTGAACAGAACACATTTACCATTGACAGATGAACATGAAAGGAAATATAATACACAGTATACCAGGATTTAATTAGAATGTTTGTTTGTTTTTATTATTAGAAAGACAGGTGAACACTAGCTCTGTTTAAATGGAACCTAATAATCAGAATAATAGCTCAATCAGTAGGAAAAAAAAGTGTATGTAACAACAAACTGGACTGATCAAAAGAAATTTTCAATGGGAATAAGAGGCTGGTGTATACGGTACCATTTAAGAATTCGTTCAAGAGGAAAATATTAGTCGTGTAAACCATTGAAACATAAGAATCTGGATCTCAGTGGCTAAGTGTTTGGACTGCTGATTGGAAGGTGCCAGGTTCAAACCCCAGCACCACCACAACAGTTGGCACTTTTGGGCTCTTGAGTAAGCCTCTTAACTGCTCAGATGTATAATGATATAAAAATGTAAGTCACACTGGATAGGGGCGTCTGCTAAATGCTATTAATGGAATTTTAATGTATAATATGTTAGTTACAGCAGCAGACAAGGACATTCTAGCTCCTAAAAGAGAAACGTATAAGATTGTACTGTATGTAGTGGGAATCAGATCCAGGTTGCCTGAGTGGACAGTCCACAGCCCTATCCACTAGGCTAACTTTTATTGTGGCAAGCATTTTCCATCACACATAATAGCACCAAATTTTTAGAATTTCCCAAACTGAATTATACAGCGCAATGATTTCTAAGGCAATTGACTTGAGTCTGGCCACTGAGCTTGATAGTTGACTATAAATAAAAAGTGGAATAAATACTGTATATTAAACCAGAGGGACAACATAGGGCTGATGTCATAGTGCTTGGCCCCTAATAAATAACTCCTGAAATAGACAAATCATGAAATAAATTAAATATATATATTATACATATCATTTACTACTACATCTACTTGTAATAATTTATTAAACAGCATATTTATTTCATATTGTCAGTCATATTCCACCCTCCATAACTTTAAGGCTTAATCTTTTTTGGGGGGGATTTTTCCCCTATTTTCTCCCTAATTTAGTTGTGTCCAATTCCTCCCCATCACTAGGGGGCACATTAAGGCTACTACTACCACTCATTCGGGAGGGCGAGGACCATCACGTGTTTCCTCCGAACCACGTGACACCAGCCGACCGCATGTTTTTGAACCGCTCGCTCACGAACCGTTGCGGACAGCGTAACACACTCGGGACAAAGCTATCCGCTCCTTCCTCTTGCGTGAGCTCACGGACGCCCCTGATTGGCTGTAGAGCCGTGATTAATGTGGGAGCACCAAGTATCTCTCATCCCTCCCCTCCAAGAGAGCTCGGCCAATCCGCTCTCTCTAGACCTCCGGCTGTGAGAGGTTACAGCATCACCCGGGGATCGAACTCGTGATGCCCGGATGATATTAAGGCTTAATCTTAACAAAATGTATATATATATAAATCTTATTGGATCAGCATCCAGGTGTAAACAGTTAAGTTGGAATCCCTTTAATTTTTATTGAAGAAATATTACCTAGATAACTCCAGCAACTGTAAATGTGCCAAAAATGTGTCACTTTTATAAACTGTGCTAAAATTGGAAGCACACAGCCACCATCAAAGTGCCAAGATCACTAGAGTTGTGTAACAGCTGAAATCTGCCTATATATATATATATATATATATATATATATATATAAAGTCTAATTTGTATTATGAAATCAAGCAAAGCTATCAGAGCTTATCATAGTCATCATCATAAACATGAACGTCCTGCAAACATGACTTTCAACTCCAAAAGGACACTGCACCAGAGAAACCTGCTCATGCTTCATTGATCACTCAACACAAACTAAACAGTCGTTGCCTTAAAGGCATAAATACTTCACCAAATATGGATTTTTTTTTTCATGGAAGTAAAATAATGCCAGTACCTGGAATGCGCTGGTTGCTTTGTATAAACCCTGGCAGTTTGAACTTTGACTGTTTCAGGTATAATGTCCAATTTATAAACTGTAATTTCAGGTCAGATATTTAAACCCAGATTACCAAACAATGGAACAACTGATAAAGATTATACAGATTTATCCTAGCATCATTTGCTTGTGCAATGTCATTTTGTATCCTTGTCCGGCCATTTATTCAGTTCAGAAGGTTGAAGTTCCGTGACAGTAACAAGGATAATCGA
Source organism: Clarias macrocephalus (assembly GCA_011419295.1). NCBI lineage: Eukaryota > Metazoa > Chordata > Actinopteri > Siluriformes > Clariidae > Clarias > Clarias macrocephalus. The sequence continues at coordinate 408,547 of JAAGKR010000022.1, read as the reverse complement.
TTTGCCGGTCAGACAGCTGAATCAAACTGGCTGTTACTGTATGTAATTCCCCTGTTCTTATCTTTTTCCTCAGTGCGTACCGGTACAAACAGACATTCTGATCATTCCTAGAAAGACGCTTTTTTTTTTTTTTTTTTGTAAAGCTTTTATCTTTTCCCAGCTAATCTTTTCGTTCTGTGCCTTGATCAGTTTATGTGGGTCTTAGTTTAGATTAGTTAATTATTGACTATGTGTACAGACACTCACACTTCTGTGGGATTCTCCTTTGGAGTTCAGATAGGCTTTGATAGCAGCCAGTCCAGCATACTCTCCCTGAGCGCCACTGTATGGAAAAGCAACACAAGGTTCAGGCTGGCACCGCAAGTCTGCCTCAACAGATCACAGTTCAAAGGTCTTAAGGACAATGTCTCAAAATAACATACAGTACTTTCATGCCAGCCATACGAGCACTGGCAGGGTTGGTTAAAGTACAAGGATAAAGTACATTATTAGTGGGGGGCGGGGTCATAAGATTTACCAAACATTAACAACCTTCATACAAACAGTGCCATTTAATCCCAGAATGAACTCATTAGTACTGAGTTAGTCATTAATTTGTCTTATTTGACATTTATGAATGGTGTCATCAGTGTCAGTGATTTGTTAAATTAATGAATAAGTCTTTAGGACTTTGGACATCCTGATTTTTCTTTTTTTTTTGGTCTAACAACAGGAAATAAAGAGAGGCTGGTACAATATGGGCAGGACTGTTTATACTAGATTTAATAATAGGAACTAACTTGTCTGATGTTCCACGACAGCAAATGAAAAATATGAACTTTTGGATCAAAAGTATGTTTATGCATCATTCTACAATGGATTTAAGACAGCTGATGATAACTGGCATTGTATATCAGCTCTGGAGTGGAAAAAAATGACACAATATGTAGTCCTGATTATTACAACTCTTCTGCTGGGAACGAGTGGTCGAAGTGAATATTAAATTCACCGTGACAGAACCATACTGTAAAGGATAGCAAAGAGTTTCCATTTAGTTAAGACACGGACTCCAAATTGTGTAGAAGAGGGAAAAAAAATAAACAAATCTTTGTAGCAGACGCCGTGTGTACCTGTTTGGTTGAAAGGAAATCTTGTCATATCCTGTGATCTCACAAAGATCCCTTTCCAGTTGTTGGAACAGCTGCTGATAACCCTCGGCCTGGTCCAGCGGCACAAATGGGTGGATGTTAGCAAACTCCCGCCAGGTGATTGGCTGTCAATGAGGGCAAAAAAAAAAAAAAAAAAGTGTTTTCATGAATGAACTGGCTCAGTGAGGGCCAATAAACTGGAGCGAGCAAAGTAACCGTGAATCGACTAGCTATTTCGCCCTACACATTCCGGAGCATGTAGGGTACACGGTCCTGGTGACGGCACAGATTCTTATATTCGAGGCAGACATAACCTTGGCAACGGCACTGAGTCTATCCACGATTGTCCTGCGTAAGCCAAAAAAAAGCATGACTCACCATGAGCTCAGACGAGCTGTTCAGCTTCATTGTGCAGGATCCCTGCATTTGAAGACAGTTTCAATGGGATGGTCACACAGGAATAATGGGACTTAATACATATTCAAATCAGTCTGTTTGTGACTTACCAAAGGAATCATACTGTGCACAAGTGAAATGTCTTTATTCTCCAGTCTTTTCATATACCGCACAATGTTGGTCTCTGAGTGATAACTGGAAGTGCAAAGCGTAAATAAATGACTTTTGTGCATGTGTGGAAATTCTACGCTACACGCACCGTACAAAACCCCCATCAGGAAACTAGTCTAGCTGGTTCTTCAGTGTGGTAAACAACATTATTAATAATATGACTAAACCCACAAACCCATCTAGATAAGAAAGCTGAAACAATGGTTATTGCTTGGATGTGACCCGTTTTAATTAACCAGCTGTACTGTATATGATTAACTATGAGAGAAGCGCAGCCAGTCAGCTTTGTGGTTTTCCAGACGGGCCCTCGAGACGTTATATAACATGCAGTGTAATACTGGGTTTATAGCCAGGTTTAGTCTGGTCACTTTCTGTTCTAATCGCTCCGTGCCAGTGTCTTTTGCAATCGTTAATGTTATCAATGTTTTGCAAACCCAGTAAACATAATAATTAACAGAGAAATTATGCATTTCTTCTCGATTTTCTCGCTGATGTCATCACATATGATGCACTGTGCCAAATAATACAGGCTTATTAGTGACTGTCTCTTCTGCCATGATTCACATGCTAAACCCTTTCTTTCTAGATCCTAAACAATATTAAATTGGTTCTTTAAGAATATTATGTGTTGTATTATGTGGCACTTCTTACAAACCTGTTGAACACTGGGTGGGTGAGGAACATGCTGGTCCTCTTGAAAGGACTCACTAGCAGGCCTTTGGTTCTCTCACTCATTTTTTCAGCAATGAGCTCCTGTAACAGAAACCAGCACAAGTAACAGTCTGACGACGTTCTTAACAGCAGCATGTCGGCGAGTTATTATTTTTTTTATCTCATGTTAGGCTTCTTGGGGCACTTACAGCAGAGGATTCACACCCAAACACCCAGAGTAGGTCATCCAAGTCCCTCTCTGTAATGGTCTCATCCAGGGACACTCCCAGCTGAAACCATTCAAATGCAAATATTTAAAGAGACCTTAAATAGAAATGCATAGAATCACATAACAATTCGGTGAAAGTACTCATCACATATATCTGGAAAGGACTTACCACTCCTTCATCATAGATCCGTAAATTGATTTTCCGCTGCGCAGCCTTCTGCAGGACATCTCTGGCAGCAACACCACAATTAATCTTCAGTGTGTCGAAAAAGATTTCATTCTGGAGTTTGTGTCCAGCCCTGACAAGTCCTGTGATGGCAGGAACACGACTGATAAGTTACAGTGACATGACCTTTGACTTGTGGATCAGAAAGCAAATGACTAATGACTAATGACAGACCTTCAGCCAGAATCAATGTTGCTTTGTGTGTCCGTTCAGCAATGTGCCTCAGGCCTTGTGGGCCGTGGTACAGAGCATACATAGCAGCCATGTTTGCCAAGAGAGCCTGAGGGGACATTAAATATTAAACAGATGACCTCTTGACTCTTACTCAATTATTTAGTGCACTATAGTAATAGCTCTGCACCTGAGCTGTGCAGATGTTGCTGGTGGCTTTGTCTCGGCGGATGTGTTGCTCTCTGGTCTGCAGAGCTAGACGATATACGTCTTTTCCAGCAGCGTCCCTGTGAATGAGAAGGATTGAGATGTAACCAAACACACTACTGTATGCACTCGCTTATGTTTGACATCATGGGATCGTATTTCTAACACAAAATTGAAGACTCAAACATTTAACATTTAAAAGCATACAGATTCTTAGATTGGTGACTAGATCTTCTCACAGTTTAACCACCAGCTGTAATTGTACACGTTGTTGATCTTTCGGCTTCTCGCCACAGCAGACCATCCAATCCGCACGACAACTTGGCACAGGTTTTATTGTACATACTGTACAGGAGTTCTATGTTACGCATATAAGAATTCAGACCTTTATATGATATTTATAATGAGGCACCAATTCTTCTTAATGCATGTCCTAATAATTTTTCTGTTCTAGGTGGAAAAATCTATTTGGCTCTGGTAACAATTTTGACACTAATGCCAAATTAGATAAGAAATCACTTTTTACAACTCACAATTTTGAATGCATGGTGTTCAAACAATAATATCCCATGGAAGCTCACCTTGTGACTCCGACCATCCTTCCTGGCATCATTCTGACCAAGTTCTCCTTGACTGAGAAGAAGGCAGCATGAGGTCCGCCATAGCACAGAGGAACTCCAAAGCGCTGGGAGCTACCCAGAGCGATGTCCACGCCGAATTCACCAGGCGGACGCATGATACAGAGTGCCAGCAAATCGGTAGCACAGCAAGCCAGAGCCTTCAATTGAAATTTAATACAGGTTGAATCAAGTTAACAATTTGTGTGTCAAAGAGGGGCGGGGGGAGTACAGTATCAGTGGAGAAAATTTATCACAAATAAATCACAGCATTGTTTGCAAGTTATATAAACCATCTGTAAATTTTACAACCCCATTATGCAATACATACCCCACCCTTATGGGCCCGGTCCACAAGTTCCGAGAAGTCTTCCACCCTGCCTTCAGTGTCAGGGTACTGGAAAAGCACCCCACATACATCATTTCCACTGAAGTCCATTTCATGGGGCAACTTCAGTACAGTCTTCACCCCTATGTAGCTACAGTATGAATAACAAATGTCACAAATTACTATAAAGGGCTCTTTACGTACACAGGTTTATGATTTAACATCAATAGTTCAATCAATTTGACGTACTTGGCTCTCGTCTGCACTACCGCGATGGTCTGTGGATGACAACGGGGATCGATGTAGAACGTCCTTCTCTTGTTTTGCCTGCAGACAAAAAAACAGGCAAATCATCCACACAGACAAGAGAAAAAAAGTGCAGCATTCATGAGGCATCTGAAGGCTGGTATCTCTATATCGCTAAGTATTCTAACCTGTGGCAAAGCTGCATGGCCTCAGCAGCAGCAGTGCCTTCATCCAACAGGGACGCGTTGGCCACTGCCATACCAGTGATGTCACACACCATGGTCTGGTAATTGAGCAGACTCTCCAGGCGACCCTGCGCGACTTCCGGCTGGTAAGGTGTATACTGGGTCACCCTGTGAAAAAAAAAAGTCTTAGACAGGAATACATGATTCTAAAACGCCTCCTAAATTCATATTATAACCCTAATATGCAAAGCACCAGGTATGTAAAAGTGTAGATGTGCTTTTTGGGCGTAAGTAAAAGCTTATGTAAAAATGACTTGATTGCACAGATCAGATCACGAGAACTCAAAAAGAAAGAAAAGCCCTTAGGACATCAAGATCAACATGCTGTTCACAGAGCACAGGAGGAATTTAATAAGAGTTAGTGTTTGTGCAGTTTGGACCGGCTCCCTAAAACCCATGTGGGAAACATCACTCCAACTCGAGTGCCAGATTCTGCAAGCACATTTGCACTACACATCTTTGCAGGCCTCTGCTAATAAAATATACTTATGTGCACTTCGGCTTCATGTCGAATAACAAGCATCAAGGGAGGAGGACACACCATCCAGAATTTTCCAGAAGATTTCTCTGTATAGCAGGTGGCACTGAGCAGTTGTAATACCCCATTCCAATGTAGGACCGCCAAAGCTTGTTCTTGGAAGCAATCTTTTGAAGGGACTCGAGAATTTCATTCTCACCTGTGAAGAGCAAACATAAAACAAAATAAAATGGAGAAATACTTTTCTTTTTTATTGATATGCAAAACATTTTGGGGGAAAACCCAACAACAAGAAGCAGGGCTGCACAATTAAATTACATAAAAATCTAAATTGCAACTGGAGATATACCCGTCGTTTCTGTTCCATTCCACTTATTGGGTCGGGTTGCCAGCTTGACACCATATTGTCATTCATATGCTACAAGCAATTTGGGATCGCCAGTTATCCTACTCTACAGTTCTTTGGACTGTGAGAGAAAACCAGAGTTCCCAGAGAAAACCAACCAAGCATGGAGAGAACATGCACGTGGTGCACAGAACCCTGGACCCAGAGGTGCTAATCACTAACACAACGTGCTGCCCAATCTCAATATGGACCTGTGCAGTTATTTAATCGCAATTATTACACGTAATATATGCTTAGTTGAGAATTTAAGCAGAAATTTGTTTGTTGTAGGTGCTCAGTAAATATCGGTAATCATCTTCTTAATGAGAGCATTTTGCCTTCCACATTATCTCCCGCAACCTAAATAAATATGGTTAAATACAAAAATGGTTCATTTAATGGCAACACACTGTATAATCATTTAAATTACATTTAAAATGTCAAAATAATCGAGTAATAATTGGTCATTTTTATCAAATCATGCAGCCCTAACAACAACAACAACAACAATGCATGCGTTTGAGGAAGGGTTTGTTATCATGCTTTGTTGAACATGGGCGATTCTCCCACGTGACCCTGCTGGGGCCACAAAGAGCTAACCATAAATATAACTCAACTTGACATTTTGAGAAAAAATGCATGAATAAGATCTATGGGACAAGAATTTTTTTTAATACAAAAGGTGGGGGAAAAAAACAAGTTATGCAGCCATTTATATAAAGTGATAATGCCTGAGAACTGGTTAAACTGGATGTGTTATGGTGTGTAATTATTTAAATAACGACAGTAGAGTTACATCAGATGTTACTGCCCCAAAGTCTGATTATTTTCCAATTACAGCATGTTCTTGTAAGTTCCACTTTTTTTTTCTTGACACATCAATATTTACATGTGTTTTGAAACTGATTATTAATTTAGTAAAAGGAAGAAGATGGGAATGTGGGCTGGTTCTTGGTGGCTTATTCTGGTTTAATTCCGGTTGCTTGGATGCACCGGAGCATGCTGGAATGCAGCTTAGTAACACAGCAATTCAGCAGAGCATGGACAATAAGATGAGATACAGCACACACATTGTCCACAGAATCTTGTGCAGTATAATCTGCTAGTCTCTTGGTTTGTAGTACAAGCCCATGTTAGCTTTGTTGCAACTTGTTTTAACTAAACAGTATCACGCTAAACAGCATGCAAATAAGGCTAAATATTCTCTTCTTCCCATCTCAAATCTCTCACACTGAAACACATATGCTACCAGATTTCTTCCCAATATAGACAAATTAGGATAATCACATTTTAGCCCCATTTTACTGACCTATGACACATATAACACTGTTAGCTACATTGGAGTGAGATATACAGTATTTGAATAGGGCAGTTGAACCAGCAAAATCTAGTATGAAGGCACCCAGAATCCCCCATGGAGCCCTTCAGCATGGCTTGCTTTATTACCACAATACACACACACGCACACACGCACACACACGGAAGTGACATCTGGATTCACACAGAATGTACTCTCACTTAACGTAATGACGATAATCATGACCTAAAGTGCTCCTTTACCTTTTACTGACATGACACAAAGGTCTCCTGTTTAATATGATTATGATTATAATCTTTTAACCCACAGAACACAAAGCACTCTTCTCTATCTAGTATATACAATCGGGTTGACCAGAAATGCACACCAAGAAGTTGTCGGTGTACATATACTTGTGTGTGTGTGTGTGTGTGTGTGTGTGTGTGTGTGTGTGTGTGTGTATGTATGTATGTATGTATGTGTTTCTTTTTTTTTTTTGTACTGAGAAGTCATGGGCATGTATATACACGGTTTGATGTAAAGTTGCATATGACTAATATGGGTTGTGTTGTGTTGGAAACAGAAAACTGAGCAATTGTACAGTAAGAATCTGAGTGACTAAACCAAGTGCCAAATCGTTATGGGAAGAGGGCAAGCCGGCACACGCTGTGTGATGCTCTGGGCAAGGTTCTGCTGGTCCTAACATTCATGAGGAAAATACTTCAACACCTACGACCTACCTTATTGCAGAGCAAGTACACCCAGCAGAACACCCTGATTTCAGTAGCCATAATTTTATTTATTTTTTTTAAGTTCACTAAGGATGCTCTGGACAAATATGCGCACACTATCAGAGGTCTTATGGAGGTTTGTTTTGGGGCATGTGAAAAAAATAAAGCTTGCCTGGATAAGAAATTGTGAATGCTACCATTAGTATTAGTATTAGTAGTAGTCATGCCGACAGTAAAGCATCTTGAGACCATTCATGTGTGGGGTTGCTTCTCAGGCAAAGGGAGTGGGCTCACTCACAAGTTTGCAAATTTGAACACAGCCATGAATAAAAAAATAGTACAAAAACACGCTCTGAGGTCAACTTCTACCAATCATCCAATAACGGTTTGGTGATAAAACAATGCCTTTTCCAGCATGATGGAGCATCTTGCCATAAGGGAAAAGTGATAACTAAGTGGTTCGGGGAACAAAACATCTAAATTGTGATTCCATGGCCAAAAAACTTGTGGTCAATCCTCAATAGATGGACAACAAACAAAAACAAAAACAAATTCTGACAAACTCTATTAATTATGCAAGAATGGGCTGCCATGAGTCAGGATGTGGCTCAGAAATTTTTTGACATGGTGAATTGCAGAGGTCTTGAAAAAGAAGTGTCAACACTGCAAATATTGACTCTTTGCATAAACTTAATGTAAATATACTTTAGTATACCATCATGACCTCTGACAAAAAAAAAAAAAAAAAAAAAAGATATGAAAACCCTGAAGCAGCAGACATTGTGAAAAAACGAAATTCTCAAAACGTTTGCCCACGGCTGTTTGAGTAAAGAAATGATCACCCGGTGATAACAGGTTAATATCAGGAGCGCGCGCGCGTTGCGCCACATTTGAGTGATGGATGTGATGTGATGTAACGTAAAGCTGACCCTAACCAGCTCAAACTGGCCTTGCGAGCTGGCTTCGAGCGCGAGCTGAACTTTACACTCGACTTGCGATTCTGAGGGGCGGCAGAAGTTCGAGCTTCTTGCAAAAAAACAACTCCAAATATGTGCAAAGGAAGAGCGCGGAGTGGGAAAGGGCCAGGCTGGCTATTGGCACACAGCGAGCGTGCAGCCTACATTCCGCCACACACACACACACACACACACTGCTTTTTGTTTTTGTTCGGATTAGAAGAATCCCACGTTCACTTTTTCACGCCTCTGACTACATAAGAATAGGCAGCACAAAACTCTTAAACATTTTTGCATGTTTTGCATTTCCTATGTGTCTACCATCTGTGAAAAAAAAAAATCCTCATGCAATCTCATATCATCTCTAACAAGTCTAGGATACCAAGCAAACCATGCATGCTTTTTCTGCTTCACTACTGTAATAAAAGAGGTGCAACTTACACACTGGGTCGTCCATTTTCAGATTCCTTTCCAGGCGAATAGATGATGGGATTGTGTTTTCTATGAGCTCTGATATGGACTAAAAACCAAACAAATGAAACACCATCATGTGCATCACAAACCAAGATAGACGTAAGATAACGTCACACACAAAAAAAAAATGCATATTTGCAAAGCAGCTGGAGGAAAGTGTGCGCACACATTATAAGGGTAACTTTAACCTAGAGATGATAAAGTTTTCTGCACTTACCCCAACTCGGAGGGTGTTCAGCATCTCTGTCTTCTCTTTGTCCCCAGGTCCAATGTGTCTCTCGGCAAAATCATCATGTCTCGGCAGGATCCTGTCAATCATCCTCGAACCTAACACCGCACAGGTTCTCAGCTCGCGGATATCCCTGGACTCGTGTAAAACTTGTGTTTTTGCGTGTGTCTTCTGGAGAACATTTCTCTTCCCACAGGCGGTTTTAAAGCTCTTGTAGTACACGCGCGTGCTCACGGCTCTGCCGGTCAGAACAGCCCAGGATCTCGCGCAGCTCTGCATTTTAGCTCAAGCTATTAAAAAACCCTCAAACCCTGAAATCCACACACCCCACTCCCTGTGACCCGCCGACGCTTTCGCTACTGATGTGGAATTTCTCGAGTGTCTTAAAAGTGTCTGGGTCGTACGCCTCCTCGTTATACAGCGAGCAGCCAATCAGCGAGCAGACGCGCCAAACGCAGCGGCGAGCCCCGAGTCAAAGCCCCGCCCACAACTCGCTCACGTGCGCTTTACTAATCGTCGACATCAGTGTCACTGTGAGCGCGTGCACAAGTAACTTCAGACTGGTACACTTTATTTATTTATTTATTTATTTACTTGATCATTCATGTGGCGGCAAATTGTATTTTCCCCCAATAGTACATCTGTGACTTATATACAAATTAAACGTGTGAATCTGAATCTGTCTCTTTATACAACCCCCCATTAATCTTCTATATTGCTTATCTTGTACAGGGTTGCAGGGGCCTGGAGACTATCCCACACTTTGGGCACAAGGGGGGTTCACCCTAGTCACACACTATGGGCAATTTGGGAATGGCAATTAACCTAAACTGCAGGGCTGTTGGGCTCAGTAGTAGGTTTCTCGCTTGCCATGCAGAAGGCCCGGGTTCAATTCCTAGCCAATGCCCAAACCCGAGCCACTGGATGCAGTCCCGCTTCCAAGCCTGGGTAAAACAGGAGGGTTGCAGCAGGAAGGGCATCCAACATACAACTTGTGCCAGGTTGTGTGTGAATTAGATGATCTGCTGTGGCAACCATCCTGTTAATGAACACTTTCTGAAAGACCAACAACAATTAACTTAACCTGCATGTCTTTGTGGGAGAAAACCCTCTGGAGAAGGCCGAAATACCCAGCTTCCGAAGTTCCAAAGTACTTGGCTTTGTGTGAAGAAACCGAAGTACCTAGAGGAAACCCACCAAGCGGGTACATGCAAACTTCACACACATAGACCTAAGACTAGAATCAAACCCTGGAATTAAACCTTCGCCCCTATACGTGCAAGGCCGCAGTGCTAAACGCCTACGCCATTTTGTGCCACCACAACTTATTTTGCTTTGAAAATGTAATATTCACAAGAAAAAGCAGAACAAGAGCTGAGTCACATCCAGAGTCCAGTTTCGATTCCAGCCTCTGGTCTATATGTGTGGATTTTGGATGTTCTCCCTGTGCTTGGTGCATATCATGAATTGTAGGAGGAGGGTACACTCCACACATACACAGAGCAGAGGTACGACTCAAACGCTCAACCCTAGAGATGTATGATGTCACAGTATTAACCTCTATGCCATCATCCTCCCTTATGACACCAGTTTGTTAATTTCAAAAACGAAAACACAATTTCTTTTAAGTATATTTACTTTTATATAACCTTGGCAAGATTTTTGTATGTATAAGTATATTTATTTATCTATTCATATATATACTCAATGTTGAGTCTGGTCAAAATGAAGCTTTAAACTTTTTTTTTTTTTTTTGACTTTTAAATATAAATGCATAAATACAGAATGTGACTTTTGGACTTTTTGTAACCATTGTTTTAATAGTGAATCATGATGACCAGATTAAAACTGGTTTATTACTGATTAAAATTTACTTCTAAGGTGCCTGTGTCACCATAAGCCAGTAAAACAGTTAATTTGCCTTGGCACAGATTACGCAAGTCTCTGTAGAATCTGTTTTGGACATACAATAAGCACTATTCACTTCCAAACAATATTCCCTCAGTTAGTATTTTGATGATGGTGGTTAAGAATGCTGTCTCCCCAGAAACTCACATTGAAGTTCTGTTGATTGAGATCTGAGGAGGCAGAGCACACACCTCCTTCCCATCATTCTTTACTCATTCTTTTACAATATGGTGAGTCCCATGCCCTGTAGATGGAGGCAGATTCATACAGGATGAGACCACTTACTTTATCATACAAATGTTTATTACAAGATAAAAGTGATCTTTTGAAAGAAGATTGTTTGACTAGAGGAGATGCTTCTAGTCCTAGTGTCATATCCTCACCTCACCATATGTTATAAATGTCCTTTAAGGCATGCATATACACTTGAGTCAAACGTATGATTTTGTTGGAACATGTTATTATTCTCTGATTTATTTCTACATTGACTATGTTTAGATTTGAATTTAATATGTTACAAAACACAGTAGATCAGACATAATCCTTTGCATTACTCTGGTGGCAGTGATTATTTTTCTTCCTAACCTTCCCTAACTAAATTTTATGATGTTGCTATAAGTAGTGATGCTATCAGATCAAGTAAATTTGCCAGTCACATGTATTTAAATCAAGTATCTTGCTATTAGTACATTTTTATTTATTTGTTTGTTTATTTTATTCAGTATATTATTAGGGCCCAAGCACTATAAGGTGCGCAGGACCCTCTTGTTTTCCTAAGGATTTCTTTCCCCCAACCTTTTGGACTTTTCGGGGGTCTTAACATTCTCAAAATCTCATGAAACTTGGCAGACAAGTTGGAATCTGCTGCAATCAGGATGCCTGAGAGTCTCGTGGCCCGGGGCCCTGAGGGGCCTCCACATGAGATTTTGGTGCCTAGCTCATACACACTTTTGATATCTCAAACTGGTCAGCCGTGATAATGTCTTAAACATACGCGGAAAAATTATTAATAACTTTCTGTGTGGCATTATATTGAGTGACATTATATTCAGTGACACTTTCTTTGACATCACGTTCAGTGACATCACATTCAGGAACATCATAGTGTGAGGCTTTTCTTCCAGTAGCTGCGCCTATTGTACACACATACACATCAAAAACGTTAACACACACACACACACACACACACACACACACACACACACACACACACACACACATCACTAATGTTAATACACACAGACTCACACCATACACACAAACAAGCACAAACACATCCACACGTCACACACCCCTCTCCCTCACACACACAAACACATCACAAACACATCACTAATGTTAATACATAGACTCACACACCATACACACAAACAAGCACAAAACACAAGCACATTTACTCGTCACACACAGACTGACACATCCACAAGTCACACATCTCTCTCCCTCACTCTCACACACACACACGCATGCATGCATACAAACACACGCACACATCACACACATGCACACATACATACACCCATATTACAAATGTGTACACTTACGCACACAAACACCTCTCACAACGCACACACACCTCCCTCTCACATACACACACCATACACACACACACACACACACATTAGCCCTGTATAGTGTGTGATGTGTGCAGGTTGTGCAGTGCAACCGAGTGGCGATGGCTTTTTCGAGGTCTTAACACACTCGAATAACACAGGTTGTGCGGTGTGCCCGGGATGGCGATGGCACAGGGTGCTTGGGCCCGTCATCGTTGCTTGCAACTATATTTGTGGATTGTATCTCATCATCATCATCATCATCATCATCATCATCATCATAAGTTGTTGATTTTTGGTAAAAATTCCACAGCAAGTGTCCAATATACATGATGTACATTCGCATATTTATAGTAGATGCAGGGGTTAAATTGGGCTACCACAAGTTTTCTCTGGCGCCATTGATCACCAATAGGGACTTATCTTTGACCAGGATTAGCATTGTCTCCCTGCTGGATAATTGATAATTCATTTTCCTTTTTTGGGAAACTATAAAAAGGATGTTTCAGCTCATGCACAACGACTGACAGATCGAGAAAAAAAGGGGGGGGGGGGGGATTGGAATCAATGGCAAAAATATTTTTGCCACTACCAATCAGGGGAAAAAAATTACTGCTAATGTAGAATCATGAGTTATTGAAGAGCACTTCCGTTTTTCAAATGTTGGTTTAGTACCCAACATGTTACAGTCAATCAACCTCATCCCTCTTTTTATATCAGTGGTCTGCCAGTAAAACTATTCTCTTATTCTTTTAGTTATCTCCCGAGTAAAAAAATGGGTATTTTTGCCCCAACCACATTTTGTACATGGAAGAAATAAATGTGCTATCCTGATTTTTTTCCTAGTTGGTATACTTGGGACCACATTGCCTATGAGTCTATGAGAATCAATTCTTAACCCAAAAGAAAGCCGGAAAAAGTAAAAAATACTGTGGCCAACATAGTTTCTGTGCAGGAGGAGGTGACTGCAACAGCCCAGACAGAGTTTGATTAAATTGCTCACTGATCATTTCCATATGGGCGATATAATGTACAAACATCACACAACTGTATACTGTAATTAATGTTTTTGAAAAGTTTCCCTGGTTAGAATAAAGTGAACACACGTACCTATAAAACTATCCCACCAGTACTCAGCTTCTATAGGCAATGCTGGTTAATAATAATAATAATAATAATAATAATAATAGATTTACAATTAATGATTGCTCCCATCCATCACTAAGCAGAAACAACAAAACTAATACCTAATTAGAAACAAGAAGGTGGGCCGTGGTAGCATGCGACTTGCGGTTGAATGGTATATATTATTGTGCAATCTCTTGGCCAATAACACAGCTATGTACCTGCTCTGTGGTTTGTGCAACACCCTGATGGTCATGACTTATTGATACACAAGTGGGAACAGACTGTGAAGAATGACAGTTTACCAGGACTGGAACTCATTCTCTTTGTCTGTAGAGTATCCATCATACAGTTTCACTTGCTACCTAATATATCCCACCCTGTCCCGGCCGTCGTTGCAACAAGATATTGAAAATGTAGCTAGTGTGAGACTGGACAAATTGTGATGACTAGACAACTGGGTCAAAGCAAGTCTACAAACTGCAGCATTTGTGGGATGTTCCCATACTGTATTGATCAAGACGTACCCAAAGTGATCAAAGGAAAGAAAACCGGGAACTGGCAACAGGGTCATGGGTGACCAAGGCTCAATGGTGCACATGGGGAGTAAAGGTGGGCCCTTGTAGTCCGATCCAATATAAGAGCTACAGTAGCTCAAATTGAGGAAAAGGTTAATGCTGATTCCAATAGAAAGGTGTTTGATGGCAAAGGGGGACCTACTCAATATTGGATGTTATGGCTGATCAGTGTACATTGTTGATCATTGATCAGTACATCGTACATCGATGTTACTAGTCAAGAGTTTTGCTTAGTAATTCCACTTTAGATCAAATAATACGGTATTCAACTAAACTGAACTGAAAACATTATGTAGACCAATCAAAACAAATGCAATCTGTTCAGTGGTGCGGTATGGAGAGCCGCACCACGCCATGTTTGTAATGATAAGAGCCCTTATGCTGGGCGTTAGAGTGGGTAAATGAAATAGGAGTTAGTGAGAGGAAATTTAAAAGGAAAATAAATGAAATGTGAAAACACAAAATAAACAAAAGCTCCGCAGTCTACGCGAGAACGGACGGGACTCTGGAAAACAAAACAAAACTTGTCCTCTCGGGGCGTTCGCCCTTACCGAGGTCTTGTGGGAGAGAGAGAGAGAGAGTTTGTGCTTCGTGTACTAATAAACCGTACTGAGCGCACACGCTGAACTGCTGCGTGCCGCTCTCTCTATCGCTTTCTCTCGCCGGCGTCTTAAACAGACAGAGGCCGGGGCTTTGCCTCTGTCTCTAAACTTCTTTTCTTTTCTTTTCTTTTCTTTTCTTTTCTTTTCTTTTCTTTTCTTTTCGCCCTGATACCTTACCGGTGCTACCTAAATGATCGCACGAAGTGCGCCGGTATCAGGACCCTTAAATAAACACGCCGTCAGGTGCGGCTCATTCAGGCTGATTGCCTGACGGCGGCGTTGCCTAGCAACCGTGTGTATAAATGGCCGTGCTTTTGCCTGTTCAGAACTCCGCGTGGTAACAGGTTGTGGATCTGGCCGGTCTGAACAGTTTAAGCACGGCTCTGTCCCTCGCGCGACCCGCGTCGTTACACAATCAAATCAATCCAATTTGTATAGTACTTTTAACAGTGGACATTGTCCCAACTCAGCTTTATGGAAATAACAAAAAATTGAATATTATAAAAATCTTTATTAACCTTACCATAATGAGCAAAAAAAAAAAAAAGTACAAATGTAAGAATTAAACAAATGTGTACTCATGATAGTGTTGCTGTGTTTTAAAGCATCTGGTTACTAAAATGTAGACAGGTCTAACTCACTTCACATCTATCTATCCGCGTACGTTTGGAATTTAGATAGCTTTTTTGAAGTGGAAAATATAAATGTTCAAGGCTCCATGGCAATCATACACTCTCTGAGGTGTACATAGTAGACGTCTCAAAAACAAGCCACAGACAGAGCAAACCACATATCAGGACACACTGTATTAATCCTACTAGAATGGAGCTTTTTTGGATGGTTTTTAATCATAATCCACAGCTGGCGTATCAATTGTTTACCATACCATTGGCCATTTTGTTTTACAGGTTGGCTAGACAAGGATATCTCACTCTGATTAACAGGTAAGCATGAATATTTTAATGGCATACACTGGTTGTTATTGCAGAAAAACATATTTAAGGGAGTTTGTTTTGGTTAGGCATATCTCCCTGGCGTTGGGAGGATTCATCCTTGCTGTTCTGACTATGGGCCAGTACAGCATGCTCCTGTTTATCGCCAGCATCATATTTGTGCTATTGGTGCGATTCCTGGAACCAGTTTACATTCACTACTGGATATTTGGGCTGCAGATGTGGTGGCAAACATTGTGGCATTTTTATATGCAGTATCAGCAATATTGGCTCCAAGAACCTCCAGATTCCAGGTAACAAAAAAAAATAAATAAACAAATAAATAAATAAATCACTTTTTCTGATTACATCAATCAACCAATTAATCTATCTATCTATCTATCTATCT
This sequence comes from Clarias macrocephalus, assembly GCA_011419295.1. NCBI lineage: Eukaryota > Metazoa > Chordata > Actinopteri > Siluriformes > Clariidae > Clarias > Clarias macrocephalus. Next base: position 392,276 of record JAAGKR010000022.1, on the reverse strand, counting down.
ATCTATCTATCTATCTATCTATCTATCTATCTATCCTTAGACTCGTGTTGGCCATGTCTGCTTTAATGCTTCTCAGTCAGAGAGTCACATCAGTATCAATGGATCTCCAGGAAGGAAAAGTCATCAGGCATGTCCAAAAGCACAGTAAGAGCCAAGCTGTTTCCCTCGTTCCTTTCATAAGCTACAGTCTGTATTTTCCTGCCCTTCTTGGAGGACCACTTTGTCCATTCAGCACCTATTTGGACTTTGTAGAGAAGATAAGAGTCAACCCACCTCCTTCACCTCTTACCATTCTGCCTTGGAAGATGCTGCAGTTTTTATTTCTGCTTCTTCTAAAATTTCTCCTTACAAGCTTTCTGCAATCAAACACATTCACGGCAAGTAGCTCTCCGTGTATATTATGGATCTGGATCTTCTCCCTGGTGCTCCGATTGAACTATTATATACACTGGAAAATAAGTGAATGTGTTAACAATGCAGCAGGACTAGGTTTCACTGGATACAGTACAACTGGAGGTGCATTGTGGAACGGGCTTTCTGATGGTGATGCATTTGAGATCGAAACTTCAAGCGATATTTCAGCTTTTGCTCGCCTTTGGAACAGGACGACAGCAGGCTGGTTACGCAGGTTAGTGTTCCAGAGGTGCAGCAGGATGCCGGTGCTTATGACGTTCAGCTTCTCAGCTTTGTGGCATGGCTTGTACCCCGGTCAAGTGGCAGGCTTCCTTGGATGGGCTCTAGCTGTGTTAGGAGACCACAAGCTACGCAAACATCTTTCCCCAAGGCTGACCACAGCTTGGAGGAACGGCTTTTATACTTGTCTAAGCTGGCTCTACACTCAGGCGATCATCACATGCGTTGTGGTCACAACCGAGCTCCAAAGTTTGGAGGCACTCAAGCTGTTTGGTACAACGCACATTGCTCTAGTTCCAGTTGCAAGCATTTTAATGCTGTTAATTTTATAAGACGGTAACTTACACTTACTGGCCACTTTAATAGAAACACCTGTACACCTGCAGTCAAAAATGTACCAACAGCACAGCAAAAAAATCATCACATCCAGATCTCAGTGCATTTGATTGTGGCATGATTGTTGGTGTCAGATGGAATGGTTTGAGTTTTTTCAGAAATTACTGAACAGAAGACTTGAGTTGGAGGGCAGCTGGAAAAAATCCCCACCTTAACTTCTCCAGGTTCCTGTTTTCGGCTGACATAAGTGGAACCTGATTTGGACTTCTGCTGTTGTAGTCGATTTGCCTCAAGGTTCGAAACGTTGTGCATGCTGAGATATTTTTCTACACATCATAGTTTTTGATTTACTGTAGCCTTATGATACAGTATTCTTAATAAAATGGCCAGTGAGTGTATAAAGCTTATTATATCCAAATATAATTTCTTGTGTTTTTCCCATTGGCCATTATATTTTAACACTTATATCAAGGTCGTTTACAATTTGTAATGACTAATACACTAATACTGTGACAGCCGCGCTGTGTAGGTGTACATATATACAAGAATGTCTATGTAAGTGTATGTGGCTGTTGTAAGTGTATCTTTGAGATCTTTTAAGGAAATAAAAGAAAAATTCACTCACGTAAATGTTTCATGTCTGCATATAAACAAATTTTTTTTTCTACCACTCTATTTGTTATGCTGTGTGGAACATTTTGTTCACAGGGTTTCCATTCATCCCCATTAGAGGGAAGAGTCACTGCAATTCAATTCAACGTTATTCTGAATAATCACATTTAATCTAGTATTAAATATTTTTATTGTGATTAATTTGGTCTCTGCAAGGGTGACCCCACACCCCTCCACAAAGCTTTATCCTTCATACGTGCCAGCTTTAACCCAACTGAACATGGCGTATGTGGGAGATTTTAGACATATGATGTTAAACAACCTCTTGTCCATCATCAAAATGCCAAATAAAGGAATACATCTGTAGGAAGAGTGTGTTCATCCCTACTTTTCAATTTCAGAGACTGAAACTGTGCATCACCTTACACACAATCTTTATAGACAGCCTGTCTGTATACTTCACTTTAGTCAATGATGCTTTTCTAGTTTGTTTTTCAGTGATTGAGGCCATCTTGTGGACATAACCAATACTGCAATACTAACAAGCCAGAAACAAAAATCTATCTAGAAAATATTTGATGTATATAAGAAAGTCCTTGACTCTGAAATGTACATTATGGTATATTCTTTCTTTATTATTATTATTATTATTATTATATTTTTAAAGTGTGTGTATGTGGGTGGGGCGGGGGCGAGGGCAGCTTAGTTGGTTAAGACTCTGAATTAATGATCAAAAGGTTGGCAATTAAAGCCCCTGCCATTGCATTCCCTTGTACAAGTACCTTAAACCTGCCTGATCCAGGGGCACAGTATCCTGGAAGAATTTCACTGTGCAGTAATTTACATGTGACAAATGAAGGGTAACCTACAGTTATTTATAAATGGTATAGACTTTGTAAATGGTAAGTCAGACACAGTGAGGGAAGGTTCTACAAGAGTGAAAATGGTGTTGGATGGAGGCCACAGTCCATCAATGGTCCTAAGTCCATACTTGTGGACATGTAACATGTAGTGAGAATATTAAGGGCGAAATTACTTACTAATTATTATTATCTTCTGGGTCTATCTACCTAGACTGATTTGCAGTGATATGCCATGAATTTGCACTAGAGTCCATAACATTGCTGTTGGTATAAAACTGATATCATTTTCAAAATGTCACAAAACAAGATTATGCACATTCATAGAAATGACATGAAATCTCACATAAGTCAATTTTTGCATTCCAATTTGCACAATGACTATAAAACGATTACACAATGTGGGACACTTCGGGGTTTCGTGTGTAAGAATACTTACACAAGGCACTGTTTATCATCATCAACTTTGAGGACAAAATATGACAGCTGAAACATACAGTAGATCAAAACAGAACACCTAATTGTACAAACTGATTTAAAGTCTTTGCATTGCTCAGTTTCTCATTTTCCATGATAGACCTAGCAAATATCTAACATTGCAAATGCATAACCTGATACATACTGTTAACTGCGTTTTAGGTTAGAGGCATTGCATTGTCAAGTTTGATCCAAATACTAATCGGTATAATCAGAACACCTACATTAGTACAGGGACACTGAACTCCTCATGCTGTTCATACTGCTAATGGACAGAGCTGGACAAAATCCTGAGAACTTATACTTTGTTGAAAGTATACAAGTAAAATTTAATAAAATCCATTTTTATTTAAATGAAAGTTTAAAAACTTTTACTTTTAAATATACTTACAGTAACTATTAAATAGTAAAACATACACTGTATGTTTTTAACTGGCGAAAATGATCTCAAATTATGTTTGTGATGTTTTCAGCTGAAAATAAACTTGCTTTATGGAAATTATGAAGTGGTTGCTAAACTGAAACGATCGTATACTAAACCGAAACCATTCAATTAAAGTGCCAAGTAGTCACAGGCTACATGAGAGAGAAGATGAACACTTCAATCACTTTGAAAGTCTTAATTAAAAAAAAAAAAAAAAAAAAAAAAAAAGGTAAGGTGCAACCATTCAATTTCAATTATAACAAATTAATGTATAAATACTTCGGAATAATTCAAGACGTCACACCGCAAACAACGAAATCTTGTTCAGAACAGAGAACAGTGTCCTTACCTTTAATCAACCTTACATGGTCTATATACAGTATACAGCCAGGTGACTAATGAAAGTAAAAACCAACAAAAAAGCCACCAGGAAACCCGCATGTTGTGCCCTGCTCTGAGAGAATACCTTGGTTATGTATGTTTTTATAGTTGTGAATTTTTATATAATTTTATAATTAAGCAATATTACATGAGAATGACTGCTGACACACATGTAATTATCAGCGGTTAAAAGTGGGTTTGAATGACCTGTATTATATAACCAATAGGTGAGGAGAATAAACCATGGAGGCGGTGGACAGTCATGAGAAACTATATACTGTATTTCCCTCTTATTCTGTTTTAGAATATCAGTTAAAAATGCAAAGCTAGTGTGCAATCCCTTGTCCCACAAACCAAGCAGAGCTCCTGGTCAGACTGGGAGAAACACACCCGGAACATGCCAACTCTATGTGGGAATCAACACCTTGGCTCTTGCTTGTCTTGTGACAGCATATAGTTGAACACATTGTTAACAACACATTATTCTGTCCAGCTGTGCAAAATGCCAGGTCAAAGTTTATTTCCTACCCCTAAAACTACTTGGGCCAGTGCTGTGTCATTATATTCAGGAACCACTGACCTGATCAAAAGTGGTTGTAAAGCATTCCATGGGAAATGCCCCATGTTGCAGAGGCTATGCTCTGCTAGACTCTTTAGCGGTGGGAGTGCTGGTGGTATAGTAAGTGGGTGGTTAACTAGGGGCCTATAGAGTTGACGAGGGGTAGAATCCAGGTCCTACTACGGGACTGATAATCCTAAATGTGGTCCTAATGGGCAGCACGGTGGCTTAGCGGTTTGCACTGTCGCCTTGCACCTCCAGGGTCCGGGTTTGATTCCCGTCTCAAACCTGTGTGCATGCAGTTAGCACACAAGTTTGCATGTTCTCCCTGTGCTTGGTGGGTTTCCTCCCATAGTCCAATGACATGCAGATTAAGCTAAGTGGTGTTCCCGAATTGCCCGTAGTGTGTAAATGAGCGTGTGAGTGTACTGTACCCTGCAATGGATTGCCACCCCAGGAAGCGACCTCTCCCAAGTCTCTTGGGATACTCTCCAGACCCCAAACGACCCCATATACAGGATAAAGTGGTATAGATGTTGACTGAGTGATTCATAAGTGGTGTTAATACTGTAGACCGTGGTGACCTAAACCTGTCCCACATACTGTACAATCTGCCATATTCTGAAATCACACTTCTTTCTGCTTGAAGTCAAGAGAGTGACCCTGGCACACAAGACAGGTTCCTTAGGGTTGATGGACCCTCAATTGTGAGCTTCAATCGACCTGATCAATATCTCAATCAATCAGAATGCTGTCCCATCAGGAGCAGTAAACGTTTAAAAGAGTTCAACTGGTCATCCAAACAGCTAACACAGGGATAGAGGAAAAGATTGGATTATATTTGATTTCATGTGAACAATCACATTTGGTGTTGTCTGTTGCATAACACCATATAGTCCCTACATCTTTAGAGTGACTGCTATATCTAGTTTATATTATCTGGAACTAGCTAACCCTCAACTTGCTTACTTGCTTAACAACTCGACAGTGAAAGACCTGGGCGTGATATTAGACAGCAACTTGTCTCTTGAAAATCATATTTCCAATATTACAAAAACAGCCTTTTTCCACCTTAGAAATATTGCCATGCTTGGAACATTTTATCTGTATCTGATGCAGAAAAGCTGGTTCATGCATTCATGACCTCCAGACTGGACTATTGTAATGCATTACAAGGTGGTTGTCCTGCATCCTCATTAAACAAGCTACTGTTAGTCCGAAATGCAGCCACCAGAGCTCTTACCAGAGCAAGAAAATATGACCATATAACCCCAATGTTGTCAGGGATCAGACACAGTCTCCCAGTTTAAAAGCAGACTCAAGACAAATCTCTTTAACCTGGCATACACATTATTCACTCCATAACCTACAGTACTACCCCATACTCCAGTACATTTAAAGGCACCATTAGTATCTAGCGCTGCTAATATAATGAACGGCAATTACGCTAATTCTTTTCCACCTGTTCTTTCTCTATCTACCCATCCCAAGGCAACTGGAGATTGTGCCAGCTCCAGACGACAGAGGTCAACCCTGTGAGGATCCTGAGGCATCCAGAGAAGGACCACCTACAGCTGGATTCTGCTTCATGATGGTTTGGAGCTACATATGCTGCATCTGAGCTCCCAGCGATCCAGAACCCCTCTGCAGATCAATCCCTGCTATTTATCATCACACGAATGAGAATGAGTTCCCTGTTGAATCTGGTTCTTCTCAAGGTTTCTTCCAATTGACATCCCAGGGAGTTTTTAATTGCCACTATCATCATCATCTTTGGCTTACTCATCAGGGACAATCAGATCACTATGATCTATACATGTTTTTACCTTCTCCTACACATTTCCATGATCTTCTTTTAATTTTGTGAAGCTGCTTTGATACAATGATCATTGTTAAAAGCGCAATATAAATATTATTGAATTGAATTAATCCAACTATTCTTTGTTAACTGCTATGACTGGAGTTGGAACTAAAAGCTCTTAGATCATCATCAGGCTTGAAGAATCTCTCAGATGTGACTGTTGACACAGGATTGAAAAGTGACCAAACATTTAGTCTCTTATCTTACAATCCAGAGTACTTTCTCTCATGACTGGACTGACTGAAAATCTTTGTTCTTTTTCATTTTAATTCATAGCATAGCATGCTACTTTCATATTCTTTTAAAGGTTAGGTTTTAAAGTTAGTACTACACATTTTGAAATAAATTGAATTGCGCAGTATATCAATTAAAACCAATCGATTTTTAAAAAGCTGTTGTGTCTCAAATAAAACTAGAGACAAAAATATTGCTATTTAAAATGACTTCTTCCAGACACGCATATTTAATATATGATTTTAATTAGACACCACCTACATGACGATGGAAAGCTATAAACATTATATCTTTCTTCATTTATATTTAACTGCTTTTAACAGTCCAAATATAGCTGGAATTGCATTCATCTTTCATTTTTATAAAATTATAAAATCTTTATTTATATGTACATAAAAACACATATATAAAAAGAACGCAGTTGCACATGCATTCTTCCGTTCACAGTTCTTCAGGGTAAGGAAATATGCTAGCACTGCTAGCAAATGGGGTGGGGGGGAAAAAGCAAAACAATACGTAGTTGCTTTTAAAGGCTGGTAGGTGTTCCAAGTCCATAATGAGGTCTGCCAAGATGATGCACTGGAAAAGCAAGGAGAGTGACGATGGAGGTCCTGATTAACTCCCTGGTGCTGATGATTTTCAAGGCAGTCTTTTGAAACGAAATAAAGTGTTTCTCTCTTAAAATGGAGGCACTTGTGTGTATGAGTCTGAGTCACTGCTGTCTCGAAACAAGTCGATGCGCAGAGCAAGCTCCTTAAAGGCCGGCCGAAAGGTTGCGTCATTATCCCAACACTCCTGCATTATGTCATACATCTAAAAGAATCAAGAGTATAAAGCAGTTAAAATCATATTCACTATAGATATGCAGTACTTTGTGAGTAGAACAATATACTGCTGTGAAGTAATCTCATATAAATATTTGATTCATTTTATACAATTCAGGCATAAATACTATCAAAATAAAATGTGCAACATCTATGCTTGAGAGTTGTAGAGTCGAACCAGAATATGTTTTAAGAAGAAAAAAATCAGGATCAAATATAAATAAATAAATAATAAAACAAACCTTAAGTATTAACAGTGCAATAATTGTCCTTATAAAACCAGTCCTTAAAAAATATATTAAAAACTGTCTTTTAAACAATTTATTAAAAACCATATACACACTTCAATGTGATTATATGTCTGTTATATGAATATATGTATCTGTTTTGACAATCACATGATAGCATGAATGACGGTGCAACTACTGACATCTTTAGAGGAAATGTACTGTGTAATGCACTTTAATATATTAAAATAACCTGATATCCACTTCAAGTGTCATTTAACTCTCATTGTCAAACTTACAATTTAGTCTGAACTGTTTATTTAGAATTATTCTGAATTCTTGGTCACATGTAAAGCCTGGGTGTCTTACCTCCTGTGGGCAACCCAATGGCTGAGGTAAGCGGTTGCCTTGTTTCAGCAGTTCGATGAGGTGATAGACTATAGTCTGGCCATGCTTGTCTCCTCCCATCATGCTCATAAACACCTGAGATGCAAAATCAACAATGTGATGGTGGATGAATTCTATTTGCATGATGTGATTATGGCAAGTGCACACTAAACCCCACATTAAACCACTTTAAACCTAATGTCTCCTTTGTGAACACTGTGATTTTAGGATTTTGCCTCCACTTACATATGGTGTGTTGTTCATAGAATTAAATACAAATAAGAAGTAATGTTCATGGACAAACACCAATTGTACAAGGGAATGTGTGATACATACTGTAGGGGGACTACAGAGCTTGTCGCTGTGTGTGAAGAGTTCGTACAGAACAACACCGTAACTCCAGACGTCTGACGCCACAGAGAACTTGCTTTCTGTTAATGATTCAGGGGCATACCTGCAAACAAAGAGACCATATTTGCAAAATCTACAGGTTTTAATGTTTTATTTATTTTTTAAAAACACAGAATAATCTCAATCCAAAATCATCTAAACAAATCCTACCAGAATATTGGACTTTCTCCAGGTTCTTGGACCTTGTAGTATTCTTTGTCCTGAGGCAAAACCTTGGTCAAGCCAAAGTCACCAATTTTTACCTGAGTCTCGCTCTCCACCAAGATGTTTCGAGTAGCCAGATCTCGATGAATGTACCGTTTGTTTGCAAGGTACTCCATGCCCTGCATCAACACAAGCCATTCATGTGTAAACCACTACTGAAAAAAACTGTGGCCTACAGGCCGATTAAACAACTGAATAAGACCTGAATTTGCTAATAAACAGACATGAACACTGGCCTGCATCACTCTAATACCTTGCATATTTGAGAAGCATAATGCACAAGCTTCTTATGGTCAATCCGTGCTCGATTTTTGATGAGATAATCTCTCAGACTGCCATATGGAAGGTACTCCATCACAAGCCGAAGGTTTCGACGCCCTGAAAGAAAGAGGGGGGAAAAAACAAGAGAAATACATTATGAATAAACACGCTAATCCAGATGCAGCTTTTCTTGTTATTCAAATGCAGTCGATGTGCAGCAAGTTTAATTCACCTACAGTAGTAAGTTTGGGTTAAGTATTATGTGTTTTTGATACTGCATGACTCACTGTTATATACAATATAAAATCTATGATATGGCTTAAAAAAGTAGCAGTGAGAATCACTTTCTTCCTAGTCATAAAATTTGGAAGCTCTCATAAGACCTAGGAATGAAACCTGGTCCAGCCTTAAGCTGTAAACAAATGCCTCAAACGTTTAAAATTTTTTACAGTTAGATTTTTTTTTGGAGGACAAAAACTGGTTAATACATCTTTTTTTTTTTTTTTTTTTTTTTTTACTGTGCAACAGTATCAGCACAATCTTACAAATAGCAGTTTCCCTGTGTGAAGTGTACAAGTCTACAATCAGTCTACAACAATACTGGGGATTGCAAAGCTATGAAATAACACATATGGAATTAGGTAATTATGTAACAACAACAACAGTCAGTTGTTATTTTAAGATATGAAGGTCAGCTTTTCTGAAACATTTCTTTGCAAGAACAGTATTGTCAAGTGCATTTGCAAAACCCATTAAGTACCATGATGAAATTGGCTTTCATGAAGATCATCCCAGGAAAGTAAGACCAAATCGTACCTCTGCTGCAGAGGAGAAGTTCATTTAAAGTTATCAGCGTCAAAAATCACCAATTAACAGCAAGTCGGATTAGAGCCGTTATGAAGGCTTTACAGATCATGAGTAACAGATACATCTGTTGAAAGGACATTACTGCATATTTTGGGTGCCTTCAGGATTGCTTTACAGTACAATGTAGAAAGAAAGAAAAATCAGGAGCAACCATGGATTTAGAAAGTGCTCCCAAACTTTTGAGCAGTAGTGTATTTTCTATTGGTGTGGAAGAAGTGAATCAATTTAAATTCCACGTCTGTCTTTCTACTTTTTTTTATTACTCACTATTTTATTCACTATTACAAGCTACACATTTAGATGTATTTATTACCAAGATCCGCCTCAAAGCTCCACCACCAATTTTTATTTTTATTTTTGACAAAAAACAAGTCTCAACAACTATACAGCATCTGTGGTAAAGAGAAACGGTGCATCATTTATATGGATCCAAAACAAAAATCTACAAATAAACATATAAAGTATTTATATAAAGTACGTAGGTCTTCTCACCTGCGCCATAGCACACTCCTTTGTACTTCACAATATTCTCGTGCTGGAGAGACTTAAGGATCTCAATCTCTCGTTCAAAGTCACGCAGGTGTTCTGTCGTGCTGTGCTGGAGTTTTTTCACTGCCACCACCTCGCCTGTACCGTCCTGCAGGGGGTCATACCGGCACATCTCCACACTGCCGAAGTTCCCCTGCAAATAGATTAACATCAAATAATAGCTTTAAATAGTAATACATTAATAGTTATCAATTTATTCACAATAGTGTAAAGTGATGTAGGAAACCATAAGATGTAGTGCACCCTTTGGTCATTAATTTCTTTTCGTGGTTTCTGTGTGTTCTCTTTCTCTTCCTGTGATAAATAATTGGCCACAGATGACTGGCTATGGCTTTGTGTAGCTCAAAGCTTCCGTAATTTTCATACTAAATGTAAAGACTTTCTGAATGACAACATACAACCACACAAACACTGTTTCTTTATGCGTGAAGTTATACTGGATTCCATTTTAAGGCTGTAAACAACACTAAAATATAATAGGTGGTCTTCAATGTGGTGATCGGGTCCTATAATGCCCAGGATTTGTGAACATCCCAGACACCATGGACTTTCTTTGAAAATGTAAATGATTGCAAGATGATAAAGAACATTTAAAATACACTACCTTGCCAAGTTGCTGAAGGAAAATCAGATGCCTTTCCTCAAACTGCACTGGCTCCTGATCCTCAAACGTTCCTGTGGCAAACAGGCCTCCGGTTCTAATGGGAACCAAGTCACTCTCCATCATCACCGTTTCATAGTCTGTGAATGAACGTTTTATATTTCAGGTAAAATTGTTTCCATAAAACTGTAGAACTGAGGAGAAACAATGTCAATACGATGTCCATGTTCAGTTTAGTTAAACTCACTACACAACACTGATATAACAGGAGCCTGTAATATGCAAATCTGCACCGAATTCAAAGAAAACTAATTTGGCCTGTTTTGGTGTGTAAATAACAAACCTGGGCAAGAGAGACTGTTGAGGTCACGAATAATCGCTCTGAAGGATGACCTGAATGCTGGCTCATAGTCCATACAGCTGTTAATCAGGTTGGCCAGTTCAGTCCACTTGGGGACAGGCAGCTGATGGTGATTTTCATAGAACAGCAGTTTCTAAAGGGAAACACAAATGTACAAAATAGTTTTAAAATTATATTGTTCACATTATAATACAAAAATAATTTTTGATACATGATAAATGGTCAGTGCACAAGTTTTGCAATCTAGTCAACTGCTCAAAAGTCTGGGGATCACTTTCCAACTCCATAGTCGTTCCTGACTGTTGTTGTTACATAAATACTTAATTCCATATGTTATTTCATAGTTTTAAAATCCCCAGTATTGTTGTGTAACATGGGAAATAAATCACTAAACAAAAACGAAGAAATCTGCAAATGATCCCAAAAGCGGTACCTTTTGAGCGGTGTGTATGATACACAGTATAATAAAGTGTGTGGTGAGAGTACCTTACCTTGGAGCTGTCCATGTTGGCAAGAGGCTTCTCTCCTCCACTGCAAATCTCCCAGAGAGTTGTGCCAAAGCTCCATTTATCTGTAGCAAGGCTTACATTCTTGGGGTCTACAATACATTCGGGAGCAACCCATGGGATTCTCTCTAGTAAAACTGCAAGAACAGAAGCATGCACTGAGCTCCCACAACACAGAGGTTCAGATAAGCATAAACAGGCACGGGTAAACAAACTCCTAAACATTTTAAAAAGTCTCCAATGAGATTCACGTCATGTAAACCATGCGCTTGTGACTAAATTATGTTGGGATAAATTACATTTCTCCAATTTACATTATATCAGACAGAGGTACATTTCTATAAACAGATACACATCTCGGAATAGGTAATAAAAACTATAATATTCAGTACACTGCTATGTTGCAAAAACTTCACTCACTCTCCCTCGGCAGCACTGTGATACTGATGCCCGGGTCGCTGAGTTTGATAAAGGGAAGACTGCCTGTCTTCCTGTCCTCCTCACGAATTAGAAGGACATTTTTGGCACACACGTTCCCATGAGCTAGGTTCTTCTCTTCCTGTTGCAAGCAAGTGGGAGAAAATCTAAAATGCATCTTTTGCCTTTTTTAACAAACTTGGAAAAATTACACTTTATTACACTTCCGTACCAAAAAGAGCATAGCCCACGCAAGCTGCTTAGCCACCTCCAGTTTCCACAGAATACTGATACTGTTCTTGTTTTTCTTCAAGTAGATGTCCAAGGAACCAAACTTCACAAATTCCTGCACCATAATATCTGTAACAGCAGTTACATGAGTTAAACTCCTGGCATTACTGTTTCAGAAAGAACACCAATTAAAGCAGACATATGGTGCTTAAGGGGTAATAGAGTAGTGGGGGTCAAGAGCATGGGCTTAAATTTCAAGTATAATAGCCTGGGGAGAAACATGACACACACTTACTCTCCTCGCCACACACACAGATGCCGTAGGTGAATATCAGATGCTTGTAGGAGAGCTGGCTCATCATACTGGCTGCCTCAAAAAAGGACTGCAAATGAAAAAAAAGGATAAAAAAGAAGAAGAAATTTTAAATCAACAGTCGCACCTTTGTGAAAACAATTTACTACACAACCAAGAAAACTAATAACTAGTAAATTCTAGCCAACGTGCTGTTACATACCTCTGAATATTTTCTGTGTGCTTTATCAAGGACTTTGATGATGACGTCTGTCTGGTGCATTTCTTCATAGTCTCCCATCTCTTTCCGAACCCCCTTAAAGATCTTTGTAAATGTTCCCTGGCCTTGGTTCTCTCCCTGGAACAGACAGTTCTCTCCAGGTCACAGGCCTCATATTTTAGGTTGTAAAAGGTTACTTTTACAGATTTAATGATGAAATTTGTCCCTGTGTTAATTATTGACTATTTCTATTATGCCAAATCCATTTTATTCTTTTTTGACTGTGATGTATTGAATAAGAGACACATGACAATATGGAACGGGCCAGGCCTTTTTACAAGTGCTCACAGTGGTTAAACTTTTTTAAAAAGTTTTAATTTTGCAGAAAAGGCAAAAAAAGAGAGAAAAAAAAAAACTTGCTCACAAACTCAAGGTCCTCTTTTCGGATTTTGTGGAAAACCATCTGACTGATGTTCTGTCTATGCAGCGAAGGTGACGGGAGAACTTCTGAGCCTTTATTACTCCGACAAACCAGAAGATTTGACTTTTCTGCAACAGATCAAATACAGACCTGATGTATTAATAGCCTATAATTATTTTATCTATTAACAAAGTGCATATAATGGCATAATATTTTCACACAAACTCAATCATCATATATTTTCTAATTTAAGGCTAAGCGATTTCAAACAACTGGAAATCTTTCAGGTCTTACAGACACCCAGATAAAGCATAATGACAGGAAAAATATATGCTTTAAAAAAAAAAAACTTATTCTTGCATATCAGATAATGAAGCTGGTGCATTACTGACCTTTGGCCTTGGGAGGGCAGCATTTGCTGAACTGAAAGGCAATGCCATCTGATCTAACAGTCTCTTTTTGGTAACATTTGAGCAGCTCCTGCATGCTTCTGAAGGTCCTCTTGGTTCCACTAAGAACATAATCGCCACTCTCTGACCTACTGATTAGGCAATGCTTGTATTCCACCTCGGTGCACATCTAAAAGAAGAAAATCAGATTGACAGCTTAACTACACTCGACAGGAAATAGTCATAAATCTACCAAGATTTTAGATTAAATATTTAATTGTTTAAACCTTTAAATCTTAAAAGTTTGTCAGTGTGTCATAAGATAAACAATTTACAACAATTACAATTAGTTATAACATTAAAACCACCTGCTGAATGGTATGTAGGTCCCCCTTGTGCAGCTCCTAACCATTAAGGAATTGACACCACAATAACTCTGAAGGTGTCTTGTGTATGTACAGTATGTATCTGGCCTTAAGAAGTTATCAGCAAATCCGTCAAACCAAACACAAAAGATGTGTGGCGTATTTGTTTGTCCAACACATCGTTCAGATGTTCAATCAGATTAATATCTAGGGAACCCAGAGGACATCAACACCTTGACCATTGCTGAACTATTTTAAATCCTCTGCATTATAAAAACAAGGTGGGGAATTTAGCTCGAAGTCCGGAGATTTACAGAGCATAGTTGTGCGGCAGACGCTAACTGCGATGAGTGGCACGCAAGCGGGTGGTTTAATGTGTCCCAGGGAGTTCAAAGATGCAATTCGAATGGCGCTCACTTGATGGCCACATTTAGGAGAGCTGCGTGAGGACTGCACTGTCTTTACGTTAAGCGAGAGAAGCTGTTCGAGAGAGCATGCAGGAGCCACTGCCCACGCGGGCCCACCCTGCCACTGCTCACCAGCTTTGTGCCTGCATGCCAGCTAGTCACTGCTTCCAGACCACGTGCACACACCCACTATTTCCCTTACACTTTTTTATGTTCTTCCTACTTCCTTAAACCCTATCCTTCCCTAATTTTCTAAATGAAATCCGTAAAACCTCACCTCATAGTCTGTATGTGATCCATAATTATTTGGACAGTGACTGATTTTTTTTTTTTTTTGGGTGTGTGTGCTGGCCCCTGTACACCACAGCAGTAGATTTAATATGAGGCAAATAAGATGCAACTGCAGTGTAATCTTCAGATTTAATTTTGTTAAACAAATATATTTTATTAACCATTGCAGGCACTATGTAAGCTTTCGTTGTTACTTCACGATTAAAGTATGCGTTTGACTCTGATTCGAGTTTTGTTGAATTTGGTATACGCAGTCCAAAGGAGAGGCAATGCAAGTTAAGGAGGCCAGCCATCGTTAAGCTGAACAAATAAAATAAAATAAAATAAAATAAAATAAACGACATATCAGACAAATAGCAGAAATGGGCAAATAAAATTATTTGATCCTTTCTTTAAAAGAAGGAATGCACTGGTGAGCTCAGCAAAACCAAACACCTTGAAGGCCACAAAAGACCCCTAAAATAGATGATCATGTATCGTTGCCAATGGAACTGGGTCACTGGTGTTTATTGACGATGTGACTGCAGACAGAAGTAGCAGGATGAATTCTCAAGTGCATAGAGCTGTAGTTACTTTAAATTCAGTCAACTGCTGCAAAACTGATAAGACAGTGCTTCATAGGACAGATAATGACTGAAAGCTTACCACAAAAGCACCCGAAGGCGAAGAAACAGAACGTTCTTAAAGGGAGAAGTCAGTCACTTGACCTCAGCTCAACTGAGCTGCATTTCACTTACTGAAAACAAAACCGTAGGCAGAAAAGCCCACAAACAAGCAACAAATGAAGACAGCTGCAGAAAAACAAAGCAGCTCAGTGGGAGAACTCAGCAATGATGTCCGTGGGTTCTAGATCTCAGGCAGTCACTGACTGCAAAGTTTTTGCATCCAAGCAAAATATAATCCTTATATTTATGATTATACTAATTTGGCCAATTACTACTGTTAAGTCTCTGTAGTTGTAGGAAAGGTGTAACAATGCCTATAAATCATACAGGGTTAATTAAATTTTGTTAAACTGCTTAAATTAAAGCAGAATGATGAGCAATTGCTTGTCGATTGTCAGATGTTATTATGCTCTACTGAAGTATAATTACAAGCATTTCATGAGTGTCAAAGGCTTTTCTTAACAAGTACAAGTTCTTAATAAGTGTAGTGGAGTAACAAGGCCAAAATCTGAAAATGGACACTGTCCAAATATATGACATGATGATAAATTTAGAGAGCTTAATTTTCTTTATATTCAGTATTTAAAAACACAATTAATAAGGATGACTATGGACACACAACTTAATCAAACTGATAGGGTGAATAGCTGTAATAAAGACTCTTGATTTAAATTACGAGTAATTATGCTGAAAAACTCTAAAATGTTCCGTTTGGCTATCTTGGCTGTTTGCCTATTCTTCCAAATACAAAGTGTGAGGCTTCTTAATATCAGAAAGCAAACATACCCCGATAGCAAAAGTCAGGAAGTATTTGTTGTACTCTTTGGGGCTGCAGCGTAGAACAAAAAGACCTCGCTGGTTTCCTGCCTTGCGTAGTTTGCTGATGGCAAACTCCATTCTGTACACAAGTTAAGACAGTCAGTATAGCACGGTTACAGATGGCAAATGATAAATTCATTTAAATTAAATTAATTCAAACTATACTAACATATACCAACCAGTTCAACACACACAACCAAGGAACTTTATATGAATATACACTCACTGGCAAAGGAAATAAATAAATAAAAATATTACAGCGCTCAATGTGGTACCTAGTTCAATGTGTAAATATTATTCCTCATGCTAACAGAACCTGGTCACTCAGTAGTCAGCTGACTTTATTTTATTGCCATATAATGTTGCTGAGCCTAGACCTGACTATCTGAAGCAAACCCCAGATTATAACACTGCTTCCAGAGTCTTGTCCAGTGGGAACTGTACATGCTGAGTGTATCGCTTCATGTGCTTCCCTGCTTCTGGATTAGAGGAAGAACACACCTGGACTCATCAGACCATGTAACCTTTTTCCCTACCTTTTTTTTCCTGATAATTCTCACTAACAAGTAGTTTTCTTGTGACCACACACCTGTTTACTCCCAACATTGTGTGTGTATGGAAATGCTCTTACTTTCACTATTAAACATAGCTATGATTCTTACTTTAGGCCTTTTCTCATGCAGATTCACCAACTGTTCAAGTGGTCTCTGTTCATGATTCC
>JAAGKR010000022.1:332656-375443 GCA_011419295.1 Clarias macrocephalus | reverse complement strand
CCCCCCCCCCCCCCCCCCCCCAATTTCAAATATCAGTTGTTTTCTGTACTTGTGGCAGCCCATTAATTTCGCCCTTCTGAAATGGTGACTTTATTTTGGCCAGGCAGTGTATTACCTTAGTTAAAATAAAATTTTTAGGCTTACGATATTGGCCCATGGCAGTAGTTTTCAATAGCCTCCAGTAATCGAGGTGGTGCAACATCTTTACAGAGGTAGTGATGTGCGTCTGTGGTCAGCCTGTAGTAGCCGTCTATCAAAGACACAAAGGACAGAGCCTCGGCAGGAGACGAGAACTCCAGCTCCTTTTGAAAAACACACAAACAGGTCCGTCAGCTTGCGCAGTCTTAATAATGCAACCCAGCAAGAAGCATGACAAACATCTAACAAACACTAATTATAATTAGTTTACAGTTTATAACAGGCATTGAAATAATTTTACATATCTTTGTTTAAAAGCTGCTGGCTATTACAATTATTGCAATTCCATAAGGTTATAGTAACTGCCTTCAATCACTGTTCGAAGTGTGTACAAATTTAAATAGCTCTGCTTAAAAAAACAAAACAAAAAACAAACCAGAGCTTTGCCATCTTGCTTGTTGATGGAGACGACTCGGCTCTTGTGGGCTCCCTCTTTATTCGCTTGTCTGATACTGATATCAATCACATGAGGGAAATCACAATACGGCTGAAGGTCCTGCACAACAAGTACAGTGTCACTGGGGTGAACAGGAAAATAATTGCTTCTTTGCCATGTACTGTATGTCCAGAAATATTTAAATTCAGTTGTGACAAATACGAGCTAAAGTACTTAATAATTCAGTGGTAGTAACAAGGCTTACACTATAAATTGTAATAATTCTGATAAAACATTACTAAGGCACTCATCTTATTTAACACAGTGCAACAATGAGTTCTATGTTTCTATGTACAGAAACTAAAAAACACACAAAAAATAGACTATGACATCAAATATTTCAATGGAATGATAAAACGCTGATAATATTAAACAAGCACTGCTGCTCAAGTAGCACATTACTAGTTCCACAGGATTCCAGTTTTATAGCACACAGTCCAGTAAGTTACATAAATCTACTGTAGATTAAAAAAAAAGCTGAAGATATGTGATAAATGTCACAATCGGTAGAGAACACGTAATCATTACCGCTGAGCTTTCCAATTCCCCTTAAACAGCATTTGAAATTGAATTGCTGAGAACTTAAATAAAACAAAGTACATGACTAACAGCTTCTCGAAGTAACATTTTGAAATTCTGCAATGTGTTAGAAAAATGCTGCTGCAAAATACTTGTGAAAAAGCATTACGTAATTTGGATTGCGCTGCACCCTTTTCCTCTGTGCTGATTAATTTCAAGCCTGTGAATGCCAAGTCCATAAACGTTTAATGAGAATTCAATTCAGTGCACCAAGCATTCAGTGCTGTTATGTTGGTAGAGGGAATTGATGAATGGCACGGCTCCTATAATGGGTATATCATGTTTGCAACGAACTTGGGGAAAAAAAAAAAACTTAAAATCTTTATTTATAAAATTTACTTATTCCTTTTTAACCAAACAAACCGACCACACAAACAGAGTTTTTGAGCACAGACAGAGGTATAAGGTTACACATCATGGGTTGAAATCCAGCTTCTTTAGAATTGGTTTAATTGCTTCGTCTAAGCAACAAATTTGTGCTCTACTTGACCACGAGTGTCACCTAGCAGAACCCAACACGAGTGCCATCAAGCTATAGATTAGATTTCATAATAAAACACAGCATATGGCAAAAAAAATATATATAATTCCATTATGAGCATCTGGAGACAAGCTTTTGAGAATTTATGCATTTGAAAGCCTGAGAATATCCAAATCATGCAATGGGCTAAATCAGTCAGTGAGTATTGGTCTGGTGGTGGTGTCTATGTATTTTCCTGTAGGCCAAAATAATCCAGGTCTCTCCTTTGACAGAAGTTATACTTGCCTTCTTATAAGTGTACTCCTATTCACACAAATTAAATGCAATTATTTAAATGCAAATTAAGCTAAATGTATGGCTCTACTATTATTATAGGCTGTTTATGCAGGACCTTGGTTAACCCACTCTGATGATTTCTTTTGACTACTACTTATGAGTTATGGGTCTGTGCATAACGCAGGAAGTAATAATAATTATGCACCAAGTTTCTAAATAAGTTTTAATGGGGACAAAATAGCCCTTGCTGTTATAAATTCATGCAACCATCTTTATGTGAAATCAGCAGCAAGCTAGGCTTAGTGTCCAGTTAATTGTGCTCTGGTTAATGCTGGAAAATGCAATGTAAATGAATATTTCAACAAACCGGAAATACACGGTCACTGAGAATTTATATTGCAACATATTACTGAAACCCATGAAATATATTATGTCACAAATACCAGGGAACCAATCTGATTTGCTAACCTCTGGCTGGGCATCTTTTTGCTTCTCCCGGCACCACTGAATTCCTTGATCTGCAGAGACAATTATAGTGACCTGGCCGGCTGAGGCATCTTTGACCTGGAAGCGTTCCGTGTAGAAGCCAGAGTCAAGTGCCTCTAGGTTGATCAGGTATTTGAGCTTGAGGTCACGTGGCGTGGCTCGACACTGACTGAATTGCTGCACTACCTTCCTGAAGCGGTAGCGAATCCGCTTCCGCGTTACAATGTGGTAGTCCTGGATCTTCAGCCGCATGTCTTCTGGGAGGAAGGACTTATAGCTGTGGGGCAGAAAGCATGCAGATGCGTGTCTCAGTACATATGCCTGTATTTTTTTCTCTAGCAAATCTTACCATTTTTGATTAAAAGCAAATTAGAAACCATTAAGACATGTATGAAGGCAAAGATGCTGAAAAACATTAAGCATTAGGTCAGCCTAGCTCTGTTTGCTAGTTTATGACAATGTCATTTGTTAAAAGCTCTATTCAAATGAAAATAAATCACTATCACTTCAGGTGTAGAAGCAAATTTTGTCATCACAAAGGCAGAGACACCGGCACCTGCCGCACGTTGTGTGAATAACCTCGTTCTCAATAATTCATACCTTATGGCATTGTAAATATCAAGCGGTGAGCACTGCTTTTCTTTGGCTATCCTCATCATATCTAAGACAGCCATACCAAGGCACTCTTCCTGGGTCTCATGACTGGTGGACAGCTTCACCCAGCCATTCACAAAGTCACTTCTCCACTGAAATCGAAATAGGGAAGAGAAGATTTAGATGAGGGCAAAAAAAATCAACCAAAAACAAAACAAAGAACCACACAGATATGCAGATGTCTAGCAGTAAGAGTAATGAAGTGACCACATAGCACTTCTCTCATTGGAGACCAAACTCATAGTTTCTGTTACAACACGGCAAGCATTAAACCAATAGTTGGTAGTTTATAATGGCTAATTTGCAGTAAAATAAATAAAAAAATTAAAAAATTCACACATGTGGTCTAATATATTCTGATAAAAAAAAGACAGTAGACATTTGGCAAGGAATAAAACCTCTCATAAGAGCAATATTTTCTTACAAAAATGGCAAGGGTGTTGCAAATATGACAGGCTGTGTGCTTTGCCTGAGGGTTGTCTCCAGTCCACAGCGAAAGCTGGACTAAGACGACAACTACATTTTGCCAGTATTTAAAGCCACTTAATACAAGACTTTGATCAGGGTGCAGCTGCTTGCACACAACAGCTTACACTGATCAACCATAGCATTAACACCTTTAACATTAAGGCTAATATTGTGTAGATTCACCTTGTGCCATAAAACAGCCCTGACCCCTCAAGGCATGACTCCACAAGACCTCAGAGAGTGTGCTGTGGTATCTGGCACCAGTACGTTAGAAGACATAAGGACGTCCCTTTAAGATAGGGCCTGCATGGATCAGACTTGTTCGTGGAGCACATCACATGAACGCTCTATCAATATGGAGGCCGGATCAACAACCTTGAACTCTTTGTCTGATGAGTCACAATATGCAGCAGGCTCTGATGCAGTGGGTGTTCTGATACTCTTCTATCATGGCCATCATTAATTTTTTTTGTGCTATGTTGGCTTTTCTGTGAGAGCAGACTGAATGGGCTAGCCTTTGGTACTCACAGGTATAATCCATTTTAATACAATGGTTAATTTGTGTATTTCTAAATATTAAGTCTCTAAGAAATAGACTATAAACCATAAATAATGATAAATGCAAGAACTGGCACCTACACCTGAGTGGAAAAAAAATTTTTTTTTGAACCTCTATTGAAAAAATATTGAACCTTAACCAATGTACTAGTACTTGCAAGATTTATACATATAGCTAAACTGTTTCCTGAAGTCGAGAGTGAAATATCATCCTACCTCGGCTCATGGGTAAAAGAACAAACCAAAATATTGACTAAGTACAAAACTGGAGACAGCTGTCTGGCAGTGATGCAGTAAATGTCTGGCCACTGGCTAGAGGGACTCAGTACAAGTTTCCTTTATTTGGCATTTGTTCTGTAAATAAAGGCTTACATCTACAATATACTCTGCTCTAATTCTTTTTACCCAATGTATAATCTCAAAATAGACCTTTAAAAGAGAGCTTTCTCAGAGGCCAGAGGGCTAATTTTCAGGGAAATCCTAAACAATATAAAACATGTCAACATTTAGGCTACACAAAAGTTATGTAATTTACGTGTAGTGAATAACACTTACTGGAGGAGACAGATAAAACAGATAAACAACAAAAAAATGTTAACCAAGCTCGCCCAGACATAATCTTAATTAAGTTGGCAATTGACTTCTGATTAGCTATGTGTTATATGTTTTTTAAAAATTATTATTTTATAAAAATTGCCGTCTATTTAATAGACATCCCTTGTCGCTCACAATGCCCTGCCTGAACGACCTATCACATGATTTCCTGAATGTACTTACTTAAGGTTACTTCAATTCTATTAATCGGCAAGTCAATCACACACAAAAAAATTGTGCCCTCATCAAGATATTAACAGGAACAGGAACAATGAGAGAGACCATTAGCACAGATATCATTAGCTCTTTGGTGATACAAACGTCCCGGGTTGTTCCTGTAATTATACATTATATTTTATCTCTCACATAGTTATAAAACAAGCTACATACTTTCTGCAATCCAGTGAGAAACAAACTTACAGAACAACAAGTTAGTGACTAGCCAGTTTAAATGCTTCAGAAATGAGGTGAAATAGTTCACGAAAAAAACTCGTACTCGCGTATTTGTCACCAATCTGAAGATTTTAAAGATCAGCAAAAAAAGAAGTACAAATATTATTTCTCTTTTCATTTATTACTTATAGACCTTAGAAACACTGTTGCCCATTGGTCGAATAAAATGACAACAACATTTAATAAAATATTCTAATAAAATATTAAATATGAGGCTTGATGATTCTTTTTTTAACCTTCGTATATGGACACAGCCTTTTTTTTTTCATTTATTATTGTTCCAAGGAAGAATGTACTCTCGTTCTTGCTTTGAACAATTGTGAATAAAAAAAAAAAACAATAATAATTGGGTGTTTTTTTTTAATCATTTTGTGTGAGAGAAATGTATTTTGGGTGGGTAATGAATTTGGCTAATTTTAGTGTGTTTGTTTATTTTCATAAATAACTAAGCTACAGTAGGAGTACTAGTGCTGATATTCTTTGGTCTGTCGGTATATAGTCACAATATTGTCAGTCTGATCTGGGAACCCTGCCGAGCAAAGCTAGCATGAAAAAGACAGTAATTCAATTTGTGCGCTTGAGTGACACACAATAGATGTCTAATCTGTATTTCACAATACGATGGCTAAACTTTGTAACAAAGCAACATCATCAACAACTAAGCACCGACCACAACAAACTAGGGATCTATTGTCTCATGATTGCAAAAAAATATATACAATGTATATATAATATATATATGTATATAATATACAAATATATACAATGCTACATCTGACAGCTGAAAAGCACATACACACATCGCTAGGGTGAAGGGAGATAACCTGCTATACCAGAACGTAGCAGTTATCTGACACCATTTAAAAAAATAAATAAATAAATAAAAAAATTGTAGAAAATCCATATCACGGAAATCTTGCAGGAAACAGTGATGCAGTAAATGTCTGGCCACTGACACGCGATGGAATCGGATAACCTAGAGTCAGACTGGTGTGTGCAGATCCTTAATATCAGGGATGAAATTTAAACCCCTGGCATGTGACATTTGGAATTTCTCACTACTGTATCTTTACAATGACTCGGCTGATTTTACAGTTGAGTCCATGCCTTGACTATTTGCCAAGAACACATGCTATATAAATGTAGCTGCAACGATGTTAAGAAATATGACAGAGAAAGGTGTAAAAAGATTACCCACCTGGGCAAAAAGATAAGCCATAACATGATCGTCAAGGACTGGACTCTCAGATCCCTTGGCAACGCCACATCTGTAAGCTCGAGAAGCTCCACAGCTATACCACCCAGGAAAGTAATACCTGATGGATAGATTAGATATATTAAATAGAGTAGATAGGTAGATGAAGTGTGTTTTGCAGGTAGAATTAGACTGCAGTGTAACTGACTAAGCCAGACAGGAATCTCTTATTGAAAGTAACTTAAACAACATGCAAATAGAAAGAAAAACATTTCTCACAAAGATTATTCACTAAAGGAAGATACAAAAGAATGGCCTTATCCTAAAGACTAAAATAAAGTACCTTTAACTGACTTTACATGTTAGGCATCTAACAAAACCTTAACTGAGTTTTTAATCTAAATGTTGTTACCTAATTCTGAAGATCAAACTCTCTTTAGCTGATTCGTCCAGGTGAATAAGGTGGTTGGGTGATAACCAGACTCTGTCATGTTCTCTGTAAAGGCTGAATAGACTGAAGTAAACAGGTGAAACCCCTGTGCAAAGAGGAAAAAGAAAAGGAAGTGAGGGTCAAACAGAGGGCTATGCCTTATCCTTTTATCTTTCTTTACTAAAACGAGCTTGTGCCTACTCAAGTTTAAAAGGTGAAGATGTTATTCTCGTTTAATTTTTAAACGTGTACTAAGCTGTTTTTTTTCTCCTTGGTGCAAATAATCTGGAAGGTATGCAGACATGATAAAAAAATATTTAAGTCATACTCTCAGCATGCATATTATATGGCTGAAGAAAAAAAAACCTTTCAAAAGCTGTGTTACAGGCCACAGGGCTAAGTTGTGTTTACATTAGTCTCTTTTTCAGACACTTCCTAATACCCTTTCTGTCTCTCTCTCTCTTTCTCTTTGGTTGGGAATAAAAGACATTGCTGTAGCTGGTAAAAGTCCAGCACAGCCACATATTTTTCTTATTAAAAAAAGAAAAAAAAATCTTAAACAAGAAATTAAAAAGTTAACACTAGTAGTGTTTATTCAGGATGGCATATCATAGCTGGCCAAGTATGTAAACACAATCTGTTTAAAGCTTTGTAGTAGCTACGCTTACAAGACAGGTAAGGCAATGCCTTGGCTATATGTAATGCTAACTTCAGTGTAGCTAACGATGAATACGACACTCATGGGATCTGGCTATATGCACTTTAGACCAAAATCAGCAGGAGGAAAATATTCTGTGTATTTAGTGCTATAACTTGTGATATAAGCTGATGAATGGCTGAGTGCTGACAGTGATGTCATGACAGTCCTTTCTAACAATAATAATAATGCTAATTAGTAGTAGCATCACATCTAGTTAAACTATACAGGTGATGTTTTCATCATGATCACAGTGCCCCAGAACATGTCATGAGAGCCTTGTTGTTCAACAAGCAACATGTTTATGTTGATGGATAATAAATAGAGGTAGCCTGACAGGTCCCTCCAACCCTGGAGTCAGATTATACTAAAATTTCCTACCTTACTGTCTGCAAATAGTTATAAAAAATTTTTTGTTATAAAAGATTTGTGGAGAAAAGAATTATATATGATTGATTATAATGAATAATGAATATTTTGTGTCTTACAAGCACAAAATATGTATTAGAATTTACAAAATAACAATGTAAGACAATTTACAGAATAGAATTTCTATTACATATTTTGATGATCTGCTGTCCACTGTGACCGTTTTTGTTTTCTATTCAAAACAGATTTAGAATTTCAAACTGATGCGGTTGTATAGAATCAAAGACGTTTGGACTGATTTTCCTGTTAAAGATCTTGTTTTCTTCTTTTATCCAGAGAGCCAACATGGGGATCATAATAGTGAATTTATACTAATGAAGTTTTTCTTATATGCAGGACAGAGCTTTGATCAAGTGATGTGCAAGTCGAAATTTTCTTAAGTGCATCTATAAAGCAAAACGTTCAACTGACTGGTTCAAATGCAGACCAACAGAACGGCACTCGTCTAACAACATAGCCAAACCTTGCTCAAATGATCTCAAATTTAAACAAGATGTGGAAAATAATGTTTAATGTTTTACTTTTTCTTTTTTTAAATTTGTATATGACAATGTGCTGTTGAAATGGGCACCACGTTCACCTGACTTGACACCTTGTGATTTTTTTCTATGGGGCTTTGTGAAAAGCCTGGTCTTTATCCCCTCTCTTCCTACAAGCCAAGAGGAACGCATATCGAACATTTGTGAATTTTCAAGAAATCGGTTATTAAATCTATATCCGTTTGAATATGTTATTGAAATTTTGATTGATATATCTTTCATTTTTCAACATGACGCCTATTAAATTTAATTTGCCTAGGACATGTAGTTACTAAGATATTCATATTTCAAATGATGTCAAATTTTTTGGGAAACCCTGCATAAGGTCAGTCAAAAATGATCCGCACTCCGGCTATATTAATGAAGATGAAGATTCACTTCTGATGAAGAAGTGACGACAGCGGAGCATTCATGGCTCACAGCTCAACATAAAATAATTTTTATATGCAAGCTTGTTGACAGATGGACAAAGTTCATTATAAAGTGAGGAGGTTATGTCTAATAAATATGTATGTGCCATTACTAAAAATAAACTCTACAGCCAGAGTGCGGATAATTTTTGACTCACCCTAGTATGTCGGATCGGTATTGACTGCTACTCAAAAAAATAGCAACCACTCACCAGCTCGCATAACAATCATACATCTAATAATAATAATACATCTGCAATCACATTCTTTCTTTGTTTCTAATTTAAGATCCAACATCTGAGCTCTTCTAAATATCAACGTCTACTCCTGACTCACCACACTCCTTGGCTGCTTCGATGGCCAGCTGTTCGGCGACGTACTCTCCTGGTGGGAAACAGAGCGGAGTGCAGTCCTCTTCACTCCGGCTGCTGCGGTACAGATGAAGTGTCAGTGCAGTGACGGACGGCTTTGGCGCTCTTTCTTGCCGATGAACGTCACCATTCTGGTGTGCTGGAGGGCAAGCAGCCATGTCCGTTACAGACACACACTTGGGTGTGAATCAAGGGCTACATTCACCTGGGAAGAGTTGCACAGAGACAACGGTGTATAAAAAAAATGCATAAAGATAAAGATAAACCCTGGTAAGTGTGTATAAATGTTTTTATTAAAACTAATGTCTTATTTTTAATATTCTTCCTTTTATGCTTTTTATACCAAAAACAGCTGAACAGTTTACAGTCTTGCAGTAACTCTCGTGCTATCCGACTGTTCCCATTAACAGTACAGAACTTTAACCTTTAAAGGAGTAATAAAATTTTGTACTCAAGTACACGTACTGTTACTTCAATGAAAATTTACTGAAGTACCAGTTACGTTACCATTATACAAATCTACTCAAGTAAAAGTAAAAAGTAGCTCATTAAAAATTTACTCAGAGTAAAAGTTACCGAGTTACTTTTTTTTGACAGCGGGCGTGGGATGGGGGATTCTAGTGTAGTACAAAAAAAGACAAGCAGATATAAATCTCAAACTAATTGTTTTTTAATTGAAGGAATACCTTTGCATAATAATAAAGCTTTTCCCTTTCTTGAAATCAAAGCGGTCGCTTAAATATGGTGTGACGCTTTGCACCGGATAGCCAAGGGAAGAAAGAGTTCAGAGCCAAGAATAACGTTCAGCACAAAAGCTTCATCGGCCTCTTTCAGCATGACAAATTAATGACTGACTGCGTTCGAAATTTCAAACTGAAGGTTTCATTTTATACAATAGAAATGAAATGACCTTCTCACCAGCGTAAACACTACAGAAACATACAAG
This sequence comes from Clarias macrocephalus, assembly GCA_011419295.1. Taxonomy (NCBI): domain Eukaryota; kingdom Metazoa; phylum Chordata; class Actinopteri; order Siluriformes; family Clariidae; genus Clarias; species Clarias macrocephalus. Next base: position 365,243 of record JAAGKR010000022.1, on the reverse strand, counting down.
GTTGTAAGAAAGGACTTGTTCCTGAGAGTAGCTTCCTAAAAGTTAATGTGTGTAAATAGTTTTTTAAAAAGCTAGGCCTACATTGTAGTTACCAAAATTAATGCCAAGAGAAACAAAACGAGGATTGTAGAATTATTAGATTTTGAAATGTTTTATTTGCTTTTGAGGGTCAAACTTTATGAATGAATATTATAAAATAATACAAATTACAGACACCACCATCATTTAAGCTGAAACTTCATTATGATTGTCAAGAGTTCTTTAATCAGAAATTAAACCTTAAAGGAAATTGACAAGATTTGCTACATATTAACCTATAAGTGCATTTTTCTGCTCTTCTCACTGCCTGTCAATAGTTTTTGTACACATGGGCAGCTCGTGTAAAAGTAGGCTGTACATAAGTGATCAGACCACATCAGAAATTTAGAGCCAACATAAGAGCTTTGAGACAGATGCAAAGCTTATTTTGCTGCTTGAGAGGTTTTGCAGATTCTTGAGCAAATTATTATCTTTTCAAATTCTAGCCTTATAAAGTAGACAATAAAGCTTTCTAGCTGATATATAGCACCCAGAAGTCTGACACTCAGGCTGAAACTCATGATGCAGATGTAGGTCAAGCAGCTGTACTCAATTCTAAAAACTAAACTGGTATAAACATTGCAATGATTCTTTATCTGGAATCATTTGTGTACTCATCAATAACAATACAGGCATAATAGAACAAGTTGTTTAGCTCTGTTTATGTTTCATGGGGTTTTACGTGTGTCACGAGAGAAAGCAAAGGCAGACGCAACTGTGGATAATTTATTAACCAAAGTACAAACAAAAACAAACAACAATGAAAACCAGAATCATAAACATTCAGCGCAGATACAAAGCAAAAAAACTTATAAAATCCAGACTACAAGTGAGACCTCAACACTAACCCTACAACAAACACACCACGAGCTAGACAATGTGACGCTTAAAGCTACAACTTCAAGTAATCAGAGTTAAATGAGACACACAAGTGAGAGAGATTGTGCTAATGGGTAACTGCTCGCTCATGCACCATTGGGGCCGCATAACACACTCGGAGGACAGCACTATCCGCTACTTCCGCTTGCACGAACTCACAAACGCCCCTGATTGGCTGTAGAGCCGTGATTAAAGTGAGAGCACTAAGTACCTCTCATCCCTCCCATCTGAGAGAACTCGGCCAAACAGCTCTCTCTAGACCTCCAGCAGCGAGAGGTTACAGCATCAACCGGGAATCGACCTCGCGATCTCCGGATGATAAGGCGTGCACTTTACCACTGTGCCACTCGGAGGTCCAAGAGCGCTACTCTTGACATTTTTCCAAAATATCAATCATATTAGGCACCAATAAGATCAATGGTGTCTAGGTGCATAAAGGCAACTGGTGCATAGGAAGTGTACCCGAGAATGGAGTACAAAAAACAATGTGAAAGCTGCAATCACATGGTACAAATCAATTATACCTAATGTTAAAACACCCTAGACTCCTCGGCTTCCTCTCCATTAGGTAACACTTTTTGATATAAAATCAAGTGCCTTTGCTTGCTACAACAGTTAACTTTATAGGGGGAAAGTGGTAGTTCAGAGTGTTAAGTCTCCGAGTTACCGATTGGAAGTTTGGCGGGTGAAGCAATAGCTCCAGCAAGTTGATGCCGTTGGGCCCTTGAGCAAGGCCCTTAAAGCTATCTGCTCCAGGGCTCCACTCTCATGACTCACCCTGCACCCTGTGAACTTCCCAACAAGTTGGGACATGCAAAGAAAATAATTTCATGCACAGTAATGTACATGTTGCAGATAAAGGCTTAACTTAATGATAAAGAGCAGATCTTGTTGCACTTCTAAAAAACACTTTTGGACTGTATAAGTCCGACAAAGTGAGTCATAGACGCCTTTGACACGAATATGCAATGTAAAGCATCGTCTCTACGCCTTTAAATCGTGAGGGGAGTCCCGGACATCATTTTGTCTCAGAGTGGTTTTCCACTTTCTCGGACCGTGAACTCTGTTTTGTTGAGGATTTTTCAGGACAGCCATTTTCTACCGGTTCATTGAATGAGGCCAACTCATTTCTCCTGCACCCCCACACACAAACACATACAATATACCCGACTTTGGACATTTATATTTACTTACACACGTAAAAATTTTTATTAATTGTAAATATTGGTATCTGGTGCACTGCAGTGTCATTTCTTTGTACAATACACGTGAGCTACTTCTGCGATTTGTTTGTTCGAAATTTGTAACTCAGATGTTGGCAAGTCTGGTACTACCTGTACCTTCAAGACTGGTGGGCGGGAGAGCTGTTCTTAAGTACCTTAGCAATCAGCACCAGAAGCAAAATTCATCTCCAAGAAACTCACCTAATGTTAGCCCCTCATGGGCAAACGCATGCAGAAAGAATATATTTATTGCGACGAGAGAAAAGATCGGATAAATTGGTTAGATGGCGAATATTTACTAGTCTCTGATTTCCATTAAAAATGAATTCTGATTGGATTAGAAATGCGTTTACACGTACACTAACATTCAATAACTGGAGTAATAGGGTTCATGTAAACACACTTAAGTATCACACAGTACTGTAGATTGGTATCGGAGAATTCTTTTAGACATGAGTACAAGTACATGAGCACCAATATCAGTAGTGATGCACCCTTAACTTTTAGCATAGATAGAGAGTTGACATTGCTGAGCTCTCCCTGGAGAGAAGTATTTTGGGATTTCGGCACTGTAGCAAATCCAACCTATGAGAGTGGCGGCATTCATGGAGCAGCTTTCACCTTTGAAAGGGCGAACAGCACTAAGGGCTCTTGAGATTTTCCCAGACCGCTGGGTCGCTGTCCTCAGATGGTGATTCATTTCAAGGGGCAAACACAGAGGAACAGGTGACCTGGAAGACGCCCAATCTCCATGTCCATTTGGCAGAGGAATCAGCTAGAATGGAAGCAGTAAAGGACACCAAGGTCTGGTAGGCTTTCTCACAGACGTAAGCAAGGCTCTGTGCTGAATTTTGTTTAACATGGAGAAAAAAACATCAGAATTTTTTCCCCGACTCGCTTTGGCTTGGTTATATTCAGCAAGCCTATACAAAACAACAAAAAACAAACAAAAACATGGTAGGTTGTTTATTAGGTGTTTATTGCCTGTTACAGTGCTCAGCATTTACTTTGACGCAAAAAAGAATTATATAAAAAATATCCTTTTTATTTTTTTCTTACAGGAGCTCAAGAAGCAAAGAAATGCTAACATATTCTTTATCCAAGACACATGAAACCAGCAAGGTCATGGCAACAGCTCAGAGAAGAGTCCTATTGTAAACTATTAAACCACAGACAGTTTTATGTTCTTTTAGACTTCTGCATCATTACTGAGATTTAGACTCTGTGATGTGGTTCTTGTGGGCACCTCTTAGGTGCAAATAAACAAGTTGGCTTTAAAAAAAAAAAAAAAATTATTACTGTGTCTGACATTATTTTTCACCAGAAGTCCATGATGCTGCCCGATGGATTATCAGCTCATTGTATTGCTGCTGTAAACTTACTGACATGTTACTTTGGCCTTTAGGAAAGAAGATTAAACAATCCTGTTTATAAAATGAACTGTGTCTAACATAAGCTGCTACTGAGCAACTGCTTATAATGGAGTTACCAAATGGGACAAAAGTCAGCATCAGAAAAGAGAAAAAGACAGGAAGGGGGGGTGGGGCTCTGAGAATGCATTTCGGTTTGTAGAAGCCATAACAAGAGACAAACAAGCTGGATAAAATAAGCCAATATTGTTCAGGTCTCACGTGTGGCTTTAATCCAGTACTGTTACAAAGTAATGCAGTGAACATGACCACCATTAATTAACTATTTTTTCCAAGCAAAATCTTACATACTACTAGAAAAAAAAAATATACAGCAAACCTTCCCGTGCTGACAGGAAAATAAAACACCGCTCACTTACGAAACAAGTAACTGCTTAGATCTAAGCTCGTGCCCTATTCCCAATATACTTAAATATATTAACAAGAACCAACAGCCATAAAAGACAGAACAGCAAGTGCTTCTAACCGTTTCAGGTTTAAGTATCGCACCGGTCTAGCGTGCAAAAACATTAACAGAACTGCTTGCCATCAGATAGTGGATTTATTTATTTATTTATTTATTTGATAGTTCTGCAGTAATGCACAGGAAACATTACTGTAACGTAAAAATATACTGTGCATTTCCTATATACCTCTCTTACAAATGAACTGTCTCATGGCCAACATTTCCTCTGTTGATCTGCTGCTGCTCAAAGTGTTTGACTAAATCTTAGCTCTGAGCAGCACAGACAGACCATCGGCATAGGAATTACTCTGCAACTTTCATCACAGTTGACATTATTAACATGATATGTTACATTAACATAAGTGTGAAGTCTGTGATGTCACTGTACTATAGGTCTAATATTAGGACAAACATTTCATTAAGTTTTACCCAAGACCTGAAAGAGCTGTTGATGAGAATTTCATGGAATCACTGATAAGAATATATAACTAATCTTATATACATACAGGGGTTGGACAATGAAACTGAAACGCTGATGAATTTAGTGTTGGAGGTTTCACGGCTAAATTTGACCAGCCTGGTGGCCAATCTTCATTGATTGCACATTCCTCCAGTAAGAGCAGAGTGTGAAGGTTTAATGAGCAGAGTAATAGCACGGTTTTGCTTAAAATACTGCAATGCACACAACATTATGGGCGACATATCAGAGTTCAAAAGAAGACAAATTGTTGATGCGCGTCTCAATGGCGCATCTGTGACCAGCAAGTCTTTGTGATCCAAGAGCCACGGTATCCACGGTAATGTTAGCATACCACCAAGAAGGATGAACCACATCCAACAGGAGTAACTGTGGACGCAAGAGGAAGCTGTCTGAAAGGGATGCCTAGGTGCAACCCGGATTGTATCCAAAAAACATAAAACCAAACTCACTGCAGAATTAAATGTGCACCTTAACTCTCCTGTTTCCACCAAAACTGTTCGTCACTGCCAAGGACTACCAAACCTTTCTGGAGGACCATGCGCACCCAACGGTTCAAACATTGTATCCTGAAGGGTGTGCTGTGTATCAAGATGATAATGCACCAATACACACAGCAAGACTGGTGACAGAGTGGTTTGATGAACATGAAAGTGAAGTTGAACATCTCCCATGGCCTGCACAGTCACCAGATCAAAATATTATTCAGCTACTTTGGAGTGTTTTGGAGGAGCGAGTCAAGAAACATTTTCCTCCACCAGCATCACAAAGTGACCTGGCCACTATTCTGCAAGAAAAATGACTCAAAATCTCTCTGGCCACTGTTCAAGACTTGTATCTGTCATTTCCAAGACAAATTGATGCTGAGAATGACAGATTTTTTTTATATAGATTAAAAACAAAAAAACTAACAAAAAAAAACATCATGAGCACTGACAGGTGAATGAGTAACAGTGAAACTTGGGAGTGGGTAGATATATTATATATAATACAGTATGCGCCAAAACATTTAGTACAGTACACGGACATAGCTCCAGACACACGTGTTCCCAGTAGTGAAAAGGAAGTTGTGTTGTGCATTTGTTGCTAGAAATGGGTCTCTCGATGGAGGAAAAAGTATTCATAGTTCAGTATTATTTCCGCTCATACACAAGTGGCCATGAATGGGGACCAAGTTTTAAAAAGTTGGCAGAACAATTCCTTCCTATACCCGTTCTCCTTTTCCTCTGATCTTACGCCACCTGATGCCTACTTGTGGGGAATGTTAAAGGAGAGTGTGTTTAACTGTAAAGATCCACCAAGAATCTGTCTTCTTTTGCAGGAGTCTGCAGCAGCGACTTTTGTTCTGGGGATCCAGGTTGAGAATCTGCGTGAGCGACATAAACACTTTCTACAGCGAGACGGTGCACACACACTTCGAACACTTACATTACGGATTAAAATTATGGTAAATTAAAATGCTAAGAGTTTGTAAGCTAGTTACTTTGAGGAGAAATAAACTTACAGATGACAACAACGTGATACTGTTCGTCTTTTGATTTCAGTACTATATATTATGGCGCATAGTGCACATCGAGTGAACATTTGTCACTTGAAGTTAATGTGCTGAAAGCAGAAAACTTTGGCGGGCATAACTATTTTAACAATGGGCAAATGCACATTATGTGCATTGCACAGTGCATTACAGTTTTTTGCATATGGGGCTGTTTCCACCACCATCAGAACTGGACCACGGAGCAATGGAGGTGCAAAGAAGGTGGCCTGGTTCGATGTATCACATTTTATTTTGAATCATGTGGAAATCCGGGTGAGCGTGCGTCATTACCTGGGAAAGAGATGGCACCAGGATGCACTATGGGAAAAGTATGGCAAACTGGGAGAGGCGGTGTGATGTTTTGTGCAATGTTCTACTGGGAAACTTTGTGTCCTGCCATTCATGTGGACGTTACTTTGATATGTACCACTTAAAGTGATCAAGTCCAGCAGTGATGTCTTTCAGCAAGATAATGCATTCTACCGGCACTGCAAATGTTGGTTCAAGAATGTGTTGAGGAATGACAACCAGGGATACAAGGTGTTGTCCTACAAATTCTGCAGATCTCAATCCAATCGGTGGATCCATGGAAGCCGCACCTCGCAACTTACATGACTTAGAGGATTCGCTACTGATAGTTTGGTGCCAGGTACCACAGCACACCTTCAGAGATCCATACCTCAACAGGTCAGGGCTGTTTTGGCAGCAAAATGGAGAACTGACACAATATTAGGTGTGTGGTCATAATGTTTTGGCTGATTGGTAGATGTGTAAACAGTATATTTATGCACTTTCATATATTTATATGTTTCTATATAATGGTAGCTAATAGTAATCATCAAATAGTGAAAGAGAATGAGATTAGAAATGATATTTACCAGCATTGCTCAGTTAATATCAGAGTTCAAAACACCTACGCGAATCATTCCAGATTTGTGTGTCAATTAACTCATCTCCAGTTTTATTATTTTCATATCACAGCATGGCTCGGACAGTTGTTCCAGCAGCAACATGAACGGTAGGTTTCTATAGTAACAGTTCACACACAGGGACTAGTATAGCAAACATGCTACATAATCTAAGACTAAATAGTAAAATGATTTTAAAAATTGTGTTACTGCTCAACAAAGAAAATTTAGTTTATGGAAGGAGTTTTGCTGGCAGATGCCCTTTAACAGTCGGGGTGTTTTTTTTGTGAAGTTTATAAACTGGAAAGGATTTCGAATAGTTTTACTCTTTTTTTTTTGCTAAGTAAAATGTCTGCGTTTGCGGGAGCTTGAGAAACAAAGAGAGAGAGAGAGAGAGAGAGAGAGAAGACCAAATGTGGTGAGGCACTGACTGTTTATCATAGCTACATCAGTGAACACAGGAGTTAACTTGACTCTCGATGTTCCACAACACTAAACCTAGCGATAGACCACTACAATATACAACCTTCTCCACAGTAATATATTAAACATTGCCACTGGTGTCAAATCATCGTGATTTAAGTAGAATAACACACTTCAGACCGTGCGGTCACATGAAAATTATGCAATTTGCTTTGTCATGCATTACTTCTTATGACTAAGGGAACTAGCATTTTTCTTAGAGACTCCACCTGTAAGATGCTCTAGATAAGTGCATCTGCTAACGGGCGTGTAAATGTAAAATTAGTGAGACTAATCTCGCTGTACAAGACAGTAGGGCTTCCTCTTTACTACATTTGACTGAAAATAACTCTACAAAATGTGGGAAAAGCATTTACAGACCTGCACTAGGTGAGAAAATACAATACCAATCAAAATTCAAGACATCTTCTAATTCAATGGTCTTTCTTGATTTGTATTTCTTTCTACGTTGTAAAACAATGCTGAAGGCGTCCAAAATATGCAATAATCTCCCCTACTTCTCTTCTATAAAGCCTTATTAAGTGCTCTAATCTGAGGTGGCCTTGTCTCTAAATGAGCTCCTCCTCTGCAGTAGAGGTAGGTTTTGGTCTTGGTTTCCTGGGATGGTCTTAATGAGCGCAAGTTTAATCATGCACTCGACAATACTGTTCTTGCAAGAACTTTTCCGGAACATCTGACCTTTGTGTCTTAAAATACTAACTGACTTGTTGTTGTTGTTACACAGTTACATTATTTCATATATGCACATCATAAACTATTAGCAATATTGTGCAATATGATTTTAATGCGCTATATGTTGATCATGTGCAATAACGCATATACACAGACACACTCACACACATATATGTGCTCATATACACATGCAGGCATAAGAGTAAATATACACTCGTATATACATGTATACAAGTTGACTGGCTCTTCTCGTCCAAAGCTTTCCATTGTATTGTTCCAAACTAAACTAAACTATTATGTTATTTCATGATTTTGAAATCTCCAGTATTGTTCTACAATGTAGAAAATAAATAATAAAAAAAGAATATATTGAATTAGGTGTGTCCAAACTTTTGGCCGGTGCTGTATGTGGAAAACAATGAAACAATGCAATCAAAGCAATTGTGCTGAATGCCTGAGAAAAGAAAACACGCGGGGGGGGGGGGGGGGGGGGGCTATATTTGCATCCCTCCTTTCAGTCATTTTATTGACACTCTTATTTTATTGACACACCCCCATCGCACCCAACCGCTGTGCAGAAATGCAAATATGATAGAAACCAGGGCTGAAAAACAGTAACACAGCACTGCTTTAAAATGCACTACTACTATGACTCTAAAAGAATCTTAAAAAAAAAAAAAAAAAAAAAAAAATCATACAACAATAATAATACTAATACTACTACTTCTAATAATAATAATATTAATAATAATAATGCATTAAATTTATTATTATTATTATTATTATTACTACTACTATCATTATTATTAATAATAAACATGAGCAAGGATTGTGTTTTTGTAGTTTACCCTGTAGCTACGGCAACTAATTTTTTTTTGCTGATTGCGGAGGTGATACTCCCCTCCTTCACAACGATCCATAAAGTATTCTCTCCCCCATGGAAAATCTTGTAGTTGAACCGTGTCATGCATATGCATCCAGCACTGCTTGAAAATTATTGTACTGTAATGAATAGAATGTCAGATGACATTGTCGACAAGAGCCATGATCAGACTGGAGGAAGTGAACTGAAGAAACACAAACTTACTGTAAGGCCTGGTTTTAGATGGTGACAAAATGTCATGTCATTTGCGCAACACTGACTGACAGAAAGTTTCTGTCATTTCACTACTGTAAAATTATTTCAGCATTTACTGTAACTTACAAGGACTGTTTGACTAGATTAGATTCGATCCATTAGTTCCAGTGAAGGGAAATTGTAATGGTAATAAACATTGTTATTGCAGTTCACTTGAATCAATACAAACACTGCCATCTATATCTTGGTGCGCACCAAGCACAAGAACTGATACAACTTGAAAATGAGTGAGTCGTGATCCACTTCTAAACGATTTGCGGTGCGGTTCGATTGAAATATGACCACAGACCGAAGATGTGTAAACAAACCAAGTCTGCTTTGCTAGCGTTATCTGATAATGATGACTAAATAAATACAGTTTAAATTTAATGAGCATCCAAAGACATTCACTATGAACAGTGCACATGAGTATAAATGTGATAGCCCAGCAGGGCGGCGTTCAATGACGAGCGCTTGTGAAACGTTCACAAGCGTATGACAACTGAATGGAGTAATGAAATTTCGTACGTTTTTTGAGCGCTCTTGTTATTGAATGTAGCCCTGCTGTACTAATCACACACTTGTGTGCTCTTGTACCTGGCAGATGGACGCAGGAGCGGAGAGAGTCTATCACACTTTTTTGTGGGGTGGATGATTTATAGATAAAAGATAGTCGCAAATTAAAAACATTAGTCACATTGGTGATGGGTTTATTCTTATCTATCTTGTGTTGTTTTTAATGTGTAACAACATTTTATAAACTCTTCTTAAATTTCCAGCTGGCAAAAGGCACCACCATATATAATCTGTTGAGTCTTTCGGTCCGATGTTGAAAATGCCAGCATTAATGCTTTAGTCTGAACTATAGGTGTGAACACACCCAAAGACATTCAAAGACAATTGTGAACTTCCAATTTTTAGCCTAACAGTTTAAGAAAGAAAGAAATACGGTTCTGGTGATGACGTGTCCACAAAATTTTGGCCATAATCACCTGGAGCTGATTTTGCAGAAGGTAAGGCGTGATCACGTATTATGTTCAAATCTATTTGAATTTCTACAGACACTCTTTAGGAATATCCTTTCCTTATCGCTCTCGTAAAACATGGCATAATCTCTCAGTGCACCCAAGTATACTGACGGCTGCACAAGTATATTTTCTGGCAACACAGTATTTATATATACGTATATACATGTTTATATATAGATATACACATATAAACTTTCTATAAAGGTTTCAGACATCACTCTGTCCATTTGGGTTTTCTGGTATGTCACGTAGAACCAAAGTTATCAATACTTTTAAAACATGTGATCCTATGAATCTATGCTATTTCTTTGCCTATGTTTATTTTTGCTCAGTCATGTTTTCTTTCCATCACATATGGGTGGATGGAGTGGACGGTTAGTAGGTTGGATCTCTAAAATGTTAAACATTTAACAGAAATAGCAAATAAATCTAAATATTTTGCTAAAAGATCATATGTATTTGTTATTTGTTTTATGTAGTAGAACACTTACTTACACTTACTTCCTCCTCTGGTCCACACTACAAATGTGAACACACCCAAAGACATTCAAGACCTGAATTAAAATTTAAGAAGGTTCTGAATTAAAATTTAAGGAGGTCCGGTCAATAAAATTTTCTTTAAGCAAGGTCTGAATGTCATGTTTGTGTTAGGATTCAGATCTCTATATATGCAGTTATGGCAAGTCTGTCAAAAATGAGCAGTTTAAGGGCCTTGTACATTTCCTTGTATTTGCATGGAATACAAACAGCAATCTTTAGTAAATCTTCATTTGCATGCTCCTGGGCAGTAAATAAATGTGAAAGGACTCAGTCATACCAGGCTTTCAGTTCATGTATTTTATATGCTCTCCCCTCAGACTGTAGCAGATATGTTTGCCCAGTTTTGTATTTTTATTTTTCATAGTGGTGCTTTTTATTGTCGCCATGGTTTTGGAACATATTACACAGACTAGTTTTAAACTTTCTGCAGAAATAATAAACATACAGTACACACCTTCTCATTCAAAAAGATTGAATTTGTATTATGGCAAGAAAAAAGCAACTAAGTGAAGAAAAAAACAATTGGCCATCATTACTTTAAGAAATGAAGGACAGTCAGTCTGAACAATTGGGAAAACTTTGAAAGTGTCCCCAAGTGCAGTCACAAAAACCATCAAGCGCTACAAAGAAACTGGCTCACATGCGGACCGCCCCAGGAAAGGAAGACCAAGAGTCACCTCTGCTGCGGTGGATAAGTTCATCCGAGTCACCAGCCTCAGAAATCGCAGGTTAACAGCAGCTCATATCAGAGACCAGGTCAATGCCACACAGAGTTCTAGCAGCAGACACATCTCTAGAACAACTGTTAAGAGGATACTGTGTGAATCAGGCCTTCATGGTAGAATATCTGCTAGGAAACCACTGCTAAGGACAGGCAACAAGCAGAAGAGACTTGTTTGGAGTAAAGAACACAATAAAGAAAACTCTTTGAATGAGAAGGTGTGTCCAAACTTTTGGTCTGTACTGTACACTGATCTATTCGTCTATCTCTGAAGTTTCGGTTTTCATAGGCTACGTTCCTTTTTTTCGGGAGTAAGCCATGCTCTTTTGCGCTTTCGTTTTTGTTTATACTGCACACTCGGTCTGAACATGGTACACTATCTCATTCATTGGATTTGTTGAGTGACGCATTAGACAGGCCCACCTTGAGGGAACAAACGCTAAATTACTAGTATATTAATTACTCTTATTTATCAGGAAAAGCACAAGGGTCTGGAGAGAACTGTCACTCGGACCGGATCTGGAACGCAGTCTGCCATTTAGTGATGCCTATTCTAGACAATTGCGAGCTTTCAACCTATGAGTAACAGTTTGGGGAAGAAATACATACGGGTCTGATGATGAGTTGTACACAAACTTTTGGCCATACCATCTGGAGTTGATTTTACTGAAAATACTTTACATACTTTCCTCAAGTCAATTAGAATTCAAACAAAACTCTTCATGAGTTTTCAGCTGGTAAAGACACGACCATAGCCCAAATGCATTCTGTTGTGTCTTTTGGTTCAATGTTGAAAATGCCAGTGTGAATTAGAACTTTATACTAGCGAACCAAAACTAATGTATAATTTTATGCTTTGGTCCGAACTACAAGTGTAAACACACCCAAAGGCGTTTTACACAATTGTGAGCTCCCAATTTTGGAAAAGAAATCCACATGGGTCTGATGATGCATTTTGCAAAAAGATGAGAAAGCGTGATTACGTACCTTTCTCAAGTCAGTTTGAACTTCTACAGACACCCCCTTAGGAATCTGAGCAGTACTCTTAAAACATAGCATGATCTTTCGATGTATGTAGAGTCTGTAAAAGTAACATCTCGAAAATCCCTGAGTCCAATAATTTGGACATGATTAACCCTGTTAATTTAGTTTCAAATAAATTAAAAAGTTACATTTGCAAAATGAAAGTATATGGTGCATGTTCAACCATTTTATTTGCTACCTAGAGCAAATGTATCAATGTGTAACATAACATTGATAAACATTTTATAAACTCGTCATAGGTTTTTAACTGGTGAAGACAATTTGAAAGATAATTTGATGCTTTGGTCGGAACTACAAGTGTGAACACACCTCAAAGTTTGAGGATGAAATACATACAGGTCAGACGATGGAGTTTTCACAAACCTTTGGCCAGATCATCACCTGGAGAATTTTGCAGAAGGTGAGATAGCGTGATCACGTACCGCGCTAAAGTCAATGATCACATGCTGTGTTCAAGTCAATTCAAAAGTCTACAGACACGCTTCAGGAATCTGTTCAGCACTCTTAAAAAACACGACAAGACCTTTCTGTGTATGCAAATTCTGAAAAAAGTGACTGAACTGACAACTCTGTCAACTCTGACTGACCTGACAGATTGTTCAGTAATCATGTCATGATTACCTCTTACGTGTGTAAAACTAATCCAGTCTGAATAGGGCTAAAGATTGAATGCTCAGTACTATAGATCTTGGCCTGCTCCCATACAATAAAGTTTGATAAAAACACAGCAGTGTGGAATATATTGTGAAATACTCTTTAGTAGGTTAGTGTGTTTTTTTTTCACGTGTTGTTTTCAATGTATAACGTAACATTTTCCACACTGGTAAACGCCACCATATATAAATCAAATGCCTTCTTCTGTTTGATGTTGAAAATGCCAGTGTGAACGCTAAGCAAACGAGGACTTTATACTAGCAAACCAAAACTAACATATAATTTTATGCTTCGGTCCGAACTACAAGTGTGAACACACCCAAAGGCGTTCTAGACAATTGCGAGCTTACAAATTTGGGGAAGAAACACACACACGTCTGACGATAAGGTTTCCACAAACTTTCAGCTACATCATCATCTGGAGTTGATTTTGCAGAAGGTGAGATCTGCGTCAAGCCAACATACCTTGTCTGAGTCAATTTGAAAGGCTACAGACACAATTAAAGAATCTGAGCAGCACTCTTCAAAAATGCGGGGCATGATCTTTCAGTGGATGCAAAGTCTTTAAAAAAGTGACAACTCAAAAATCTCTGAGATAGTCCAGTAATCGTGACATGATTAACACTATTATGTGTGTAAAACTAATCCAGACTGAAAAGGGCTCAAGGCTGAACAGATCCTGGCCTGCTACGGTGGAGTACCACTAGCAATAGAGAATATATTGTGTAATATACTCTTTAGTAGGCTAGTGTGTTTTTCGGACAGAGCCAAGCTGAGGAATACGCCTCACTTCCGGCAGAGGAGCTTACCCAAATACCCGACCTTAAACACCACTCTGTGCATGCTCATTGTGTTGTCTAAAGAGGGTGTTACCGCTCAGACTGCACTCGATTGCAAAGTTTGTTGCAAAATTAAACGCGCGAGTGAATCATCTGCTGAGTAACCTTACAGGAACTGAAGGCCTTCGTGTCATGTGAAGTTTGCATGGACAGCCAGAGACACTGACAGCTAGCAGGCTTCCTTAAATTCAGCTCTGGTTTATTTGGTACGCGTGTAAACAGATGTTAAAACAAGTTATAACATGCCAATAAACATACCAATCGTATCGAGTGTATCTTAAAAGATAGCTTTAGATGAATTAATCAATCATTATTGCTCAACTAGAGCTTTCCTGAGTCAGCTAATCGATTTTGTGAAACACTTTTTTTTGCAAAAAAAAAAAAAAAACACAAAACAAAAAACTAGACAAACAAGTTGGTCAGGTGTAATGTTTTATTAATTACCCAGCTAAACATGCGGAAGGGAGATAATAACTGAAAGCAAACGAAGGTGAAGCAAAAGAGATCTGCAAAACTTACTTGGTGGCTTGCTGTCGCTTAGCTAGCTAGCAAGGTTAGCCTGCTGGCCAGCGCAACTTCAACCCCAAATCCCAGATTTAATCCATAACGTGGGTTTGTTGTAGTCCAGATATGTTCGTCTTTCCCACTTTGGTAACATCTGAAGTTCTCTGTTTGTTAGCCGAGCTGCTAAATCACACCGAGTGCAGCTAGTCCCTTATTATTAGCCGAGTCAGTACTGACATTTAACGTTACGCGCTGCAAACCTCAACGAAAAAAACAACAAAAACGTTCATAACGTCCGAACTGTACGTTAGTAAAAAAAATAAATAAAAAAAAGACAGCAGAGAGAGTGAAAGAAAAAAAAAACCCTGACTGCGTGACTGATAAACACGCCAAAAGGGAACTTTATTGACGCTGTCAGCTAGACGCGTCAGTCCACCCAGCTAACATGCTAACTCCGAGTCACAAACGACACTTCCTAACTCTCTAACGTTACAGAAATTTCCCAACACGCACGGCGAACTTTCGGTTATGTCTTCGGCGAAAAAAAGTGAAAGTGTGGCACCGGTATTTTCATTTCCGACACGCAGTATGCGTGAGTGTTTTCCGTCCCCGCCTCGGTATTGCCGCGCAGGTTAAGAGCTGAGCTTCACACAAGCTCACACACCGAGATGAGAGAAGTCAGTCACACACACACTGTACTACCACCTGTAGGCTGTACATTACACACTCTCTGCGCACACACGCACACACACACACACACACACACACTGCTCTCCTGTCAAAATACACACGCAGGAAAATACAGAAAAAAACTAATAATAATAATAAAGAATGACCATAATAATAATAATAATAATAATAATAATAATAATAATAATAAATTAATACATAAATGCATACTGTATACCACAAACACCTATCACAGTATATGCTTTATTACAAATATTTGCTTTATATCACAAATACTTATTATACTTTAAGTTTAATGTATAAAAGTAAAAAAATAATACTTTCTTTAAAAAAATTATTTTATAAAGTGGTTAACTTATTATAATTTAAATGTATACAAGTAAAGTATTATGGCTTTTTTTTATTATTATAAATTGGTCAACCATAGGATTAAAACCACAAATACTCATTTTACTTCAAATTTAATGTATAAAAGTAAAACTTGAAAAAAAATTATTGTGTGTGTGATGTTCTTGAAGCTGATGTGTTGAAAGCAGGAAAAATGGGCAAGAAAATGCAAATGAAATGTGAAATGTGTGAAAACGTAGTGCGTTGTAAGCTTGATGTGTATGAGGTTAACACAAATCAACAAGAGGGTTCATGCTGACCCATTTCCAAGGCTGCTGTCTTCTCTGGAACACCGTGTGAGTTGTCCCGTGCCATGGGTCAGGGAAGGGCACAAAAGGTCTCCTGGACTAATGACTACAATTACACTAATTACAGTTAAAATTACATATTTGTAAAAACAACATATACAAAAAAATTTAAATAAAATGTTTATATACAAAGATAAGTCAATTTTCCACATTATAGTAATATTAAAACTTTTAGTCTTATCAGCGTTTTTCGTTCAAGGCTACTGTCTCCCCAGTCACTGCTCTGCAGATGTGAATGTGCTACATCAGTTCATTTGTAAACACAGTGCGAGCAAAAATGGACACCCCACTTGTGATTTGAACGATAGAAGAGCAGTGTGCAGTGATTTGCTTATTTATATATTTTTTTGTCATCTGAGGGTGAACCTTGTGCTGAAACAACTCACATAAGGGCATAAACAGAAGTGTTTGGATATCTGCAAACAAAATTTGAACTGATAATATAAGGAAGGTTAAAGTTTCTTAAAGAGAATGATTACAGGTGACAAGACATGGATTTATCACCACGGGCCTGAGAGTAAATGGCAGAGTATAGAGCAGAAACTTCCTTAATCAGCAACCAAGAAAACGTTCAAAAGTTTTTGAACATTATCCGGAAAAAAGCTTCAACAATCAACAGTGCATGTTACAGTAAGATGCTTATTGAAGAGCTGAAGCCTAAACTTCAGATTAAATAAAGAAGATTGCTATTCAAGGGCGTTGTGATCTAACCCACGTCCGCACACTTCTGCCCAAACTGTCGACACTCTGCAAAAACTTCGTTTTGAGGTGTTAAAGCATCCTCCTGTAGTTCTGATCTTTCCCCATCTGACTGAAAGCAGCGCTATGAGGATGAAGATTCACTTCTGGTGAAGAATAAAGGCAGCAAGGCATTTGTAGCTCTCAGCTCAGCCTTAAACTAACATTTTGAAAATGAGGGAATACAAAAGCTTGTTGGACAAAATTGTATTGAAAACCAAAGTGACTATGTCAAAAAATTATGTATTTGTCTTTTCTAAAAGTTAATTCAAGTAAATTCTACAGGCAGAGTGCGGATAATTTTTGACTCACCCTCGTAGTACTCGTGAGTCATATAAAAGCAGAAGGAAAGAGTAGAGCTCTTTTGCGGTGTGTAAATGGAACATGTGTTTTGTGTGTGCATCATAGCTAGTCAGCGACCTCTGCAGTCTGGGGTGGTGGTGGGTGGCAAGGGGCCTTTGGAGAGCATCTTGTCTATGGCATGAGCAACTACACACGTACACCAATGTTCCAACAATGGGCAAGAAAACATTGTGCAATAGAAAATGGTGGGCTGGAGGATGAATCAGATTTTCTTTTGTCAGAGGCAGTTGTTATGCCCCGGCAATGTTATTGATTGCTTGAATTCATGTGAAGTTACTTTGACATGTACCAACTACCTTAACGTTGTTGCAGACCAAGTACACTCATTCTTGGTAACAGCAGTGGTCTCATTCAGCAGGACAAGGTACCCTGGCACACATTAAAAATAGTTTAGAAACATGATAAAGGCTTCAATGTGTTGACTTGCCCCCCAAATGACCTAGATTTCAATCTGATCAAACCGAACCGAACAAAAAGCCTGATCCATGGAGGCCCCACCATGCAGCTTATAGGACAGAAACAATCGATGCTCTAGTCTTGGTGCCAGATACCACAGCATTCCTTCAGAGGTCCCAGTGTTCCCAGTGAAACTTCAGATCCACCACAAACCTGTCCAGCTAGTAAAGGTGTTGGAGTGAATCATTCCTGCATTTATCATCCATTTATTTATTGCAAACATAATTGCGAAATACAGTATATCAATCTTATTATTATATTATCTTTTCCCATTAACAGAGTAATGTTAAAAAAACAACAACAACAACAGATTTTGAGAATTAAAAAATCTTCTAAATGAATCATATTAAGACCATAGAAATATCATAGAGCCAAAATCTCTTGCAAAATATTTCAAACTATTTGTGTTCAAAGTAAGACTGCCCAAAGAATAAACACCAACAAGAATCAGATTATACAGATGTTGGTGCATTGTTATTAAGGGTCAAGGCACATTATGTTGAAACCCTTTTTCTTCTTTTTTTAATCACACTATTGTTCTTCTTAAATTTTATTTTATATCTACTTCTTCCCCTAGAAGCTTTAACATATTGACACTACTCCATCTCTGTCTCTATTCTTTTATCATTGTCAGTTTTAATCCCTCTTGCTGTTATTTAACTACAATTCAGTTAAATAACACACACAAATTTGTGCCAGAATAGATGTTGGTGTAACATGTATCATGTTTGAAACTGCTTTTGCAAAAGAATCCTAGGATCTTCAGAAACGTCTCGGTAAAGTGTGAACCTCAATAATTTATAAATTTGCTAAACATTGCTATTAACTTTTGAACTGATCACCATCAAATCAGGATTCCTGTTAGGATTTCTGTTAGCATGAAAGGGAAAAAAGAATTGTGATGTGACAATGAGCAGTTCAAAAGTGGTGGTGATATAACAAATTCATGAGTTTTCAAAAAGGGAGTCAGATGAATATAATAATAATAATAATAATAATAATAATAATAATAATAATAATAATAATAATAATAAATCCTGCTTTTTCAGCTTGAAATATCTCCTAACCAAGAATTTATTTGGGAGACTAACCCCAAAGAAACCTTTTTCCAATTTTTTACATTATTTGATATTACTTTTGATATTATGTTTATACGTAAACAAAAAAAAATTTTTTGCCAAGGGCTCAAAGAGAAAGTTTTTTACTTTCAAATTAGCAACAGTGTGATTTTGACCAGTGTGATTTTGACCATACGTTGTAGCTAAAAAATTACCTTGTCCAGAAGAACTTCAAGACTTTTGGTTTAAATCCAATCTAGGAGGTTAAACTCTTTGGACGGCTTGGTTCCCATGAAGATGCTGAGAGTTATATGTTTAGGGAATTTATGATTTACCCAATAGAAAATTGGCCATTTTGGGTTTTGAACACTTTATGTTAAAGTTCTATCCGGTCATTATGAAATTTGCACTGCAGCATTTTGAGATCCGTTTTGTCTTACACTGCAATTAAATATGAGGACTAAATCACTAAATCAGAAGTGAAAGCATATCTCAGTAATGATGTATTTTCTATCAACTTCTCACATAGATTTAGCAAGATTTGAATTAATTTGCAACTCGGGTGCATTATCGAAAGAGGACGTGAGGAGATTTCTCACCAACGGGAGCAAGTATTGTCTAGTCTTATTTAAGTAAAGCTTGCAGCTATATTTATAAATACTTTTTTTTTTTTTTTAAGGAACTGCCAGTTCTGCAGGCACAGAGCCTTTAGTTAATCACACTGTGTCACTGCAATGACATCAGCTCATAATTTGTTTGTTAAAGTTTTGATGTCACTGATATAAGATGCTCTTTATAGAGATAAAGACAGATAAACAGAAAGGCAGACTGAGGCCATATTAGATAGATTTTTTTATACCGACAGTAAAGTAAGTAATTAAAAAAAAATATTTAAATAGAGTTGCATTCTATCCATTCAACTGAATTTCAGGAAATTAAACAAATAATGCAACAGCATGCTGAAGCACACGATTTAAAACAATGCAATATAGTAAAGTTCATGTCTTGTCAATGAATCAACTATTTATCTTTTTCATTTATTATTTTACACAAATGAAATATATTGTTTTTTGCAAAAAAAATATTTTAAGAGAAAAGAAATCTTTCAAAGCATTCTTATTAACAAACCACAATCATTGGCATTATTTGAGACTTTTAATAATTATAAAAGACTAAATGTGTTACAGCTGATCCTGAATCTAGCAGCTGCACACATGTGCAGGATCACATTATACACCTGATTTGTCCTATATATATATTTCTTTTTTGATAAGTCTTTATTTTCCAGTCTCCAGTTCCTCTGTTTTTTGTTTGTTTGTTTGTTTGTTTGTTTTTTCACATTTCTGTCACATTGAAATTTGGCAGATTGCTATTTTCCTTAACATGGAGAAGGTGGAGGAGTCTGTATAAAGGTAAGCACTAGGGGGTGCTACAGTTATCTTTTTCCAAAGTCACACAAGGGGCAGATTCCTTACCAAACTGAAGCACACTGTAGATTTTTTTTTTGTAGTAGTAGTTTTGGTATTACTTAATTTAGACAAGAAACTGAGAATTTATAGGTACAGTTAGACAAGATTGCACTAATTAATAATAGAGTTACATTTATTCACCAAATATATTAGATTGTTCATCTCCAGTACCCACTTTATTTTTCACTTTGTGCCAGTTCACTGCAGGGCACCATGTGCACACACTCACACACACACACACACACACACACACACACACACACACACACACACACACACATGGGCATGTTAGAGTAGCCAATTCACCTGCTTTTGGAGGTGGGAGGAAACTGGAGAACCAGGAAACCTCATGGAATAAAAATTTAACAAAATAAAGAGTGCAAAGAAATCAAAATACAGATAGTGCCTTAGCTTACAGAATTTCCCCCAAAAAGTTAAAATGTATGTAAAGATAACAATAGTAATAATAGTTACAAAAGAAAAAAGAAAGTAAAATTTTACAATTATTTTCTCAAAGTTTTCTTATCCATTTGAAAGTATGCAAAGATAGCTTATTTGTTTAAATATACATTAAATAAAATATATATTAACAATAGGTTTGGAGAATTTTTTATTAACGGGGCCTTACCGCCTTCTCTTTGTAAATCATTATTTTACCACCCACATACTCCTGACTTAGACTCCATTACATAACACAAACATTATACGAGCATCCCCAGAAGGTATAGCTGAACAAAGAGTGGATAGGATAGTGCTTCGGGAACTTTAGGTCTGTTAGGCTATCCTACACCCCCCTCACTGGATTCCCGCCTGGTGCTTTTTGTGTCCCTTCCACCCCCACTCCACTTTTCACTTTCACCCAAATACTCCCTGTGTTTCCCCTCCCCGAACCCTGCACCCATTATGGAGTGCCAATTATGCAGCAGAGGGTAAAGGGGAGGGGGGGTGGATAACAATGCAGATAAAGAAAGCATGCGGTTAGAGCCTTGTGAATGGCTCCATTCAGTCAAGCCAGGCACGGAGAAAAGCAGTCCGGCACTCCCAAACCCCAAAGTTTCACTTAGTACAACTGTGCATTTATCCTCTATAATTACATGCAAGCTCACACATACATGCATATGTTCATGCATGAGCACACACATGCTGAAACAGTTGTGCAAAAAACGTATCCCAAACCTGCAAAAGGGTGATCCAATGCCACGTATCTTTGTGTAATCGCTCAACCTAATGTGTGTTACATCAAAGGTATCACATAGTACAACTCAAGTTCAAGTTGCAGCCAGAGTGCGATTTTATCTCACAGGGAGTTAGAAAGCAAAAGGAAAAGATTAATTGGTGCCATTTGCTGTTAAATGTTTTTACAGCTCAGACTAACCGACCTGGGTCATAAAGAATGCCGTTTTATATAAATGCATATACTGCATGCAAACTAAGAAATTCATTAAAGCCTCAAAATAAATCTGTACAAAACAGTGAATACTGGCATGAAAAGATCTTCTGATTTTAAAGTGTGTTAATCAACTTAAGGGACTTTTTAATACTGTTGCTTCAAGCACACCCCAGTACATTTTAAAACACATTGATAACTTCTTCCTTAACATGGATTAACAAAATCATAACAGGATGTTCAAGTTCAATACTAAATCCAGAAATGCATGATCAAAATTAACAAAGCAGCAGGTCCTTAAGCCTATACATACAGCGTTTAACATATCAATGACCATTACCAGTAGGACAGACTCTCATCTTTGCACAAGTTCAAGCAAAGAGGGGAAAATGAATGAAACGGCTTGGTCTGGAGCATCGTGTGTGTGAAAAAAGGGCATGGCCCCTCCACCTGTTACCTCACAGATGTTTAACTCCATACTATGCGTCTGCCCTTATTAATCACACCCGCACACACAGCTCGAGTTATGTGTGAGTATTTGGAGATGGGAGGCTCCATATGGGTCCTCCTGCAACTCTTTTCTGATCCGACAGGCGGGCAGATGAGACGTGATCCTACAGGTCACCGTGCACAGACGTAAGACGAATAGCTGAGCAGCAGAGAACGGCATGGGGCCCCACTACCGTCTGCCAGCATAGTCCATCTTTTGCACCTCCTCCCCCCAGCTCCCACCCACCCACCCACCCACACATACACAGGTTCCCATTATGTCCATAGGATTTGAGAAAGCATTTTCGTTTACATACGTTAACAGAGACTAATGAAGTAATGGTAATCATCTAAATAATTACTTAAGCAAGATTAAGAAAGAAAGTGTCTAATGAAAAGAAACACTAGGGGTTTGCCTCCTAGTCAGTGCCCCAAACTTAGCCCTTAGGGTTGTTGCAGGGCACCGTTAGTTCTGGTCCCAAGCCTGGATAAAATGGGAGTGTTGTGTCAGGAAGGGCATCTACCATAAAAAACAATAATGATATTATATATTATAGCATTATAAATTGCATTGTGTAGTATTGTTAATTGGCATAACCCATGGAAGGTAATAAAAGGTTTGCCTTTTTAAGGATATTAAATTGTAATAATAGGAGGCAATACCATTACTTTATCACATAACATTTATTATTCTTATTGGAGTTTATTCAGCTAGCGTATTATAGATGTCTGGTATTTGACTTTATGCACAAGAATTCTTTAGATTTGTTTTACTTTTACTTAAATTTGTTACTTTACGTACTTAGTTTAAACTCATACAGTTTCTATTCTCACTACACAGGGTATAATGCAGTGTATGCAATGCAGTAATATATAATATACTATATTCTTCGATTCATGCTGTCCATTTTATTCCCTGTAGTAATTCACGTCCATAGATAAAAAGAGGAGATCCAAGTGTAATTAATGAAAAGTACATATTTTGCATTACTTGAGTAAATGTAAAAAAATATTTAAAAAAAAATAAAATTCAATGCATTAAGAAAGTTAATTCAGTGTAATGCATGTGTAATGCATGTGTAATTATATTTACATACATAGTTTAATAGTTATTACATCTATTACCAGTGCATAGATACTGAAGCAAGCTGTCCATGTGTAAGTCATATTTATGGCCCTCATTTCCCAAAAGAAAGAAAAAACTCTCATAGCAGAGAGCTCAACAGATGGTAAAGAGAGGAAGAGAGGCACCAGCGCAAAATTCCACATTTCATGAATTAGCTGCACATGCATAAACACACCATTTTCCCCAAGCTGCATTGCATTGGGGGTTACATTACACACCTTTGAGCATCCATTTTTGGAGTTCAGTGTAAAATAGATTTCAATGAGAAAGAGAAGGTCAGAAGAGGAGGTGTGGATGCACGATGAGGGGTGGTAGAATAGGGAGCAGGGTGGGAAACCAACAGGAGGGGAAAGAAAGGAGGTGTACTTGGGGTAGAGGGATTTTCCATTTGAAAAAAAAAAAAAACTGGGGCCACTGGTTATTGAGTTGCATGAGAAGGATCCCCCTTTTTCTTTTTCTCTTTTTTTTGTTCTTGTTCTCCCCATGCCCCCTCCTCTTTTACTCTCTCCAACCTTCTACCTCGCTCGTCTTCCTCTCTCATTACCATAGCAGCTGCAGAGCTGTGTATGTGTGAGCATGCATGTGTGTGCGCGTATGTGTGTGTGTGCATGGGCGGGGGGCAGGGTAGGGCAGTGTGACTTGGGCAGGGGCTCCCGTCAATGGTGGGATGTCTGTAACTTGAATAGGGGAGCAGAGAGCCGGGCCGGCCGAACAAAAGCGAGAGAGAGGAGGAGAGCGAACAAGTGAATGGGGCGGCTTGTCACCAGGAGCTAGAGCACGCAAAATGGAGTGAAATAGTAAAAGAAAGGAAGCAAAAAAAAAAAGAGAGCAGAGGGCATGTGAGGATTGGCCTCGCCACCTGTCTCTCACTCCCTCTGTCTCTTAGCCCTTCTGTCAATGTAGGGACCAAAGGTTAGAGTTATGAGAAAGTGAGCATTTTACTAAATGCACTGTATGTTGGTGGTGGTATGAGGGATGCAGGTTGAAAACACAAAAACTCTTTGTTAATACTTGAAAAAACTTTTAAAATAAAAGGACGGTAAACGTATTCCAGAGTTGGCGTGTCGGACCAATGTCATTTGCAGATAACAGGCTTATTTAATTGGTGAATGGTAAATGTAGACACTTGTGCAATGTGGTTATCTGATCTCTTTAGCTAAAATCCTTCACAAAGTTCCCAGGCAAATGTGTATTGAGCTATGCAAGAAGTCTCTCACAAAATCAGCTGTCATGACATGTCTGTAAATATACCCCAGTGTGTGCTAGGCTTGATAGTTAGCCATTTAAATCTACTCCTTACATGCAAAAATGCATCGTTGTCTGCTTCATTAATACACTCACTTATTCATCTTCAGTTAATGCTTTACCCTGAGCAGGGTCTTAGAGGATCATCCTGGCCACCGTGAGCAGAAGGCGGGAAAATTCACTCAGCATGCAACGAAATGCAATAGTCATGCACACACTCATTAACACCTAGGCACAATCCTGCAGCTAATTATTGTAATCTACCTGCATGTTTTTGGAGAACCCACAGGAAGCTTATTTGGACAATTGTATACCCACTAGTTGTAAGGCTTAATGCTATATCCTGGTAATTCACATCAGATATGCATTTATTTATGATTCTCCCTGTTACCTGTGCTTTTGACTAAACACACACACATGGAACAACCATTTCATGGCTGTTGCCACCTCACAGCTCTATGCACCCTGAGCCTTGGTTCCTATCTGCGTAGACATATCCCCCTCTGTGTCTGCTTAGGTTTCTTTTACTGTTTCATCCTAAAACATGCTGCTAGATAAACTGTCCCTAGGTATAAATGTGTTTATGCTCAGTCATCCCATCCAGGCGGTATTCCTGCACGCAGTTTTAGTTTTTGGATGCATATGTCTCTTATCAGAATATTGTGCCTACTGAAGAAGAATGATTTATTTTCCAGCCCAATTAACCAAACTAAGTTTTTTCCGTCTCAGAGTATTATCAATTTGAAATACAGCCGTCTTTTATTTTGTCATAGCGCTAAGAATTCTCAGTTTTATTAAACACATACAATCTAGAATACAAGATTAATTCTATCACACCGCTTGGAGTCCCTCAGGGATCAATTTGTGGTCCATTGACTAGGCTTAGTGGTCAGCTCACATGGCTCTGTCTTATCATTGCTATGCTTATGACACAGCTTTTTTTAATTCTGTATTTTCATTCTTCTCCCACACCTCACAAGATATTAGACTTAATCATATCTCTTCCTGAATTCCATTTGTATTAGTTCTCCACTAATTTATTTTTTGTATATTTGTTTATGCAACTACGCTAGAAATCGCTAGTGATTTTTCTATTACTTATCGGTTCCTTGAATTTAACTCTTTTTCTACTAATTGGATAATTAGATATTATAACTTAGAATACGAATCTTTGCAAATCCCATGGGTGATTTGTGCGTTTAATTCTGGAATAGGTTGTCTGATATATATATGCTAAATATGAATAGGATACATGGCACAAAAACATAATTTGTCCTTTGTCTATCCTTGTATAGCATAAAGTTAAGAGTGAATTTTTTTTCAGATTTTCTTACTATTGTACACAGCCAGTTCATAACCAGTTGCCTCGGGTAATTTCTATAACCACAGACATTAATGCTATGTGTGTTTTATTGTAGGCTGTTCATAGTACATTGCTGAGCTAAGAGCTATGAAGCTAGTAAGTTGAGCTAAGTTGTTGCTAAGATGACCAAGTCTTGGCTAACATATATATATAAAGTATATATGTATTAACTTGTATAGGCTAAAAATCCTCAGACACTCAGTGAACATAACTCAGTTTTAAAAAAGCAGAATTTAATATTTAAAAAGGCTTTTGTACAAAGATACAAATACAACATGTAATATCTTTCAAAATATGACCACTTATACCATTTAAAACATTAAGGACAAACCTTCTAGACAGATATAAAACAACATGACAATTCACAAAAAGCATAACAAGAGATCAGTGGTTTGGTCTCTTTTTCTGAACTTCTCTTTGCAGAAAATAATAATTCCAAAAAAAAGTTGGTCCAATAAAATCACAGTCATTCGACATTTCTCTCAACCAAGGATGGTATTTTTTTTTTACTCTCATGTCATAAATGTTATGGCATTATCAAGTAAAGACTTGTGCATTGTGTAACATTGCGCTACACAGATTTTACCATGTAACGCCCCCCTTAAAAAGAGGAGGACGGGACTTCTGTGAAGAAGTGCTCCAAGAATTACTGAACACTTTACCTGAATGTTCTTCCATGAAATAAAAATCAACATGTGTTGAAATCGCTCAGATATTGAAACACTGTCACGTTACAGTGACAACTGTTTGATATTGTGCAAGGAGGAACACCAAGTAAAGTGCTTTACAAAGTTCTAAAATCAACATCTAAAGACATTTAAATGTCTTTGCCAAAAGTGAGAGAAGGCTAACCTACCATGGAGCTTCCATACAATATGATTTTTTTTTTCCATTTAGAAAAATAGTATCTTTCAAAGTTGGCTGTGACACCAACTGTTCATAAAACAGCCATCAGTGCAATAGTTTAAAACATTCTCAAGTATAAATGATGCATATTTCTATACTGGCTTTGAATGATACTTCATCAGTGTTTTCTCACAAACCCTCTAAACTCTGAAGAGTCTTCCAGCATTGGCAATGAAACTGGGCAAAAAAGGGGGGGGAAAAAAACAAAACAGGCCCAGGTACTTCAATATGCAGTGCATTGTATAGCGATGTATTAATACAACATAATTCCATGAATCTGCTCAACTCCTTAAGGCTGAAACTAATAAGGCATGTTGAGTGAGCAGCCTAACTTTTAAAATGATTATAGATTAAAACAATAATGCTGTGAGGCTTGGCCTTGAAAACATCAGCCTTTACTTATTTCACAATTAGGTAGCTTGAGCCAAAACGCCCTGTTGATGTGAATTAACATTGGAATTAACCGTGTTTACACTGCGCTTAAGTTATTGGAATAACGCTCAAAGAAAACGATCGTGTTTTACAAGCTGAGGCTTTATGATGGCTGCTCTTTAAAAGCCATGGAACAAATGCATATTTCGCTGGAGATCCTGAATCGTTTTCTGTGTGGATGTCTCCATACCAAATTTGAGGTAAGAATCCTGACAAAGTCATAACCCTATATGCATCGAATCAGCTAATAACCATTTCCTGCCATAAAAAAAAGCAAAGAACCTGTTTAACATGTATATATCAATCCAGCTATGTCATTGTATCTCAGTGTCAGCAATCTGTGAGTAGAATATATTCAGAAGGTAATCTATAATCATGCACTGATTAAATGTATAATATAAACTGTATTCACTTTTCACAAACCACATCTTTGACATTGTACCAACCCCAACACCATCTGCATTTTGGACGTGAATCCATGGCCCACTATATATCACCAATAATCAGTCTTTGACTTTGGCACAAAAAGTGGTCGAATGCGATAGGCTTAAGGCAGCGTTTCACAATCCTGGTCCTGGAGTGCTCGGGGACTGCACATTTTGGTGTTGATCCACACCCGACTTGACTCGCCAGCTATTTTAAAAAGCCTTAATGAGGTTAAAATGAGTACAGTGGAGCGGGGAGAACACAAAAATGTGCATGATATTGGAAATAATACCACATATTGCTACATTTATTGCTAAACGTAATTAGTGAAAGCTGAGTGGCATGGTTTTACGTTTGTTGGTGAAATGCTGAGAGCGGTCAGGGCATGATAAGAATACTTTGGGATTTATTGTAAGATGGCAGAATTTCTGGTTGATTTTTTTGTTGTTGTTCATAATTAGCATTCTTAAATGACTGTGGTTTGATATTCTGCCAGCATTTTCTAGTGCCTAGATTTTTTTTTTCTTTTCAGGATGAAATCAAACCCAAGCAGATTATTATGCACATATCGCAAAAGCTATTATCGCAATAATAATGATAATAATAATAATAATGAAGAAGAAGAAGAAGTGATATATCGTGCAGTTCTCTAGATCAGGGTTTCACTCCAGGACCAGGGTGAAAGGGAAAGCTGCTGCTGCTTTTTCAATGTCCGGCTTTTCTCTGCTTCTGCTTGCTTTTTCTTCTTTCTTTCTTTCTTTCTTTCTCTCAGAGTGCTCCGGATGAGTACTTGGCCCTCGTGATGAGGTAGAGTGCGATGTCCTGGTGCCCGCCGAAAGCCGCCATGTGCAGCGCGCTCCAGCCGTCCCGGTTAGCCAAACGCACGTCGGCGCCGAACTTCACCAGCAGCTTGACGAGCTCGAGGTTGCCGTCGATGACGGACTGGTGCAGCGCCGTCTGACCCTCGGGCCCGAACGAGTTGACGTTGAACTCGCAGTTGGTCATGCCGCGCAGCAGAGAGTGCAGCTCCGCCGTGTTGCCTTTGCGCAGGGCTTCCTGGAAGACGCGCTGACGCGCCGAGCAGCTCACGTCCGCCTGGCTCATGCTCTCAGCAGGTAACCTCACCGGAAACGAGACCGGAAACGGACCGGAACCAGTTGCCTTCCTTGCGCGCTCTCGCCTCCTTGAATTTTTTTTTCCTTCTTTCTTTTAATTTTTTTAAAGGATAAAAATATAATCCGCAACTTACTCACATGGAACAAGCCCAGGTTTAGGCTTAAATTTTTTTTTTTTTTTTTTACAGCATACGTGTTCAGAGGAATGTTCGGGAATGTCTTTCAGTTCACGAATTCCAACTATCCAGCGAGCATCGGTCCCTTCAGCAGCCCATAGCGCAGTCCAGCAGGCAGACCCGATCTGTTCCAGATCACATTTATTTAGAAAGCAAGCGTATACCTTACCTTACATTTTAAACCACACAGCATTCGAGATCTACATCATAACAATCTTAACAATACAAACGGATTAGGATCTTACCCCGGATTGTGTGTGCGTGCGTGCTGAGAAGTTTCTCCACCCTGCTCCCGCTCCTGTGTGCGCACTGTGGAGCTCCTCAGCTCTGCCTGATCTTCCTCTACTCCCTCTGCTCAGCTCATTTCAATAACAATGGACACTCCTATAGTCGGCCTGTTAAGGGAGGGGCTTGGCCTCATTTCTCAGGCTGCGAGGGGGCCGTTGGCTCACATCCCAAAGCGCATACTAGCATCCTAAAGGAGGAGGCAACCGCGCACAAAGCGCATGAATACGTCGTCTCTGCACTGCACACTACCCCACTAAGCAGTAGCAAGTACTTAACAGACTAACGCAAGGTGGGTTAAACTGCCTTACATTAGAAAATAATAATGAGAAGGGGGGGGGGGGGGCTATAAGACATTCTCATCAAATGGGAACTTTTCCTTGTTACTACTAACCTAATTAGTTTGTATCTATAGTCATGTTACTCTTTGTGTAGTGCAGTGCAGATCAACTTTAAAGTACCTTAAAGACATCTTTTGTAACTCCAATTAACTTTTAGATTAACAGTTTAAAGGTGAACTATATGGATCTTCCCAGGTTAAAGATGCATAAGGGACAAAAGATGTACCTTGAGACTACCACCCTAGTGACATGGAGAGAGTGCAACTATCCTAACATATGAAGTAGTTAATGTAAATAATTAAATTAATAAAAAAGGTTAGTAGCCCTCTACATGTCCCATGTCCTTTTTAGTTGCCGTTTGTGAATTGAGTATGGCATTTGTGAAATTTATTCTATACATATCAAAGATCAATATATACCCACAATTGGTAGTTTGGTAACATATTAGCTAAAGCAATAAAAAAATGACATTTTATATTATAACATTTTAAAGTTTCTCATGGGATTTAATTTTTCTCAGCTTTCTCAGTTCAGCTCTATAAAAAAAGTGTACAGTACTGAGCTTTCAAGGAAATTGAAAGTCTCTCTTGGGATCTTGTGTCATGGTTATGATTTCTGAATTAAACTAAAGATGGTAAAATCTCAGAAACTTAAATAGTAGCTCCTTATAGATGAAGATAGATCTTACATCTTCAGTAACTGCTGGTTTATTCTTGGTCAGGTCCTTGGTGCATTCAGAACCTATTCCAGGATTTCACCATGGATAGGATGCCAAGTCATTGCAGGTTACCATGCACACACATTCACACACTCAGGGGCATTTTTATCATAATGGATTAGCCACATATATGCCTGTTTTTGGGAACTTGAGGAAACTTAAGAACCTAGACAAAACAAACAGTGACACACAGAGAACATGCAAATCTCCACACAGACAGTAACCCGAGCTCAGGATTAAACCATGGACCCTGGAGCAGTGAGGTGGCAATGCTACCTTCTGCACCACAGTCATACAGCCTACCAGACATTATATGTAATTATTTCTTACACTCTCTATAACTTGAACGCAATAATCCTTCTGAAACCTACAACAACAACAACTTACTTTCGGCTGCTCCCGTCAAGGGGTCGCCACAGCGGACCATCCGGTCCGCACACACCTTTGGCACAGGTTTTATGTCAGATGCCCTACCTGACGCAACCCTCTCATTTTATCCGTAACTACAGATAGTGGGGCTCGAACCCGGATCCTCAAATCCCCAAATCAACAACCAAGAGCATTATCCTCCCACCCTTCTTCTGAAACTTAATCAATTCTATGAAAGTTCATTGGAAGACTATACTACATACACATTAGAACTGGTACATGATTGTATGTTTTTCCCAATAAGGCAACAAACGGACTATGCTGTTCATATTTGTAAAAAAAAAAAAATAAAAAAAAACCTCTAATGCACTGAAGTCCAAATTTTCCCATGGTATAGGCAGGTCTTTTTAGTTTCTCAATACCAAGTGAGTTACGTGTCAAATCTGTTACATGTATTGCTCCATCAAGACTGTACAGGTTCCACCTTTATTTTGCTGCAATCCACACTTCCCCTTTTACATGCATGGTTTAAAGAATAGAATAAATGGGAACAAAATAACGGTCTCATTTCAGAACAAATATCCGCAATCTTCTGAAAGCCTGAAGTCATCGTAACATTTGTTTATCAACAGTCCATTTGTTTTAAATGTGGTGGCAAGTGGGAAAGCTACTTGCTCACCAGCTTTTTTTGGCACCATTTGGAATGCTTATAAAGTGACACAGAATCCAACGGGCCCATGGGAACTCGTCTGTTGCATGCTGGGCTTGTATAGGCTCGCAGCCACGATTTGGCACAACGACCTAACTAGGATACTGGAAGACCTAATGAGGCCTGACAGCAATTGCTTCATTCACAAACACAATTTTATGTGGGGTTAAACCAATATCCACGTAATGCTTTAGTGAATATAGAAATTGTAATTGTTTTTGCCCCAATATGCCTAGATTTTCTTACAGTGAAAAAAAAAATTATATACATTTCTATTTATATATGTATTATATATACATACATACAGTATATACATATATATGCACACCCAAAATAGTTTAGAAAAAAAAAAGACAAATTGAAACAGGTCTTGACTGTCTAACTTGACTAAACTTGTCACTAGACGGTGCTTTATTCAAATTTATCATGTTCTCTTCCATCCTATTTCAATAGGCTTCATTCAAATGGCTTAAAAAATCTCTGGCGGTGTGACAGGATCGCAGTGGTCGAATTGCAGTGACGTTTCAATAGCGAGGGTGGGTCAGCCGGGATCCAATTTTAAACCACGTGCTCTAGGACCGTGGGAAAGAGTCGAGCTTTTCTTCCCAGCATAGGCGTATGCACAATTCAAGAGAAAGAGCAAGAGCGAGAGAGAGAGAGAGAGAGAGAGAGAGAGAGGGTAGTTCAAAAACAGTTGCCTGTGGAAAGTTGGCGTGTAGAAAGGATACCAGAGACTGTGTGGAGGTTTGATAACCTCGAGTCAGTTACAGGAATGTCAGCGACTCAAACGTCTTTAAGCTACTAAGGACAGATCAGTTTCACAACCCGATGTTGCCTGAGATTTCTCATGCTCACATGAGAAGATGTAGGAATAGAGAAGTTTGCCATTATGGCCATGTATGAGGTGAAAGGTTTCAGGAGCCCACACTCTCTGCTCCTGACTGTGACCTATTGATTTTGCATGGGAACTGACCCCTGCTGTCAGCCCCTAACCGAGTCCAAATGCCTCATGACTGGTCAAGCTTAACAGATAACAAGCATGAAGCAAGACTCAATTACGTGACACAATGGCCTTAGCTGAGTGTTCTTGCTGAAAGCACTACTACTCCTGACATTATCGCAAACGTCTCTTACCTTCTTGTAAAACAATAAACATACAGTAAACAGGTTATCTCCAATTAACGCAGTGGCCTTAACGTTCTCATAAGAGACTGAATATACAGCTATCATTTTTTAACATGGTCATCAGATGTGCAATATTGTTGTCTGCATTAATATTATTCATGTTGATGTCAGGTGTTATTGGGGAAAACATGTGGTGCGTAGAAGAGCAGTAATTCTGTCGGCCTGCAGCGTCAGACAGTAGGAATGTCCTGTTTGTCTTGGTGTGTGTTTGTTCACTGTACTACGTGTTATGCTTACAAGGCTGGCATTTGTGTTAATGTGTGTGTGTG
>JAAGKR010000022.1:250156-330156 GCA_011419295.1 Clarias macrocephalus | reverse complement strand
TGAGTGAGTGAGATTTAAATTAGAAAAAGTAAAAACATAAAGAAACTACTAGATACATCTGCTTGTATTTTGTCTGATTATTTCTTCTATTCTATGTGGTATATTGATTTCTGTTCTGTTATTTTTTCCCCTTGCAGTAGAAATCAGAGTAGAAATCATTTTTAGCATCAATAAAGTAAAAAAGGGAATTTTGTACTTAAAAGCACATAATGATTATTTAAACCTTTAAATACAAGTATATGTCCTGCAAAAGTTTCAACAGAATTCATTTAATTTATGCTAAAAGCCAACCAGTAGGCTGAAAAATTAACATTGTGGCTTCAAGTGAGCTCAATTCCACAGGAAATCTAGAGACTTGGCAACCTCGGTAACTGAAGACTCAAGCAAAGTCATGAGAAATTGAACAAAAGGCCATGAAAATGTCTTATTCTCTCGGGTTAAAGTCTCAGACAATTACACTTTAATGCAGCTGGACAGCTGGACTCTGTGGAGACACAGTATCTTTCCAGAGAATTTTACAACACTGCCCTCTGTTGAGAGGAACAAGCATCACAAGACACACATTCATATTGAAATTACTTTTTATTATTTGTATATGATTATTCCAAATAAGAATTTTGCAAGTATGCCATTACAAAATTAACAGTACGGCTTTAGTCTGTTAGTATGCACTGTACATAGAAGGAATAAACATGATTCGAAAAAATAATAGCAAGCGCCAACAAAGCTGCAGAGATTTTTTTGTTCCTATTTCAGCTAATTCATTGCTGGACCGGTGATCAAACGACGGATGAACCGTGAGTCTTCTAGTCCACCAGCTGTGTCACATTACTGCAGGTAGAAAGTTTTGTTAAGATCGAAAATCTTTTTAAATCTGATATATGACTAATCATTTTTACCTTGACTCTGGAAGAGGACATGGGTCTATAAGACAAGAAAATATTTGTCACAATGGTTTTCATAACAGCCAGAGATAAATGTGAAGGCTTAGTACTGGTTAATTGGAAGTAATCTGTTTTCCATGTGGGCAAAGGTTCAAACTTCTCTTTTAACCTTACGGAGAATCGACTTTCACTATGCAAAATCAAATATTAGCTATCTTAACAAACAATGAAGCTGGTCAAATTGATCTTTATCCTATTGCACATGGATCAGGCCAGGCATGCAATATGCTTTATATTATATTACACGCATTATACGAACACACTATGAATGTAAAATGTCCAAAGGGTACTAGAGACATCGCTCTCATAATGTTTATTCTCTCTGTCCAGCATTATATTTACTCTGTAAACATCACAAGGCCTGCAAACAGACGCCACACTCAGATCGGTCGAATGTCTTGTTTACTTTTCGCTTTGCATCAAACTTACCCACAATAACTGGTGTAACGATGGCCTCCTCAGGAAACCCAATAGACAAAGCAAACGATTTAAATTTTTCCATGACCTCCGGCGCGAGTTCTGATTTTCGCCCTAAAGCATACATAGAGGGTTTACAAAAGTTGTTTGTGAGTTTGAGAATGTATAGCTTCTATTCAATAGGAACCTCGTAAGCTTACCATAGAGAGCCACCTGAGTGTATTCTTTGTTTATATTCTTGTATTTCAGGACAATCCCATAGTCAGTGTAGTTAGTCTCCACCACAGTAATGTCCTTTTCAATCATGTGCCCTTACAATAGAGAAAATAAAACGAGCAGTTGTTTTTTTTTTATTTCACTAAAAGATTTGTAGAAGGGGGGAAAATGCAGATTATCTACAGATATATAAAGAAAATTGTTCTGTATATATGATCACCACTTTCTCTGCTGTATTAAATATTTATGTGGAATATATGAGCAAACATTACAAAAATAAAAAGAACTTACTTTCACTGAAATAAGTAAAAGCTCCAGGAAGCTCAGTCTTCTTATACATATAAGAACTTACATCACAAGTCTTCTGGCTATGGGCAGAGAAAAAGATGGCTGAACGATAGCACTGAAATAAAATTTTGGTTTAAGCATAATGATTGTCTTCTATTGGAAAAAAATTCATCTTTAAGGATACAATGAACAATTGAAAAAGCGTTTAAAAACTTGGAATCCTTAAACATTCTACATGTAACTCAAACAAGAAAAATTAGGTACTCTTAGAGCTTGGGTCGGTTAAAAGATAAGCTGAAAATTATAGTATGGTGATATTGAATAGCTCAGCACCCATGCTGAAAGAAAAGAAAGAAAAAAAAAGAAAAGAAAAAAGAGGGAACCGTACCTATTCATTGTCCACATGGTAAGATTGGCTCCTCCATATTCATTAGCAATCAGATGGCCTCTTGAGATTAGAAATTTGCTTTTGTATTTAATAATTAATGGGTGGTCATAAGCCAAGCCAACACGAAACCAGTCACCTGCAAACTAACAATAAGATTAACAATAGTTACTTGGCAAGTATATGGATAATGCATAAGCAGACAATGATCATGCTGAATAATTTAAATTTAGCAATATATTTGGAAGTTATGCCACAGTGAAACAGGCATGGTCTGAATTCTGCAATGTTTTTGGCATTGCTGTGCAACGGATATAGAGGAGAGGTATAGGTGAGAATGCAAGCAGAAGCATTAAGGTCTATGGTCTTCGATAATTGAAGTTTTTTGATAATTAACTGCTTTTTTATTTATTTATTTTTTTTAAATAAAGAACACATTCCTGACTCCTTGAGCATGTAAAAGTCTAATAGAATTAGACAAAGCGAAGATTTGTGCTGATTGTCACCAATGTAGTAATGAAAGAAAAGAATACAATACGATTTGTGAATAAAAGCGGCATATAGAGCCAAAGGCTTCACTTATATCTAATAAAAGTGAGCAGTGGAAGTAGTCAGTTAGTGATTCATTAGTGTATTTAACCAGAGCAAACAGGTTACTGAGTTAAAGATAAATGAGGAAGCGAGTGCAACCTACGCAGTAAAATAAGAATTTTTTTATTATGAATTTTTTAGATTTCTTTCATTGTTGCTGCCTTATGACAAGGCAAGATATTAATTAAATATGTGGGCTGGGAGTTATTGCCACATCACCCATATAGTCCTGACCTCACTCCAAGCCATTTCCACATGTTTGGGCCATTAAAGGAGTTCCTGGGAGGCCAGTGTTTCAGATGTGAAGCAGACAGTCTGATCATGGCTCTGGGATACCGAGAACACCCCTTGTAAAATAGTAATATGAACGGCAACAGGACGGCTAGTCTTTTCATTGTTTTGTTTGTTTTTGAAGGACTAAAGTCAGAACGGGACCGAGATTAACAGGGTTGAGAACATAGAAATGATCTTTGAGTAGTTGCCATTAGAGTCCAGAATTCAGGATATCTGACACCTAGGAAAGCATCTGTACAAGCAGATAAAGGTTCATTAAGAGGACTTATGAGTTAAGGTTCTCCTAAGAGAATAAATCAGACTTGCGAGATTGATATAGTGTTACAGTACAATGGTGGAAATTGGCTATGGTGGCGGTGCTGGCTCAAATGATTAAGGCTGTGAATTACTGGGTTACTGATTGGAAGGTCGGGGGTTCGAGTCCCAGCACTGCCAATTTGCCACTGTTGAGCCCTTGAGCAAGGCCCGTAACCGTATCTGCTCAAGGGTGCCTTATCCTGGCTGACCCTGCACTCTGACCCCAGCTTCCTAACTGGGATATGAGAAAAAAAAATCTTTTCATTGTGCCGCAAGTTACATGCGACAAATGACTGAAAATATGTATTAAAATTAAATTACATAAAAGCCTCTGCCAAGTGCCGAGGTTTACAGATGTGGCTAAAGTCCATGGGAATTGTTTGATCAAGTGCTGAATCTGTTGGTAAAGTTTTATTTGATGTAACCTTTCTTTTATCATCCTTCGTCTTGGACAATTTCTTAATTTTTCTTACGATTTAAATACATGCACTTAGGGATTAGGCTCCAATTTGGTATATTACAAACTTAACATTTTATGATATTATTAAATCCCAGTCATCTGGCTCCAAAACTATTTAAATTTCTCTGTATGTGGATTTCATTATATACACATTTAGGTCTGCAAACGCAACTTGTATAAATGTAATCATGTGAATATTTCACTCACCTGTTCCAGATCAAAATCCTGCTGCGGCTGTATTTCAGTGGAGTTCAATGAGTGCGTCCATAGCACTACGCTGCACAGAACCGCCACAGCGAGCAACATGTTAAACTGTAATCCAGGCGCTCTCTCTGTGTTCCAAAAGCAGACCTCAGGCTTCAAAAGCTGTGAAGCCTCTTCAAGGACCAGGAGGGGGTTTTATGCAGGCCACCAACAGTGGGCAGGCCAAGCCCCCAAACGCAGGCGCATACACCGCTCCAACCCAGTGAAAAGGAAAAATCAAGTAACAGCATGTTTCCTGAAATCTGGTGCCCCCCCAAAAAACAAAACAAAACAAAAAAAACCCTCTCATGGAGGTTATCGTACATCACCCAAACCACAAATAAAGACAAAAAGACAGGCAAAAAGGACATTTGGGGGGGAATCTACAAAAAAGGTACTTAAAAAAAAAAAAGGTGGGGAAGGTTTTTTATAGTAATGTCTACTGTCTTGAAACAAAAAAAATTTCACTTCTTTTTTGTTTTTTAAAGACATTTTTGGAAAACAAAATTGTCCGTGCGTCTATGCAATTATAGTTTATTAATTTCATTTTTCTTTTTACAAAATACATTTACAAGAGCACACATACATGCATTTTTTTATGTTATCTTTATCATAACAAACCAAAAAAAATGGGAAAGATTCTAACCACAAGATATTACTGACAAATATGTTAAAGTATGGCATTAGTTCATTTGCAGTTGGTGGCGTTTTCATTATCGTTAGCTTATTAACTCAACCAACCTTCTTCTAATGTTTTATGGCACTGAACTCTCAAAACGTTTCAAAGTTTCAAACCCAGTGGCAGTGTAACATCACATTATAAGCAAGTAACTTTTGTTAAAGATTCCAGAAGAAGTACAACTATATGGATCTGATATTAAACATTAAAGCAAGTCCTGAGAGTCCCTGTAATATCAAAACAAAGTACACAAGTCAGCCCCAGTACACCTGCACAGAAAGCGCAGGATCAGTATCAAGTTTTAATATCCCTTCTTGAGGACCTTTTATAGGAAGAGAATTTTGTAAATAAACCTCATTAGTAATCTTTGGAGACAAAAAGATCATTTGTTATTCCGAGCCATGTTGGCTCAAGAAATCCAGCGAATGTGCAAATTTGTATCATTTGGTGCCAGCAGAGAGAACAGGGACTTGAGCTTAGTGTGAATGAGTTCCTTTAAAATAAGCCTGAATCTCCTCCAGTGTTTTGCCTTTAGTCTCTGGGACAAAGAAGACCGTGAAGATGACATTGAGGGCACAGAAACACGAGAACATCCAGAATGTTCCTGCGCTGGTTAGGAGATCCTACAACATAACAGATTTATATTAATTTACTCATTCTGATATAGTACCCTGCAAAAGTATTCAATCCCCTCAAGTCTTCCGATTCACATAAATTATACAAATGACATACAGATTGCTCCAGGAAGTATTATTATTATTTTTATTATTATAATCCTGTATGTACTTAAAACAGTCATTATTTGGTCATTAAATCTTTTAAAAAGTTAAAAACTGATATGCCTGCTTGTATAAGAATTCATTACTGCAGTAGGATTTGCACGTCATAAACGTTCACATGCACACATCAATACACGGAAGTTGAATACTTTTGCAAGCCACAGTACATTATACTGTAATTCCCATTCAGAAGCAAACTGTCAATCAAAAATTAAACAAAAATTGTTTAAACATGATTTTTTTTATTTACAAATAAATATGTTAAAAATAAATAAATAAATAAAAGCTTTCTATGCAGAAATTCTTATTGAACATTTATGGAATGGGACCATCGTAGGAATTGTACACTTGGGCATTTGATGCTATAAAAGCATGGCACATCATATTTACTTAATATTTAACATTTTTTTACTTTATACTCTTAGGTAACAACTACTCTTCACTGTTAATTGCTGGATAAGTAGCAAGTTAAAAACCATACTATTTATTTTAACCAATAAAGACCCTTTTTACCATGAGATTCTGGAATGTCTTGGTGACAATGAAGGCACAGCTCCAGTTAGTAAGTACACATGCCGCACTTCCGAGCCCTCGAGCTTTGGTGGGAAATATCTCGGACATCACGAGCCACGGTATAGGCCCCCAACCCAGTGCAAAACCTAATAAACACATACGTTATATGCTAACAGAGGTGTCTGAAACCCAGGTCTATATGGAGAACGCTTTCAGATTGCGTCCACAAGTTTAAATAAATGCAGAAATAAAAGCATTAGCCGAGATACCTTTTACATTGTAGTAAGAAAAACTTTATATTGGTGATTCATAAAATGTAGATAAACTTATATTTTAAATAATAGTTATTTTCAGATGAACTACTTTCAGGAATGAGTTAATAAAGAACTTTCTCAATGCATTAAAAAAGGCATCTTTTTTCTTAAAAAAGCTGTGATCTTAATCATCAGAAGCTTTTAGTAAATTTGAATTACCCAGGAATATCCCATATTACCTGTTATAAAAATGCCCATACTAGCAAGTGCGAGCCAGGACAGATCAGTGTGTGTGGCGTCACCGACTGCATCCTGGGCGTCCATAATTGTGCTGTACAGTGTAGCGTTACCGGGCTTCGTAGTCGCCAACTTGAAATAAATACCAAAAGCTGCTTCACTCACACACATGGCAACACCTGAACAGCATAATAGAGATGAGGAAATGATTAGTGGCTTATGGCTCAGAGTCATGGAAGTGTGAAGGCATCAGTGTATAAAGAAGAGAGAAGAATCTGTTACACGCTGACCTGACAGGACGAGGAGAACTTTTCTTCCAGCTCGGTCCATGATTAGAGCCGCGACTGCTGTGAAGATAACCTGAGTGGCTCCTACGATCACTGATGCAACGTTGCCATTCTGAGGATGTAGAATTGTTTTTCATTAGAATGCAGTATACAGCATTTATGATTATTTGTACGTGTGCATCTTTATTTATTTATTTTTTATGCAAACCGTAGACTAAAAATCCTGAAAAATAAATAATATGGTAATATAGGCGCCATCTCACGGGAACATTGGGTCATTATTAAAAGGCTAACATGGTTCTCAATTAATAAAAGAATTTAAAAAGAAAATAGCAATGCACTGTATATCTAGAGCAGAGTTTGTCTCCGAATGTGTGAAACAAGCACCATGGCAAATGAATGGTATGAAATGGAATGTTGCTACTATTTACACCATTGAATAGATTTAACAATCTTGCAATCTATTATACTTATGTGTCCCACTTTAACAGCTAAATTATAATCTCTGAATACTGTACAAGCAACAGTTATAGTGGTAAACTGTAAAGTGGGGCGCACTGATGCATCTGTTTTCCTGGACTAAATGGTGAAAACGGACATTGACGTCTCCTGTGTGTATGTGTACGTTTGTGTGTGTTTATGTTTGTGTGTGTGTAAGTATGAAAGAAAGAGAGAGAGAGAGAGAGAGAGAGAGAGAGAGAGAGAAAGCGAGCGAGAGGGAGGAAAGGACATGGTTTGGCCCAGTTGGCAGCATGTCTAACTCACATGCTAAGAATGTAACCCGACACCAGAGTGCAAAATGAATGCGAAAATTCTCCTCTATTCAAAGTTTAAACAAGGCAGGACACTCTATTCTGCTATAAGTTTTCTGTGCGCGTGCGTGCGTGCGAAATTCAGAGCTCGAATCAGTGTGCATCCACTTTAGAAACTCCATTATACTCAATGGAGTGATCTTGGAGTGATTTCAGAGCCATTTGGAAGGAGTGAATTATTTTTGGTTGCCATGAATTTTACCATTTTCACACTGGACATTTTGATAAAAGTTATGGCAAATGGAAAAAACTGAAATTTTGTGAGAACAGAAATAAACAGATGCCTTAAAAAAGTAACAACACACTGCTGTAATTGCTGTTGGGGAGAACAGATTGGGGATTGAATTTTCCAAAATAAAAATAATAAATATATATAGAAAACCCAACCTTTCCTTGTGGCCTGACTAAATACTTAGATTACCAGAATAACTAAAGATTTTCAAACTTCCTACCTGGAAATGCGCTTGTTCAAATATAGTTTGTGCGTAGAACATGATGGCGTTAATGCCGGTGAACTGCTGTAAAAGCATCATCATGATGCCCACTCCTAAAGGTTTATACACACCAGCATCCTTCATATCAGCCAGACTCAGACTTCCTTCCTGTAATTAAAAAGAAATGTGCTTGTAATATGTGCAGACATGCAGCATATGGACCGAAATATGTGCAGACGTGAAAATCATGCCCATGGTCTTGTTTCATCTCATTTCAGATTTCTTCCGCGCCGCTGTTACAATGGACTCCACTCTTCAATGAAGGGCTTCTACTAGAATTTGGAGGGTGGCTGTGGGGATTTGTGCTCATTCAACCACAAGAACATTATTAAGTTCAGGCACTGATTTCGGATGAGGATCCCTGGAGTGCCGTTGGTGCTCAATTCATCCAAAAGTGTGGTTGAGGTCAGGACTCTGTACAGGACACTTGAGCTCTTCCACTCTAATCTTGGCAAGACATGGCTTCATGGAACGCGTTTTTGTGGACAATGGCATTGTCATGCTGATACAGGTTTGATCCCCTTAGTTCCAGTGAAAGGAAATCTTAATGAATTGTGTGCTTAAGGAGGCCCACACATGGGATTGATGGACAGGTGTTTACAAACTTTTGGTCATATACGGTCATTTTATTTCTTACACAAGTTAGTTTAGTTAGTTCATTTGATCTTTTATGAAGATGATCTATTATGTAATCGTTGTAATAGCATGCATTCTCTTTAAAGAAGGGAATGGAAAAAACTGAAATGTTGATTTAAATAACCACTTTTTTTTTTTAAACACATCCAATTAATTTAATATTCATTTGGAATCATTTCAGTCCAATGTGATCCTGAATACTTATAATATTAATGTGTTAAATCATGTTATTTACATGTGTCTATATAACCTTTCTTTATCTTTTATAATCAAATAAATGCTTCATAAATGAGACCACATGGCTATAAAGATTATCTAGTGCATAAAGTTTCACCTCATATCGAGAGGCTGCTTCTATTCTGGCACATTCCCACTCGACTTGTGTGTCCCGTCCTCGAAGGAAGCGCAGTGCCTCTTCTGCTTCATGCCTCTTCCCCCGAGACAGCAGGTAGCGTGGCGTCTCTGGCATGAAGCACATACACACCAGCATCAATGTAGGGGGAATGGAGGAGGTGATGGCCAGCCATCTCCAGTCAAGGAACAGACCTGAAACAGTGTCAAATTCAATGAA
The DNA here is from genome assembly GCA_011419295.1 of Clarias macrocephalus. Classification (NCBI taxonomy): domain Eukaryota; kingdom Metazoa; phylum Chordata; class Actinopteri; order Siluriformes; family Clariidae; genus Clarias; species Clarias macrocephalus. The sequence continues at coordinate 320,759 of JAAGKR010000022.1, read as the reverse complement.
TAGCGCTCCAGACTTGCTCCGATTTAATAACGTTCTGTTGTCTACACATCTTGGGTTCTTAGTTTCAAAACATTTGCGCCAGTTTTTTTTCCCCTCCAGGAACCTAGAAGACCAGATACAGTGACAACGACTTTGTTAAAACAGACTAAATTGAATCAAAGAAGTTCCTGATTATATGCCTTTTAGGGCAAAATGTTTTTTTAAACACACAGACAACAAAAGACCATGTGTTGAGTGCGCCGACTATTTTGTTAATGACATACGGATGGTGGAAGATGCAGCACAATTTGAAAGACTCTAACTCTATTATAAAGACAAGAGGGGCACTTGAGCACAAGCTGAAGCAACTAAATGATAAATGAAAGGCAGGAATTTTAGCTTCTGTGTGACGCATTTCCAGTTTTAGCCAAAAAAAAAAAAAAAAAACCCTGTAATGTTTCGTTCATGAATAATCCTATCGGGTGGCACAGTGGATTGATGGCTAGCACCAGCGCTTAGTACCTCCAGGGTTGGGGGTTTCAAATTTCATCTGGTCTGTGTGCATGGAGTTTGTATGATCTCTAGTTTCTTGGTGGGTTTCCTCTGAGCGCTCTGGTTTCATCCTACTATGCAAAGATATACGATTTAGGTTGAAGTTTAGGCCCATAATATATGATTGAGTGTAAGTGAGTGTGATTATGCCCTTCAATGGGCTGGCACCACATCCAGGGTGTACCCCACTTTATTCTAAAAGTTCTCTGAGAATGTGCTAAGTACCCCGTGACTCTACTTGAGATAAGCGACATATAGACAATGGATGGATGAATGGATAATCCTATTGAGGGCAGGTTATATTTCTTGATCGCAATTGTAAATTAAACATTATTTTTCTATGAATATCTTTTTTATACATAAAGTAAATGATATCATGTCCGTTATGTGCATTGAGAGCAAATAAATAAATAGTGATACCGGCAATATAGGCTCCCATGATTCCAGTCACTACCATGAGCTGCACACAGGAGCCCATCGCTCCTCTTACTCGCTCATGAGACGTTTCTGAAATGTAGATCTAGAGGAAAGGATACACGAATTAATGACATTTTAATTCACCATCATCATGATAAAAAAAAAAAAATCACAAGACCAGAGTTTATCATTCACAAAATATATTATAATTCATATAAAGCAAGCAATGCTCCAGAAGGAGGTCTATTAAATCAAAGCTGAAGGCCACTGGCTTATAGCAGATTCATTATGGACATTCTTTCAAAAACCAAAACACCAATCTTAACTTTGAAAACATGAGAATTTACATAGAGGAATAAAAATAATCTAACTTCTTCATTTCAGTCATTCAAGTGGAGTGTTGAGACAATAAAGTGCACACAACTCCCTTCAATTCGGTGCTGTTTAAAGCTAGTTTAAAGGTCTTTCTGATATGTCAACAGGCTGCTGGAAATGTTTTAGGACAGACTCTGGGGTTCTACTTGAATAAACATTAAGCCATGACAGTTTACTGTGCTATGCCTTTTACTCATTATTATATTAGATCGTTTTATGGTCATTACAGTCAGTATGCGTGGCATTTAAATGTCTGCTGATTGCAGAAGCTAACTGTCAGGATGACACTGTAAACCATCATGTGACCTGCCAGGGAGAATGCGGAGTAATATAAAAAAAATAATAAAACAAGAAATACAGGAATTAAGCGTTAAATATTTATGACCTACAGGCACAACAAGAGACGTAACTCCACTGGCTAAGCCAGTGAGCACCCGTCCCACATACAGCATCCAGTGGTTCTGAGCAGCGATGACGATGGTGAAACCGAAAATGAACGGCAAAGAACAGAGCATGAGACTCAGCTTCCGTCCAATCTTCTCCACCAACCAACCTCCCAGCAGACCCCCGATCCCAGCTCCAATCGTCACCACAGACTACAAAACAATAAAGTTCAATGTTTAAGCTGGTATCTGATGTTGTAATGCTTTATGACACAACAGCAAATGGGAATTTTTAGTATGCTTTTCTATATACTATATGAGGCAGATACCTATTAAACATAGAAAACTCCTACTGCAACAGAACATAATATATATACTGCCTACAGTTTAATGTTCTTTCCAAATCCTAAAACTGTGTCCTTTGAATATATGGATATTTTAGAGCTCAAAACCTGGAGACATTTCAGAACTTGAGTTACTAAACAGGTTATAAATAAATAAATAAATAAATAAATAAAGCTACAAGATATAAAGCAGGAAATGAGAGCAGGCTATATCACGGGAGAAAACAGGTTATACAAGTCTCACATTGTGTCTTAGCCTTATAGTTTTTGCACATATCTTTTACCCCAAACCAGGAGGCTTCTTCAGTGGTGAGTCTTAGCCTTGGATCAGGGATTTGCTTCAGATCCGGTATTGCAGGAGAGCTGTAGCCAAGCACAAAGCCAAAGCTAAGGGGTCCAAGAACAGCTGCAAACGTAGCCATGTACAACTTCCCATTTTTTACTTTGCTAAAAAGAGAAGAAGTTTTCAGGAAATCAAAACATTGAAAAGGTCATGTTGTATGAAATATCTTGTATTATTGGCTGATTATATCCAGACAATGAGATAAAAACATTGAGGATACACACATTCACATGAAGCACTATTATTCCACAACCATCAAGTGTTTAAATGTAAAGATGCATTTGGCTCCTATAATAAAATTTTCTTTGACCCTTTAAGATTTATGTATGCACAATATAAAAAACACACAAAACTCTGCTTCCTACTGTAATCAAAAAGTATAATATTAGTAAAATACATTAATATTTTGTTTAGCCTGCTTTGGCTTTGACAACTGTGCGCAATGCTGTGGCCAGTTCATGTCGGAAAATAATTTCTCATGCTCCTAGAACCACTCACACAATTTGAGTCCTAGAATATGCTTGTGCATTCAGGGGAAAAAACCCATACATGTGATGACCTGAAAGTACTGAATGACCAGGTTATCAGCTGACATTTTATTGCCACATTACATTGCTATGCCAAACTGTAGTTCTGAAACAAATAAAGTCAACACATAAAACATGCAGTTCCTCGAATGTCCACTGGGGGCTGACTCCAAAAGTGAGTCAATTCCCATAGAGCACCAAGTTAAAATTTCCAACAGAGAAACTAGTTTACAGCCTGGTACAAAAAAGGTTTTGGTCTCAATATCTAGATTTCCTTTGCAGGACAACTGTACATATGTATGTGTGTGTATATGCATGTATGTGAGAAAGAGAAAATTGTTTTATGTACATCAGTTAAAATTATATTAAGCCATAAAGTAAAAATAAATAAATAAATAAATAAATAATAACAATAATAAATTAGATTTGTGGCCAATTTGCATGACTACGAGAGTTAAACCTGCCACAGAAAATGAAGGAATTGACAAGGTATGATGCGTACTGTATGAATGATTGAGTTCAATCAAATGCTTTAGCATATAAATTACCATTAGACACCAAGGCATTTATATAAGCTAAAGCTAAGCTCACTAGATAGTGGGTGGTAAATTAGTCTGATAGATGTGTGCCCATTTTTCCATTTATGGATCAACTGGGGTTTAGGCAGTCAGCTCCGGCCAAGATGGTGATGACCAGAGTCCCCATATTTGAGCTTTAAAACTCTCTTCAGAAAAACTATGGATGAGGTCACAGAGGGTTTGTCCAATTCTTTTTATACAGTCTATGGACTAATTGCAGCAACCTCAAATCATAACACTGCCTTCAGAGGCCTGTACAGTGACCAATATGCATGATGGATGCATCACTTAATTTCTTACAATGACACACCCATTACACTAGAATAGGGTCAATCTGGACTCATCAGATCACAAGACCCTTGTCCATTGCTCCAAAGTCCAATCTTTATGCTTTTTTTTATGATTCTTACTATCTAGTGGTTTTCTTATGGCCACACACCTATTTAGTCCCAATTCTGTGAGGTCCCATCACATGTTGCTGTTACTTTCACTATTAAACATGTGATATGATTACTACTATTTTTTGCAATGCAACTTCACCAAGTGTTTAAGTGATTTATCTTTTATGATTTTGTTTTTTCTATCACAAAGCTGACAGATCCGCACCATCCATGCAGGCCATTTTAAATCTCTGTAGTTGTTTTCACTTGCCTGTTGCAGGCACCCGACACATCTACAGATAGAGAATGTTTTTGTAGCTTGTGCACAAAACCAGAATTATTCCAGAAGTAAAATTTGTAAAAAAGTGCCTTAAAATCATGTGATGATCATCTTTCAGACAGCTGCCGTATGTGAACTGTGCTTTGAAAAAATGTGCTTTAACTAAACATTCAGCCATTAACATTTTTGTGTTTCTTTAAGGTTAAATGGAAGCCAAATACATATTTACAATGTAGAGAGAGGTTAAGGTAAGCCTTTTCTTCATAACATATGAAAGTTTGTAAATCATGTTCCACATATAAAGCAAATAATGAACTCCTGAAATAGGTAAAAACAAAAACAACAACAATAATAGATAAAACGAGTAACAAAATAGTTGTCAGTGTAAAAAAAAAAAAAAAAAAAAAAACTCAATGACCCCAAATCCAAATTGATTAGCACTGGGTATTAAACAAACTTAATAATAATAATAATAATAAAGGGAACTATTTCTGATCAGTAACATTTATTAACAAATTAAGTTTGGGATTTTTGGTATACAAGGAAAAAGTGAACTGAGCGAAGCAAACTTTGTTTTTTTCCTCATTTAAAACGAAAGCAATCAGTTGAAGTATGGAATAAATAACTTTTAATGTTGTTCACAGACTTTTTCAAAGCTGAAGGTGAATTCCTTACTCCAGATAGGCATCAGTTTCAGTCCTGTCCTCTCCTCTCTGCTCACTCTCCTCCTCTGCCAGCAGTGGCCTCGACTCCTCTTCATGATTCATCGCAGGTTTAAAAAAGCTTTTTACTTGTCTAAACCGTTCTTAAACATTACTGTATGTAACGTGATTTCTGCCCAGTCGTCCTAAACCTGAGTGACGGAACACATCCCGTGAGTGACTGAACGAGGCGCTTATATTTGTCAGCTGATGGACATACCGACATCAATTCACTTCCGCATTCATTTCCAAAATAAAAGTCTTTAAAACGTATTGACTTGTGTCTTTATTAAACGTTAAGTAAGTTTCGTTTATTGATGCGCCAGATTTATTTGTTTTTTATTTATTTATTTGTTTTGTTTTCCTGCTCAATTTCAGCTTTCTAATATGCAAAAAGATTCATTTTTTGTATTACTTTCTCATTACTTTTATTTCGTATTTCGCTACTCATGACTTTTTTTTTTAGTTTAGGCCTTTAGACAAGGTTTCCTTAGTTATTAAATTTGCTAATAAGTCCAAATTTGAACTCAAGACCAAACGAATCTCTTAGGCAAATGATTCAGTATCAATTCGTTTCACACGATTCATTTAAAACAACTCAGTTGTTCGTCGTTGGTTCGTTACCATGGCTACAGTGTTACTGTAAATGCTTGGAAGAGTAAAAGGTGAACTGATTTAAGCTGGGTGTTAAAAAATATATAGCTCTGGTCTTTAGTTGTAGTTTCAGATATGTTTGTTTGACCAGTTTTCTTTTAGATTAATCAAGATTTTCTTTTAAATATAATTAATATAAACCAGCGACCCAGGGAATATGTGGAAAAACCTGTCAGAGGTAACGCTGTACTCTTCACTTATATAGTTGTAGTTACTCTAACATGTTCACAACCTGACAAGTTGAGGATGAGATGAGGTGGTCTATCTAAATAACTATTAAATGTTGGTGTATCATAAAATAAGGCTTGCACCTCCAGGGTTCAGTTTCGATTTCACTTCTGTGTGCATGGAGTTTGCATTTTCTCCCCATGCTTGGTGGGTTTCCTCCTGGTAGTCTGGTTTTCTCCCACAGTCCAAGGACATGGATTAGGCTAATTGGAGTTTCCAAATTGTCCGTATAGTGTGAGTGTGTATATTTATGATGGATTGGCACCCCGTCCAGGGTGTTCCCCACCTCGTGCCCTAAGTCTCCTACAATAGGCCATGTATACAGGATTAAGCGATATAGATGATGAGTGAGTGAGTGTATCATACAATAAAACATAAACATTATCCCCAGACCTAACTTAAAGAGAATATTTATCATGTACACAATAAATTAGAAAAAAGTTTTTCTTATTAATATCGACATGCACCTATGCAGGATTGGCATTAATCCAATTCTGTAGGGGCGACCATGCAATAAAAATTGTAAAGTACTACTGTTTCGTGTACTGTATTATTCATTTAATGTACCATTTTATTTCATTTTATCCTGCGGATATGAAAATGTTTTTTATTTAACTTTAAAAGTTCAGTGTAAAATGTTTATTTGTTATCTTATCCTAGATGGCTGTCTCAAAGGAATCTAAGGCACAATGCCCATCTTCTCATAAACCTACAGTTCAAAAACCCTTTGTCTCCAGCAGCATTTTCCAGACTTCAGTGTTCAAACAAGATGGACACTTGCAAGGCAATCTTATAATAAAGGATAAAGCAAATTCTCAGTAAGAGTTTCTTTTAAAGAAACGATTCTTTTGTGCAATTTAATTGAGTGCAAGTATATTGACTTGACTTGTGTGTTTTGTAGTCACCAAGCAGGCATGAAGGCTGTAGATCAGCTAGAGTTTGAGAGGGCTGTCACTTGCTTCACAAAAGCCGCAACACTACAACCAGAGGAGGTAGAAACAAAAACACAAATGAAGAGTATATGTATTTGATAGTAGACTATCTACTATATGTATAGCATTTATCTCTAACAACAACAAAAAAAAACTATTAATACAATTGTGTATTGTATATTCTGAGAAGTGTACATAATTATATCTACTCTATATTACTGTAAAGACTTGGTTTTATGTAGCAAGAGCAGAGGCCTATCTTCAGCTTTGTGACTTCAAGTCTGCAGCCTTGGACTACAAACATGCCCGCTACCTGGAACCAGAGAAAAAATCTTATTTGCATCGCCTTGCCTTTATTTATTACCTGCAGGTAACTAAGATGAATTCTTAATCTGATATAGTAATATATTATATAATCTTGAATCATATAGGAGACAGTTTTTAGTATCAATTGTGCTTATTGCTACTTATTTACATTTTTAAAAATCTTTTCTAAGTTTGATTTTAAGTTGATGGAGATATGAAATTAGCTGTGATAGTTTCGGATTACAGCTCTGAACATGCCCCAAGGTATGGTTTAATTTTGGATGTGTTCTTTATACCTACAGGGCCAGTGTTATTATGACCAGGGAATGTTCTTTGAGGCTTTGGAATCTTTTGCTAAAGCTGTTGAACTGAAGCCTGACTTTAGGCCTTATCACATGAGAAGGTTTGTTTCCACCCCTGAGGTTGTCTGATGTTAAACTTTTGACCTCGTGTTAGGATTCCTAAGACATACTGTACTGTACTGTATATACGACTTTACAGTGTTTTTGGTGTAAAGCTCATCTACCAGCAGGGGGAGCTGTAAGTCTAGCTAAGACTTTTCTGTGACAGTTGTTCTGAGCCTCCATTTAGGTCTCCTATCTTGATCCTAAAATGCGAGAAAAGTGAACTTTGGTGTGTCTGTTGTGCATGGTGTATGCTTTTATCTTAAATAAATGTCTCCCCATAGCTTGGCGTGTCTGACTGCGCTAGGCCGTTATTCTGACGCTATTCGGCTGGTGACAAACTGCCTTGAGAGTGACACTCCATCCAGTGACCTCTACACTCTAAGAGCGCGTCTATACCATCAATTCCATCAGGTTCAAATTTTACCTCTGTTGCAAAAAAAGTTATGTTTAAAAATTAAGCAAACTACTGAGTGAAAAAAAAATTTTTCTCTGCTATGATGTTTTTTTCAATGCGACTGTTCTTCCTCAGCCCTTGCAATGTTACTATGACCTGAAGGCAGCCCTGAGGCTTAATCCGAGCTGTCCGGAGGCGCAGGCCTTGCTGGATATGATGGCGCAAGGAGCCGAGTGCTCTCGTCAGCAGGCAGTGACTAATGCTGTAGAGGGAGAGTTGTCTGATGCCCTGGAAAAGATTTCCACAGCTCTAGAGCTGAACCCTGAAAATGCTCAATATTATGTTTTTAGGTGAGGTGACACTTACACAAGCTTTTTAAATCTTTTGCTGCTATGTAATTTTAGAATTAGCAATAATAATAGTGTTAACAGCTAATCCCTTCATCACAAATGTTTTTTGAGTAAATACTTCAATGTAAAAAATAACAAGAGGACATACGTATACTTGTATTTTTGAGAATAACAGAGAAAAATTAATGAACGTAACATTTCAACATTTTAATGTGAATATTGATCCCCAAATTCACATCAGTGTTTGCTGAGTTATGGTTATATTTTGAACAACCATGTTATTGATTCTTGATTTCGACTGGTCGAAATATTAATGCATTTATAAGTATTTCATAGTTATAGCTATAACCTCCACATAAAGTAAGACTAAGAAATTGATGAATATATTTCTAAAATGTATACTGTTATATTTAATGAGGATTTCAGCAGGTTTAGGGAAGGAGTCTCCCATATCAACACTTTTGATCAACATTTTTTGCTTTTAAGCCACAAGCAAGTTTTCAGTAAGAAGTATGAAGATTTACAGTTTATTATTAACAGATTAAGCATTTAAATCCAGGACACGACGATACATGTTAACTAACTTTTGGCCAACATTAATACTGTTCCAATAACAGCATGCACAGTTATGCTTATGCATATTATTATCATATATCTTGCAAGTATGTATCTTCACAGAGGGACCCTTTACCGTAGACTGAAAGACTTTACTTCTGCCATTGAGGATTTGATGCTTGCAGTGGAATTAAGTAACGATAAAGCAAAACATATTGATGGAGAATGCTCCAAGGAGTCTAAGGATCTGGACCAAGATGCTTACATCCAACTAGTCCTCACATACAATGATTTTGCAGTCCACTGCTTCAACCAAGGCTTCTACAGCGAGGCCACCATGCTTCTCAACAAGGCCATCCAGGAGCAGAGTGATGAGAGTGGGCTCTTTATTAACAGAGGAGGTGCGAGTGGAGGAGTGGACGCAGCAAGCTTAGTGTTTATGCACTGTATATTAGGTATAGATTAAGTCAATGAAATTGATATTAAATTATCTTATTGAAAAGAAATGAATCCATGTTCAATTCCTATTGCCTTAAATGAATCCTGTGTATCAGCCTTGAATTAATATATAAGCCTTAAATGAACGTGCCACCATGATTATCTTAAAATAATCTTAGAGTCAACAGGAGTAAAGTATAAGAGCAGATTAATATTTGGATTAGAAAAAATTCTCAGTAGAAGAATGCATTTGAGGTATTTTACAATATATTGGATTTAAATTCAAGACATTACTATATCATGTATTTCCATTTGGAATGCTCATGTTTTGTAAATCAATCACTTTTATTTGTTTAAGATCAGGTTCACCTGCCAAAACCATTGCTCATTTTGTATACCCCATAACCATATTTCTTCTACTTCAGACTGTTTCTTTAGGCAGAAGGAGTGGCTTCTTGCCCTGGCTGATTATCAACAGGCTGAGAACTTGAACCCCCAAAATACAATTATTTGGCGTCGGTTGGCTGTTATTCACAATACACTGGGACTGCACAGTTATGAGGAACTGTACGTTTACTTCATCTATAAAATAATGACATATTTTTAAACAAGTTGATTTTTTTTGTTCATTTTAATATTAACTCAACCTTATTCCACAGCACTGTTGAATTCTCAGTTCTACAGTATGGCTTCATTTTCAATAATAACAGCCCTGACAACAGTGTAATTGTAACTAGAATCAAGATTCTATTGATGCAATTATTTTAGTACATTAATTCCAGGACAGAACTACAACAACAGAACTGAATTTGAGTTGTCATTATAGAAACACTTAAATAAGTGTAAATAAGTACGTTTTTATGACCTAGCATGGTCTTTCACAGTTTTGTAGTCAAATTGTGGGTGTCAAACATATTGTTGATTGTTAATTTAAAAAAAGAGAAGATAGTACGGGAATGACTTTATAGCCCCTATAGTGTAGGTTCCAAGAGCACCTAACTTGAGTTGTTTTGTCTAATGTTTATTAAATGTGGTGAGAAATCATAAATAACAACATCTTTAATCATTATAAAAGTTTACTATTGGTAAATTGCTGTCGTGTCGGAGGAATAAAACACTTTGGGACCTGCATTTTTTGGAAATTAATCAACTTTATGGTAATTAAACATCAGGCGTCTCTTTTGCTGACGGTACATTTTGTCGCCTTGTACAGGCCGTGTTAGAACCTTATAAAATATTATATTCTGACTTTGTTCTATATTCAATATTCCACTTAATATGGCACTTTCATTATTCTTGTGTGACATGTTTAGGAATTTTCAGGAGGCAGCAGACAAGTTCTCTATGGCCATTAAGTACAATCCTGGGGTGGCTCAGTATTATGGGAATCGGGCTAAGGCTCTCAGCAGGATGCAGCGTATGGAGGAGGCTGAGCAGGATGGTGTCTGTGCTCTTCTCTTAAGTTCCGCTAATGATGAGGCAAGTTCATCTTCACCTGTTCACTCATGCAGAATGAAGTATAAGCTCACAGTCTGTAATTAGCCAGTGACACAACTGCATGTGAAACTCAACCATAGTGTTGTTGTTCATTTTAAGGTTCAGACTTGCAGCTTCATTAAAGGGTTCTTTAATTCACATTCACACAAGGCATCTTACAACATAATATAATCTGATTGCATCAGTGAGCACGCCCTTTTATAATGGAGTATCCATTTAAAATAAACCACAATCACGACTAAGTTTAATGCTGCCATGACAATGTTTTACTGTGGGTATGACATATGACCCTGTCTTGTATATACAGTATACTACCACTCAAAAGTTTGGAATCACTTTTGGGATCACTTAGAAAAGAAAGTAGACAATATAGCTGACATTGTCAGAGTTAGAAATAATGATTTTGATTGAAATGATGAATATGTTCTTCAAACTTTGTTCATCAAAAAAAAAAAAAAAAAAAAAAAAACATCTTTTGTAGCAATTACGGCCTGGCAGACATTCTAGCTGTCAATTCTTCAAGATAATCAGATGAGATTTCACCCCATACTTCCTGGAGCATCTCCCACAAGGTGCATTGGCTTGATGGAGTCTTCTTCCGTACCATACTGTCAAGCCGCTCCCACAACAGCTCAATAGGGTTCAGATTCGGAGACTGTGCTGACCGCTCCATTAGTCAGAATTCCAGCTCACTTTAATTGTTTGTGAAATGGATATAATTGTTTGTGAATTTCATGAAAATGTGATTTTCTTTGGGTAACAAAGAAATTAGTTTATATATATATAAATATAAGGGCTGAAAAGTTCACCTTCCAGCATGATAACTGAACGACTTCAGAGGAAGAAGATCAATGTTATTAAATGGCCTCGTCACAGCTACTGTAGATCTAAATCCTATTGAAAATCTGTGGAATAACTTGAAAAGGGCTGTGTACAGGAAATCTCCTTGCAATTTGATAGGTCTGGAGTGTTACTGAATAAAAAGACTGGAATAATCCTCTCAAATGAAGATGTGCTAAGTTGGTATACGCTTAAAAACTATGTTAGTTAAGGGGTACAGTATTTTTTGCATGTGTTTTTGTGTTTTCCTTTTCCTTATATTTGTTTTACACATGATTTTTCTTTTTAATTATATTAAAGGTGGGGGAAAAGAACTCACCATATATGTATCACAGCTTTTTTTTGTATGTCACAAAAATTTTTTATCACTATTTTAGGGATATGTAGATTTTTTAAACTTTCTGTATTTACTGTATATCACAGTCTACCATTTCATGGACTGTACGTGTATGCATGTATATGCATTTAGCTCATAGTTAAAGATATTCAAAAAAGGCAAAATCCAATTCACTGAGCTGAACAGTGGATGGTATAGTCAGTCTAATCCATTAAGGTTCTTTATTCCAGCCAAATTCAAGACACAAGTGAAAAAGTTCTTTAAAAAACAGACTTGGAAGATCAATTCATTAAACAAGCTCTTTGTGATTAAGAGTAATGTCCCATTGGTCATGGGCTTAACAGAGGCTGTCTGTCAGTGCTGGGATTTCAATTCATCCACATGTGAAATATGTGCATTGATCAATTCTAGCCTTAAGACCATTTCCAGTAAAGGTACAAAGCCACCCACTGAAACTTTTTGAAGCATTCGTTTGATTTTGAACATTTCTAAGCTGCTCCTGTGTAGTTCTGAATTCATCTCGATGCTGCAGTTGGCCTCCTCATCTTCAATAAAGACAAGCAGTACAGTTCCACTGGCAGTCAAACTGCCGATATCACCATGCTTCACAAATGAGGTGGTATGCTTTGGATCATGATCATTTTCTTTTTTTTTTTTTTTCCCTCCAGACTTTCCTCTTTCCATCCCTCGGGTACAGATAAATCTTTGTCTCATCTATCCATAATATTTTGTTCCAAAAACTCAACAGGTTTTTATGCTCTTTTTTTTTTTAAATGGCAGACTGGCCTTTTTATTCACAAGACTTAATGTTTTGGCTGTGTGGCCTTTTTATTCTTAAGGCTCAATGTTTTGGCTATGTATATAAGTGATTTATTGTGATTTTCCAGCCTTAAGAAGGTCTGCTTTACTTTACTCCTTATGTTGAAAGACACCATAAATAGAATCCAGATTCAAACTCCACATCTAGAAGCAATGCTGGACCTTCATTTAAATCACTTGTATGAGCATTATGAGGAGCCAAAATCTCATTTACTCATGGTCCTCTGAAAGAAGAGGGACAACAGAGCTACAGTATATGGAAAATATGGTTCATCTAAAGGAAAAGTTCTTAAATTACGCTGACATTTTTGTATTTTAAAATCAAAGACATTCCTAGATTTCAAAGTAAGTGTACAGACACGCACAAAAAAACGTGGTGCTACTGTCCAATTATTTATGAACTGTAAATAATGCTTTGAGTAAGGACTTTGTTGAGTTTCGCCATGGAATTTAGTGGTATGTGAAAATATATTATTAAATATTGGAGAGCAAGATTGGGCATTCTTGGTTAATATAATGAAAAAAGAGGAAAATGAAAGCAAGCCTTATGCAGATGAAATGTGTATTAAATGTGTTATGTGGTGTGTGTTATTCTGAATGTCTGTGGTCAGCTCGTCCCTCTGCTGCTCAGACTGTTCCCAGGCTGCTCTCTGTCAGATGTCATATCCAGTGGCACTGCTCAAACAGTCAAAGCTCAGCTGATGGAGCGAATCCAGACCTGGAAACTAGCAGGCTTTCCTGTGTCAAGGTGGGAAATGGTTTTCTTTGGTTTACGTGAGCAAATTCACACTTAACTCACAGAATTGTTATTGTATTCTGTGCCACAGTGGCATAATTCATTGTGGTTACCTGTATTCGCTAACTGCTGGCGTCGCGTTTTCAGGCTGTCTAATGCGCTTGAGAAGATGGTCCTCAGACACGACACTGACAGCCAGTCGGAAACAATCTCTGAAAAGGCTTCAAGCAGGCAGGACGCGGAAGTGAGATTTAATCCTGTTGAATGCACTCAAGATCTGGTCGGGAGCAGGGAACAGGTATCCTAACCGAATGACCAATCACTCATCTAACTGTCAGAAATGGAAACTAAATAAACATTGCCTGTCTACTCTGTGGCACATCTGCATTATTAGTTACTGCAAGAAAAAAACAAACATAATTGTATCATAGAACAGCAAAGATTTATCAGAAATCAGAAATCTGTGTACTGTATATTAATAAAAACTGCAATATTTTGTATTAGGTGAGTGAAGCGGTGAAGAAACTCCTGCATCACAGGCTGCCTCTAAGTTACACCAGACCTCGAATTGCCCCTCGTCACATCACACAGAACTTAGAGGAACAGGTATCTGCTCGCGATTCTATGCGTCCATACTGCTGGAAGAATTTTGGAGGCCTGGGCCTTCACAGCTGACAACATGCCTGAAAGTGGAAGGAAAGTTACATGAAATGTCTTGAGTCTTATAGATGAGTGTAATGTGATGTTTCTATTTCATTGTAACTTGAACTGCAGATTTACAACATGGGTAGAAAAGGATCATAACAATCTTGCACCTCCGAGGTCCGGGGTCAATTCCTGCCCCGGGGTCTGTGTGCATGAAGTTTGCATCTTCTTCCCGTGCTTGGTGGGTTTCCTCCGGGTACTCCGGTTTCCTCCTACAGTCCAAAGACATACAGATTAGGCGAATTGACCAGAGTGTGTGAATGAGAGTGTGAGTGTGTATATGTGTGTGTGCCCTGTGATGGATTGGCACCCCATCCCACTTTATGCCCCCCCCCCCCCCCCCGCGAACCTGTATATAGGCTCAAATGGTATAGACCATAAGTGAGAATGAGTGAGTGAGTCTCTTATTCCTTTATACAACAATTTCCCAATGAATTTATAGTTACTTTCAATAGTATGGAATGTCTGCAAAGTCAGTTATTTCCTGTTATCATTATAGGAGCTATGAAGATCCTAAAATTAAGAATTCCGCTAACCAGCCGTCTTCTTTCTTTCTTGAAATTAATAATTCATTTATTATTAGTCTTAGCTCAAGTGGAGAATGTGCCATATAAGTTTTTGTGCATAAGCTGTTTGTTTATTATTTTAAACAATAAAATATTAGAATAAACAGACACATCTATAAGCGTGTGATTTGCCTACTGTTATTGACTGTTTTCTGATCAGTCAATTACATTACTATCTCTCTCTCTCTCTCTCTCTCTCTCTCTCTCTCTCACACACACACACACACACACACACACACACACACACACACACACACACACACACACACACACACACACACACACACACTCTCTATTGTAATATAAAGCCCCATGATTTAGACATATTGAAAAAAGTGTGTTAGAGAGCAAGAGAGAGAGAGAGAGAGAGAGAGAGAGAGAACAAGGCCAACCAGTTCATTGCAGTATATAAACGTCCATCATGGGTTTCGTTGAACAGTGGAGAGATTTTATATACTGAACATTCTGTTGTGCAAACTGAGCAAAATAAATGAGAGGTGCTCTTCAGATTCTGTGGCTGTAACAAAGCCACACAGTGTGTGAGTCTTCTACATGTTTGTTGTGGGGAAGACATTTATAGAAAAATAACCTAGGGTTTTGGAAAAATCATTCCTTAATTATGCTCGCTCCATGGCATTGCTGTCTCAGTGCAGTTGCAAGAGATCTTGTTTTGTTCACAGCAGCTGTTCTTCAGCGGCTGGGAGAGCAGCTGAGAGAGAGAGAGAGAGAGAGAGAGAGAGGAGGGAGTTGTGATGCTGTCTAGAAAACACCCCAACAGCTGATCCCAAGTCTCTGTCAGAGACTACCATACAAACCTCAAACAAATGGTGCAACACATTTTTTTGAGTCTCTAGAGGAGAGCCCTAGACTTTTTGGCACACTAACAATAGCGCATCACTTATCATATGGTGTCCGTAATTCAGACCTTTTTTTTTTTTTTTTCTTGCCCTTATCCAAGATGATAGCATTCTTCTCTGGAAAATGTAGACATCAGTTTTAATCTGTAATTGACCATCCAGTCCAGTCCAGTCATTGACAAGGGGGTTGAACAATAGTGCAGCTGTCAGAAGAAGAAACCGCACAGTTCATGGGACTTAATGTGCCTGCTGTGTGCAGTAGAGTCAAGAGTCAGGGCTTGTTAAAATTCCCTTATAGACTTTGACCATAGCTGTAATACAGAAGCAAAAAAAATACTAGAAAAGTCATTATCCTTTCTGCCAGCGCCCAACAAAAATAGCTTCAGTTAAATAGACATAGCAGGATTAAGTTAAATGAAAGCTCAGCACTGTCCAACCCAGGATTGAGAAGTACATAAGTGCATTCATCAAAGGATAACATGTATAATCTTTCATGATAGTCAGTTAAGGCATGGATGAAAGCTCTGGCTTTAGGGCTGCAAAGCTTAAGAACTCTTCCAGCTCGGTGCATCCTGTCTGCCAGCTCAAGTCTTCATCTTGTGCTTCAAACAGGTGTACCCATCAGATGGTATCAAATTCAAGTTCTCCTCCAGTGTGTGACTCAAGACCCCATCGCACATGTGGTGGAATTTTTTATTTATTTATTTATTATTATTATTTTAAAAAGGCTACAAAAAGCAGATCAATGGGTTATGGACAGACGATTGGAGCAGTGTGGTTTACACAGACTATATGTTGTGCAGGTTTCAAGTAATACATCTCGTAGGTTGTTGCAAGCTTCTTGGAGAACTCACTACAGTTCCTCTGTCCTCAGCTAAAAATCCCAGACTGCTGTGAAAATGTTTTTTTTTTTTTTTTAATCTGAAACATGATCTATTACTTTATTCTATTATTTAACAAAATACAATCATTTCTAAGCAAAACAGATTTTTTTTTAAATCTAATGTTTGGAAAATATTTCTACTAAAACACTAATGAAATAGGAATGTAAGACAAAGTGTATTTATAAATTGTAGACTTTTACACAGTACTGTATGTGTGAGGGCTTAAACCACAGACAAAGTGGTTTTGAACAGACAGTAGCCATAAAAGCACTCAAAAGTGCTTCACACTAGCGTAATAAAAGCGTCAAGTTACTCGTTTTGGCAGAAATCAGGCCTTGCAGCCAGGACAGACAGGAGCTGGCAGTTTTCCTGCCAGACAAAAACACCTTTCTCTGGGCACATGAGCCAGTGGCCTGGCCCGCAGTCAAAAAATGCCTTGCGGACCAAAATTTCATTCACATTTGGCAGTAGACTGTTTTGTCTAAAACATGTCGCGTGCGTTTGTAATTTTTGGATAGTGTTAGGAGCAGGCTGATGGATTGAGCCTAAATGAATGGAAATTTGACAGATGATGAAGAGTGAAGGGGATTACTGCTAAAGTTTCTTTCCTCCAAACTTTGAGGATAATCTAGATGAATTGTCCTGAGCATTTTAAATGAAACAAAATACAAATTGTAGAAAACATTTTATTCAACAATAAGCAATCAATGTAATTGATTACTTTTAGTGAAATAAAAGATAAATCACGAAATTACAACCTTCAACTTGTAGTGTTATTATAATAAATAAATATATTTACACAGTTGTTGGCATGCTACATAATACATTTCATAGGGGGAAAAAGACGGCTCTTAGCACACTGGAATAAACACGCTACTTTCCACCTGCTGCAAGACACATCAGAATGATTGTTTGCTTCTTGTTCCTGGAACATTTTAGTTTATTTCAGCTGTGTTGAGATGGCTGCTGTACCAAATGACATGACAATAAATATGAAGAATAAGATTTGGTGGGTTTTTTTAAAAAATTTTTTTACTTCTGGTATTTTTCAGCATTTTTAGCTGCATTTAATGGCCATTTCTCTTAGAGAAATGTAGACAAGCAATCTCTCCTGAGGTACATCTTAAAAGACAATTTATTCATTCTGGAGAAATAAAATGTCTGCTATGTTTCGCGACTCATAAACCTTCCAGCTGGACCTCAGCCTTCTTAGTAACCCTATGACTACCTGGTTTTATAACACCACTTCATATGTCTACACATTCGAAGGCAATGCCTTTAGTAGCCGTTTGCTTTAAACTTTACAAGGCCATCCTTTCAACATTAAAGTCTGTGTTGTAGTGTTTGAGTATTTCGCCCCACACATTCTTGGCTTGTCTGAAGGTCATATAACTGTCCTCACTGTTGGATTGCTGGTAGCAGACATCTTTGCGTGTTACACTGTGCGTGGCTGGGAGTGGCGAAATGGAAGGCCAGGACTGCAGGGACGGAGCCAGGGCTTTTGGGGTGTCGTCCAAATGGTACGAGCATTCGCTTTTACTGGAGGTTGGGATGTCTGTGATCAAACCAGTCAGAAATTAGTTCAAGAGTCTATAGTTCATGCTCAGTGAATGAATATTTGGTGCACTACTGTTTAACTAACACCATGCTTTTTAAGCCTACCGCTACAAGAAATTAGTGTCATCATAAAGGGACTTCATACACAGCAGCAGAGTGTGTAGCAGTTGAGTTTGGCTGCATTGCGTCCCGTCCCTGCGTAGCGATTCTTCTTCGGTAGCAATAGAACGAAGGACACGGCCAATGAAAGGTGGTAAAAACTGTGCACGTAAGCATAGTCCCATTCCTGTAGAAACAAACAGAAGTCTTAGCACAGATTTATTCTGCTTCATGACAAACAAACACAATAATAAATAAAACTTTGGAAACGGTGGGTTGTGACTTCCAACAAGTCAAGTCAAGTCAAGTCAAGTCGGCTCTATTGTCATTCCAACCATATACAGTTCAGTACACAGTGAAACGAAACAACGTTCCTCCAGGACCAAGGTGCTACATACATGCAGACGACATAAAATTAACAGACAACATAAATTAGAAACGCAGATTTTACATTTTTAAGTTAACCTAAGCTATAAATTTTTATACTAGACGAGACAACACTGGACAACAAAGTGCATGTGCAATTGTGCAAACAAGAGCTACATGATAACACAACACGTTTCAGTACTGAAATGCCTTTTCTTTCGTGATGAGGTATGTGTTGAGGTAGTGAGAAAGAAAAACAGCAGTAAACAATTGACATTGTGTCAGATATATTTTTGTGCAAATAGCAGAGTGAGATAAATAGTGTGCAAATATTGCAAATAGTATATCAGGTAGGTGGGTATGAACACATTTAGATGGTTGTAGATCAGTGCGATTGTGCGTGTGTGTGTTAGTCAGTTCAGTCCTGATGTTATTTAGTTCGTCCGAGAGATTTGTGTGTGTGTGAGTGTGTGTTTATCTGTCCAGTCCTTTTGCGTTGAGGAGACGGATGGCTTGCGGGTAAAAACTGTTGCATACTCTGGATGTGAGTGCCCGAATGCTTCGGTAACTGTAACACTGTAACAAACTAAAAAAAATCACTGCCTCCCGTGTGCTCCAAGACCCTAGTTTGAGCTACTGGGGTCACTTAATAGACAGACAGCAAGCAATAGTAATTATTACCTCAAAATAGAAGCGAAGCATCAAAGCAAGGGCTCCAAAACAGCATCCTGGTCCCACTTGCTGAGTGTACACACTTTTGTCTGGGTACAGGCCCTTCTTCTCTTTCATTTTTTGTAACTGGACCAAAAACAGGACAAAGTTTGTGATAATTGCAATTTCATGGTGCAACATCTTTTGAGAGCAATGCCTGGAAAACCAGACTGCTTGAAGTAAAGGACGTGTCTGCAGCAGTTATAGTTGTCATTGTCTGCTTTTTTGATGAATGTGTCGTGTAATGAATTTTTCGATTTTGTGGGAAATATTTGCACCTGCGATATTTTCCTTCTAAATAATCCTGGTTAGTCTTTAGCCAATTTATGAAACTTTTTTTTTTCTTGTTGTTGAAAGCCTGGGTGTCCAAAAATGTTTGAAATGTACTCCAGTCATTTCATTTTTATTCTCATTACCCTGAATGGAAATGAAATGGTTCCACATCTGCAGCGCCTATCACATGATACTATGTTTCTGAGTTCATCAACAGCATCTGCAGTTGTTCCTTTCTCCCACTCACCCATTTGACTGTGATCATGAGCACAGCTGTGCCGATGGGGCCGGAGTAGATACCGTAGCCCCAGCGGTCCTGGTATATTCTCACAGCAGAGGTAAGCACTCCAAACATGGTGAGCGTGGAACGCTTAGGCTCTTCAAAATCTCCTAGTGCTGTATGAACATGGAAGAAGAGAAAATGAGTACACACTCTTCACACGACGTGCTGGAATCCCAGACATAAACACGTGTCATATTGTTAGCATGACTCTTAAAAATTGATATTCGCCGTCCAGTGCGATTGGAGCAGTTTGCCAAATTCTGGAGAATTGTAGGACATTTGAAATACTCGTACAGGTGTTCAGAATACAGTTCCAAGTCTAACATGTAACTATTATAATCTATTTATTTCTAAAAAAAAAAAAAAAAAAAGATTGCATAAATCTTTTAAACATTTTAAAACCCATCACACACACACACACACACACACACACACACACACACACACACACACACACACACACACAAAAAAAAAAAGGATTTCTGAGATATTCGGACTTACCTAATAATGTAACCCATATAGAGATTGATGTACCGTAAACGCTGAAGTACTCCAAAATCTCATATTTCATGAAGCATACAACAGACAGGCCTGGTCCATCACATGCATGATAAATCTAAAACATATTAAGGCTTTTTGAAACATTTTGTACAAGTGCTTATGCATCTATTTCACAAATCTAAATATATTTATTAAACTTTAATGTGAAAAAAAAAACAAAGAATTGATAAAGGAACACTGCAGCGTTGTCGAATTATCGTATCCTAAAAAGATTATCTGGTTAAGTAAATGTAACGTTTAATTACTGCTTATTTATATATTTCGGTAAAGTTCCTTACATGCACACACACTTCAAGACAAATATCATGCTCGTGTACTGCCACTGTTGTACACTGAGTTAATCTGTGAAAAAAAAAAACAGTTAGTGTTCATTCCATGCCAAGAATTAGCTGTTATTAATTTTCACAACATATATCATACAGTGTGAAATATAAACAAAGGTCTCTTACCGACGTGAAGAACATGGTAAAGAAGTAGACCATGGCCTCCATTTGGAAGCCTCTTTTTGTGGCAACACTGGCTGCAGGCAAAAACACCAGACTGCTAATGGTAGGCAGCAACATCTTAGCAATAAGGGCTCCCATTTTCCTTGATATAAAGCACCCTGTGAAACTCTGAACCAAGGTAAAGAACACTCAGGAGAATTTCCACATGTGAATTTTCCCAAAGCTAACAAATCTGGAGACGCCTCAGAGAGACTGGAGAGTGGCTGCTGTGTACACACACACACACACTCTCTCACTCAGGTCTACAGCTGACTCTTCAGAGGATCTTTAAAATTTAAATGCCCCAGCAGAAGGGCCATCATTTGCTCTACCATCATTATAGCAGCTGCACAGTCCCCCTGCCCACACTGTGTCACACATTAATGAAATTGTAGAAAGTAAGAAGGAGTGACACAGAGCAAAGTCATTTGTGATAACATATTTTAAGAATTTTAACATCTTAACAATGTCAACTTCACCCTAGTACGGAACACCAAACATTCCAGCACTACTTCATGGTTAAGAGTTAACTTCAATGTTAATTTCTTAGAATTTTTCTCTTTCTCACTGTTCAGTCTTAGTCATGTTGATCCTGATGGGTGAATCAATCCTCAGCAATGGCTATAGAAACAACTGTCTCTTTTTGGGTTATTGATGTTGGCCATGCAAGAGTAATTCACAGCACCTGTATGCGTCACTGCTGCTCTTTTGACGTGAATGTGGTTTAAATGGTTTGAAGAATGTGATTTGTTTAAGGGAGAAGGTGGTAAAATCCTATGAACTCCAGCTGATCTACACAGAAGACTTTTCTTTTAAAGAAAAATCTGATCCACAATTTTACCTACATGCATTTTATGTGGTTGAATCATCCTCCCAGAGCATATTTTCAACAAGTACAGTCCATAACAGCAGACATGTGCTGTCACTACAGTGGTATGTCTACAATCCTATCAATTATACTATTTATTTAAAGCGTTTTAAAATGTTTCCATATCTGGCAAATGATTTATATCCAACCTCAATTCTTGATTAGAGAACACTAAAATATGTTTCTGCCAACCCAGCGCCCTAAGAAGTAAAAAACATTCCTGAATAATAATTACTGCATTTCAAATTGCTTTACTAGGGCAAATTATTAAAACAACATCCTGACACACTGTACTGTCGAGTCCATTTAGTCTTGATAATTTGGAGGATTTATAATTTTCATTAGACTCAAATTCTGCCTTCACACAGGAATTCCCATCCGCATGAGGAGTTCTAATTTTGTCACATCAAGAGGGAGAGAATACAGCAATCGGCTTCGTGGTTCCTCACAGTTGTGCTCTACCCCTCTGCACTCAGCTGTCACACCTGCCTTTGGGATACAAAGAGTACAGTGTTATGAGGGTGTATGGTCCACGCCTCAAATTCCCTAAGCAACTTGCTAAGTCTATCTCTCAAAAAGGTAGCCTGGATTTTGAGACATATTGAAAGGACTGTGTTTTTGTTTCGTTTTTTTTTTTTTTTTACTTGTACTGAGCTGCTTTTCTCTGACATCAGAAACAATAGCCAGTTGTCTGGGGTCATAGTTCACAAGAAACTGCAACATCATTACATTTACTTCAAATTTCTTGCTTTTTAAACTTAATTCATATATCCTGTATTTAAATATAAGCTAATTTCTCATGAAAAATGCACCTTTTATTCAGGAACATAGATCATATCTGAAACCTAACTGTTTTCAAAGCTGTATTTTGGCAAATGGATAGAAGCTAAAACCTTTAATAAATACACATTGTTTCTGTGAAATCAAACTCTAGAGGCAAACCTTTTATAAGGATAAAGTCTACGAATTCTGTCTTTTTGTGTGATTCAGTTCTATTATTATATAATTTTCAGTAACAGTGAGAACAGACATGATGTGCCCTTGACTAAAAATAAATCCATTTAAGGGCTGAGAGATTAAAAAGTACACTGCCAAAAACAAAAACGCCATTCATGCAAATTTTTCATTCAACCTCCTTTACCTTTGATTATGGAGCACAATTCTTTTGACCAAATCATGTGTGAAAATTATTCCTTATGCTACCAGAACCAATTTTAGTCCAGGATTATACCCATGTTATCAGAGAAGGAAAAAATTAATTGGTGGTCATTTAGTACATTCGGGCAGTCAGCTGACTTCATTTTATTGCCAAGTAACATTGGTGAGCCTAGACCTGACCAACTGAACCAATCCCTGATCATAACACTGGTGGGCACTATACATTGCTTCATGCACTATTCTCGTTTCCCTGGAACACCCACTGCTCTGGAACAGGGTCAGTCTGAACTCATCAGAGGACATGACATTTTTTTTTTCATTGGTCCAAAGTCCAATCTTTATACTTCCCAGCAAACTGAAGCTTTTCTTATGGCCACACAGCTGTTTATTCTCAATCATGTGAATTATCTTTGCACTGTGTGGGTGTGGAGGATCGCTTACTTTCACTATTACACATAGCTTTAATTTCTACTGTCGATTTATGCTGATCTTTTTTGATGCATATGAACAAGGTGTTGCTATCCTTCATAATAATTTTTTTGTTTTTTATTTTATTAAATAAATTTCTATTGTGAATGTGACAGCCAGTTGTTTGGCAGCTTCTAAAATGTTTGTAACAGCTTAGACATCTATTAAAACTTTCTCACAGTAAACCCTACAAATTGCTGAAAAACCTATGTGCTACCAAGAAGATTTTACTTATACAGTGAAACCTTGGATTGCAAGCATAATTTGGTCAGGAAGTGTGTTTGTACATCAAAACACTTGTAAATCAAAGTGAATCTCCCCATAAGAAATAATGAAAACTCAAATTATTTGTTCCACAACACACAAAATAGTTATATAAAATAATTAATACACAAATTATACAGTAAAAATAAAACAAATTAGCCTGTACTTTACCTTTGAAAAAAGTAAAAATAAATCCTGACAGATACAGTAAGTGTTTCCATTAGTGTTTGCGCTCATGCGCTGTGTGTGTGTGTGTATGTTAGAGAAGTTTAAGATGAATTTTCTCTCTCTCTCTCTCTCTCTCTCTCTCTCTCTCTCTCTCAGCCTGCAGTTTGTTTGTGTGCGCGTATCACACACACACACACATACACACACTGGACCATGTCTTAGGCAAGCGTTTTGAAAATCATCTCTATGAGAAATTAGAAAAGTGAATTTCATGTGGGAATCATATCTTTCCTTGGTTGTGTAATCCTAACAGGTGTCTATGGATGGAGACAAGGCATCGCCAATTTCTGCAGATGATTCATACAAGGTTGTAGCTCTGTAGATTATTCAATAACATCTTTGCTTAAGAACCAGCCCAAATGCCTTTCAAAAACTGACAAAGCATTGCAAAAACCTATGTGAATGCGTTCACCACAGCACCCAAGTTTGGATCCTGTAGAGTTATTCCAAGAAGCTCCGACCAACTGAATAGGAATATGATATCGGTACTGTAATTGTGAGCTGCTCGCTGGATAGCTTGCCCTGTAAAGCTGCACACCCCTCATGGTATACACAGACCACAAGGAACTAGAATTTCTGAAAACCACAAAATTCCTGAACCCTCATTTATCAGGCTGGACCTTTTTTTTTTTTTTGTAGGACATTGTGAAATTGATTAATTTCACACTGTCATACAAACCTAGATTACAGAAAGTCTGACCAAGAACCCTGTATTGAAAAGCATTCTCTCACTTCTTGCTTTATGATCACTATCACTTGGGATTTTAACCAATAAATTGCATGCACTCAAGAATGTTCCATTCCTCCAGTCTGTCCTTGTATGTTTCCTCCTGCACTACTCGTGTCAAACCTAAAGTGGCACGTATGCTCCCCTCCGGTAAGCTCTTGCCTATTCTCACATCCCAATGCCTATGGTCACATCTCAATATCAATTCTTCATTGATCTCCTTGAGTCATAGGAAAACACTATTGTCAGTCTATTTTCTCCATCTCTTTTCCTTATCCCTCTATCTGGTATGGTCACATCATTCCAACTGCAGAAATATTTTTTGCCCACTGTTTCCCAAACCATAGTCTCTCTGAAGATATATTCAGTGACAAAAGCACAAAGTCCACTTACAGAGTCTGAGTAAGTTTTATGGAAAAGCTGGGGATCACTATAAGTCCCATGTCGGGGGCAGGGTGGGGAAGAGGTGGAGCTGTTTTGGGGGGCATTTGGAGCACACAAACCACAACTTCCACAGCACACATTGCCTTCATCTGAGTTCTGAACAGTTTGTTCTAGATTAATGATCCTGTTTGTGTGTTTGACTATGATTCTTGAGGTTGACTCTGATACTCTGATTGCCCTTCACATGACTCCTGCCTGCTGATCCTTGTTTTTATTAAATGCTAATTTGCATCTGAATCCTGCCTCTGCCCGTAATTCTAACAGCATTTAGTTCGATTAAAACAAGGGAGAATAGATGAGCTGAGTATTTTCCAGTACCCACCCTAACAACTACTCACATTAAGGTTAAAGAAAACTCTTTTGTATTTCCTGTTGCGTGTTTGTAACCAAAAGGTCCAAAAAGATTTTTTATTACACAATACCTCACTTTCACAGTGCAGGATTCAAACACACACACACGCACACACACACACACACACAGTCCCAAACACTCCACGTGTTTGCCGCCTCATAATTTTGGGTTTTTTAAAAGAGCAACCATTTCTCCAGACTTGCAGACTGTGCAAATCTCCTGAACTATGTCTATCACCATACAGATCTGCGGTCTGAGAATGGTGCTTGATTGAGCTTTTAGTGTAGCAGAGCGTCCCTAATGCACAGAGCAGACACAGGGGCAACTAAGAGAACATGTGGTCTTTATATATGCGTCACACACAGGCACGGTGGTCTCAGTTATCAGCTTCAACTGGCCAAACTCTCTCTCCCTCCATCTCTCTCCAGATTCTTATTTTTTGTGTGTTGTATATTTAATAAATTGCTTGGTAAAATTCTTAACATATACTCATTACATATTAATCTGTTAAACAAATAGAGACATTTGAATTTCTTTTGTAACGCCAGTTTTTATTAAATTTACATCTAGCATGTGTTATGCTTGCATGTTTTTTCTTTATTAGCTTTTATATCCTTAGACTTTTCTGTCACCTCTTCTGGCTTGTAATGAATGGGCTACTTCGGCAAACTAGTCATGTGGCCAGGTGTAATGAATGAGTCTATCTGTAGGGAAACAGCTATGGTTAGGGGTAGAATACAGATTAAAAGTTAGCAGGAGGCTGGGAAGAGCCTGATATGAGACTGAGAGGCCAAGAAATGGGGGTTGCGAATGGACTGCTGTGATGCAAAAGGGTGTTCAAGGGCCAGGGAAGGAGGGGAGGGGTGTTGATCTGTGGGAAACGACGACTTCCTCCCTGTCTGTCTGCGAGCCGAGCCCAGTCTGGCAGAGACTCATGGGGCCAGGACTGTGCTTCACAGCTCAGCAGTGGTAGCAGCCCTCAAGCTTGGCACTAGCTGCAGGAGTGCTTTTCATGTGGGCGTTCCCCTGCACTGTCACTCTATGGGCTCGAAGGGAAGAGTGAGGGTGGGTGGGTGGATGGCAGAGGGGATGGGAGGGAGAGAGGAGAGAGAAAGGAAGGGGGTGAAAGGAGGGATGCAGATGTACACCTTACCTTCCTCACAAGACACATCCTCAGAGCACACTGTTACAGACTAATACTACCGCCACCTCCACCACCCAAACACTGCCCAGCCACCACTCGGCTCCGCTACAGCCCAAGGACTGCAGGTAGGTACACGGGTAAATATTTACTGCCTGTAATTTGTGTGTGCCCAAGTTTATTAACAAGGGAACTTTCTGAGAAGTGACAACTAAACCAGACAGAGTAGACACTTGTTCTACAGTAAAACAAATCCAACCAAACAGTGTTATTATTTCTGTAACACTGCCTTGCTAACACTGGGTTGAGCTGCTTTTTTATGCGAAGGGCAAACATCATATAGCACATTTAATATTGATATATATTGAAATAATGTTAATAAATAATTTTTATTAATTTGAGAAAGATTTACATGAGCACATTTCCAGAAAGACTAAATTATTGTACAATTTCTAATGGTATGTATGTCAATGCATGAGTGATTAATAATTATTGTTATGCTATTTTTCATACTTTTATTTTTCATACTTCAAGTTATGTCGCCTAAACTCAAATAGGAGAAATATTTTCAAATCAATATCTTATATTCTTTCACGACCAAATTACTAAAGGGTTTAATAAAATATTTTAAACATTTCAAGATTCAATATTCTGCCCTCTTCAAGCCTTGTGTAGATGAACAAGTGTGATTTGTTTCTTAAAACAGCAATTCATTCTGTGTTAGGCTAGACATCAGCTTTTTATTTTTATTTTAAGTAATGTACTGTATTAGCAAGATATTTTAAGAAGATGTACTCATGGAGTGAACTATGTAACTAAAAAAAGGAGAATATTTCAAATGTTCCATATTTAATGGAAAACACTTATGTATGAACTCCTTAGGTACGCTTTCTCTGGAATATGTAAAGCAGGTTACTGTGAAATTACATAAATTAAAAAATATTTCCTAAAGCTGACATATGCCTTAACAGTGACCCTTTTAATGCATTACTTTTATGAATTGTCCATCTGGCCTATAAACCTGTATTAACCTCTTGCTCACTGGCAACACCTGATTGAGTTGATCTGCAAGAATTGAGCAAGGTGCTGAAAAATGAGGAAGCACTGAACTGAACCTAGGAAGAAGCTACTCTCCCAGAGAAGATGAGAGATGAAAGATCTGCTTCTTTCAGCTGCCAGGCCAGGGCTTGATCCGTTGTTCCTCTATCTTGAGGGAATGGTCCTGCTGTCTCTCTGCTGCCAGGAAAAAAAAAACACCTCCCCTTCCCCTGAGCAGAGGCCCAAGAGGGGGATCAGGGGAATCCTGTGTTTACACTCCTCTCAGGACTGGGAAGCTCGGAGGAGGAAGGTCTGTCTCGGAGGCCATGGGCTTTCTGCACGGATCTGTGCTAGACGGGTGTTTTGGCGAGCTGGCTAAACTCCAGCTGTGTCTGGGCTGGATAATGAACTCCAGGTGTTCTTGTGGGTAGTTTAAGACACCTGTCACCAATATTTAGTGCCAGAAAAAGCCAGACTGCAAACTGAGCTAGACGATCTGTTTGCTTATTTTAAGTAACCAACCTAATTGGAGGCACAGGCCTGATGAGGAGATTGCAGCTGATTGAAAATAGACATTTGATGTTTTTTATTAATACCAGTATTTTTATTAAAACTAGTAATCGTTCCCTAGTGCAAGCCTTAGACATTAAAGGAATGCAAACTCCATACCTATACAGACCTTTATGATAAGAATTATATAATACAGGCATTTTAGCACTCTCTTGGGTAAAAGACTTTGCACAAGTCCTCTTACAGCTAAGTGTAAATTTGCCTATAGTCACTTCCTTGAGACTTGTTGCCTTGTGCCTTTGAATAGAAGTCATTCTGCTGGTGTTCCGAGACAGTCATCTTCCTTTTCCCACATTTTCCCATCCTCAGAATGAGGACCTGGTCAAGGGCCCAGTGTGCCGAATGCTCTGTGGTCCTCTTGGGTCTCATAACGCTAACCTTATCATTGGGGAACATCTCAAGTAGAGTACAGGTTGGTAACAGTATCAATAAAAAGATTCTTGATTGTAAAGTTCAACAAATTTCTTAAAATTATCATGTCTATAGCAAAATACAGATTTTTAAAAGTTGTATTCAGCATAGAAGCTTGCTTCCAATTTTCACTTGCTTCCTGAACAGACTCTTTGTTTGTGACAGGATGAGGGTGTAGCCTCTAACAGTCTGGAAGACGGACTAGAGGTGACTACTTATTGGTGGGGGGAATGGGCAAAATGGACAGCCTGCACACGTACTTGTGGAGGGGGGGTCATGTCTCAGGAGAGACATTGTCTTAAGCAAAGGTCAGTATGTTCCTTACAAACACTACTTTAAATTAAAATTTCAAGCATTGATTGCTGATTTTTTTTTTCATATGTGATCAGATTTTTATGCACAATAGATGTTCAGGGATGGTTAAAATATTCAAATAATCTAATCTCATGTCTTTTATTTAAAGAAAGAGAACAACAACTGGTAAGGACAATATGACATGCACAGGAAGTGCAAAAAGGTACCATCTCTGTAATACAAAGGTTAGTTCCTGGTGTCTGGCTTTTTCCTTGAAACACATACATTTGCACATCAGAAATATTATCCAAACAACCCACTTGACAGCACAATAGAGCTGGTGATTACACCTACTTTCACCGCTAGCAATATCAATAAGCAAATTACCTTCCTGTCATTTCATTTCCCATTATGTAATGGCAAACAGACCACTTTTAAGGTCATTCAGTCTCATCTGACTGAGTCTGGTCTGTGATTTTCAGGAATGCCCCTCAACTGGAAGGAGTTTCAGAGAGGAGCAGTGCTGGTCATTTAATTCTCAGGTGTTCAATGGAAAGAACTACCACTGGAAACCCCTTTACCCAGGTAATTGCCATCGGAATAAGACCAAATTTTACAAAAGAATGCTTAACCTTAAAAATTAACACCCCATTCATAAATTTCTAGATGACTACGTTCATATTTCCAGCAATCCCTGTGACCTTCATTGCACTACATCTGATGGTCAAAGGCAGCTGATGGTTCCAGCCCGTGATGGAACTTCCTGCAAGTATAGCAATTACAGAGGCGTCTGTGTAGATGGCAGGTGTGAGGTAAAGGCATAAACCAGAAGATGATACACTTTGTTCCAATAAGCAAGAATTTTGCAGAACAAAAGTTATTGAGGAACATCCACTGAAGGCTCTATTTATTTAGTCATTGGTCTTATATAGCAATAGAATTAAAAATGGCATGCTTTTCAAACACATTCTTTTTCTGTGTGGTATCTCTCTCTCTGCAGCCTATTGGATGTGATGGCATCCTCTTCTCTCCCAACACACTAGATAAGTGTGGTGTGTGTCAAGGAGATGGGAGCAGCTGTAGTAGGATAACTGGTAACTTTCGCCGTGGATCTTCCACGCTTGGTAAGAATACCCAATTACCGTACCTCAAAAAGTCACCTCAAAGGAACAAAGCTATGAACACATTTGTTTCATTTTTCTTCCAGGATATTCATTCATTACCCAGATTCCTGAGGGCTCATGGGACATCCAGATCATTGAGAGAAAGAAGTCTGCAGATATATTGGGTGTGCTCCTATAAAACATTTTATATAAATTATAGTGAACATAATGCCTAAGATAGTTGTTGAGTTAAGTATGATGATATTCTTCTCGTAAATGAAAATAGAACACAATTTAAGTTATCTTAAATTTAACACATACCCTGACCTATAATTTTGAAATTATTCGGACATGAATGAACTTTGTTGTTTTCCAGCTGTGACAGACCAAGCAGGCAACTTCTTCTTTAATGGAGCCTACAAGGTGGACAGTCCTCAGAACTTCCATGTGGCAGGAACCATCTTCAAGTACCGGAGGCCCACCGATGTGTATGAGACGGGGATTGAGTACATCGTGGCGAAAGGGCCCATCAATCAGCCCATCAATGTTCTGGTACTGTAGCTGCGGTCCTTCCTCCCGCCGCCAAGGGCCCCTGGGTAATCTCACTTGGCTAGCTGACCCTGCCTTTGACTTAATGTGGGCCACAGGTGCCATGGCTCCTACTGAAAAAACCTGTACAATTATGATGTATTACCCCTGGAGCAATGGTCCCAAAAGTCAGTCTTGTCCTGGCATATGAAATGACCCCAAAATGACATGAATATGTGACTTGTACTGGTAAAAGTGTTGCTGCAGAATTTGCCTAGTCTTCTGAATGGGCCTCGGAGCTCCTGTTATTGGTTGGTTATAATAGACACAAAGGAAAATACACGAGAAGCGTTTATATTTTGACATTTTTTAAACATATTTATGTTTAATACAATTACAGAAGCTGTGTTTCCCATTTTTAATTCATGTTCTTTCTGCTTCATCTTCTATCTTCCAAGGTGTGGAACCAGAACGGTCGCAACCCTTACATCACCTACGAATACACAGTAATGCGTGACCCTCTTACTCCAGTCTCCCAGCCACCCATCTACACTGGCTCAGATGGAGGATCCAGCCACCAAGCCTCCATAGAGATCAACAGTGTGTCACCCCACAATGACAGTGTGAGTGACAAGTTTGTCCCAGAGACACAGAGGAATCAGGGGAGGATGCAGAACATTGGGCCTGGTGCAGTTGATAAGCCTGGTGAGGAGACCAATGAAGTGTATGAGGATGCAGCTGCTATAGACTGCAATCAGGATGTCCCAACACCCCCACATTATCCAGGTAGAATTTAAGTATTTTGTTGGAATATCCATTAAAAACTAGATCTGCAATGGAGATGTTCCATACTATTGCTTAACCATACAGTAGAAACAAAACCAGAGAGTCATTGATGTCTGACACCGATACATGTCTGTGAAGATTCTGATACACGTATAGTAAGGAGACGTGGATATAGTTTTGGTGCAGGAACTTATATTTTAGGTGCACAAGAAGCCTTCAAAACGTTGTGAATAAACAATTTGAAGAGCCTTGGGATGACTTTGACTATTGTCTTAACGTCTTTCCTGGGCCCAGTTACATACATTATGAAAAGAGCAGATGAGAAGAGGTTCAGTTTCAGTGTCGAATGGCCGATAGCCCGAGAGCCTGGTGCCCAATTGCCTGTCCTCCAACTGTGGTAGGGTACCATTCTGCCTTTTCAGTTCCTCCCCTATGCATACTGCCAGCTACCACAACCACATGGGAAAGAGGGCAGTCAGTGACTCTGAGGTGGTCCTTGCATTTGCCAGTGCAAGTTTTTTTTTTAAATTGTTCAGAAATGCCTTTTGAATAAGACTCAAATACTGTCAAAGTCTGAATATGTATTTTTAGAGAGGATCCATTTGTAATGGTTTGTACTATTTTTTCCATCAACTATTCGCAGACTTTCTCAAGTCACCTCTGGTATTTTCAAATCAGTAATACCTTGATTCATGATGTATGTCTTTTCGACTTTTATTGTCTACAAAGATGGAAATAGCAGCTGGCCAAGTGGAGTGGTTGCCCCTGGCATTGAGCCTGCAAGCAGACCAGCAGATGAGATGGTGGATTCTGCAAATTTCATATGGAGGATGTTTCTTGCACGTTGTACACTGCATGTTAACATTTCAACAAATCAGCTTCTTGGTGAAGAGGAAAGCCTCGTCTCTGAAGGAGAGCCAACTGAGTTGGACTACAGCAGCTCTGAGCAAGGGAACCTTAATGGTTCATACCTTGAGTTCTCTCTGTCCCGCCGTCGCAATGACACAGGAGATCTTTTCCAGAACAGAACGTTGAATATCAGCTTAAGGAACGGCAGCCGTACCAATCGCACCAGGTACAGACAATTATGAATGTACTATCTCTTATCTTAATCATTTTGGCACATGGTTTTGCTGCAAATCATATCAAGATGTTTCAGGGTCTAGAAAGATTGGTATAGTAACATTTGCATTAGTTTTATCCCATTCACAATGCAACAAGCTCACATGTGGCATGTATGCATTGTAAATAATGAAACCTGTATTGCAGACCTCTATAACAGACACGAAGATATGCAGGATAGCTATCTCCATATCCATGCTCATTTGGGACAGTCCAGCTCATAGGGAATGGAATGTGCTCTAGACTCTCTTCGGAGTCTCCTGCTTTTTTACACTCTTTGAGACATTCAAAGAGTGGTGTGGAGAGACAGCCAAGTGAAGGGCTGGTGGGATTGCGTTCCATCATATTTATAATTCATGTTGGCTTTCTTGCAGTGTCCAAACACCGCTTCACCAGCCTCCCTGCCAGAGATCATAAAACACATCATATGACACACCCTTTCACGCATTTAAAGGAAAAGACATCCCAGGCGAAGAATGAGAGAGAGGCAGATAGACTAAGAGTGAGGTAGCTGGTCTTTCAGAGAGACAATTTATGGTGGTTTAATATTTATGGGAAAAAGGAAGCATAGATCACACCATGATCATGCTAATCCAATCAGATACATTTACAGGAACCACAGAGGTTTTATTTTTCCTTTTAATTTACAGGAACCACAATTATTTTTTGGTACATTTCTATTTTTTTCCCCCAATGTTTTCCATATTTTATATTCTGATATTCTAGCAGTGAGAATAAAAACCAGTAGTTGGGGGTCCAAATTACTGGGATGTTTATGTGATCCAGTCTGAGATATAGCAAGTGATGCCCTGATTCCAACCCCGCAGGAGTCAACCGAGGGTTACCGGGAAGAACAAATTGAGTTCTGCTGATATGTATCGTTGGAAACTGTCCTCTCAGGAACCATGCAGCATGACATGCTCAATAGGTACCAAATGGGCCATGCATCCACATCCACATATATTTAAATATAAAAATGCTTATTGGACATGCTTAACAGAGTTTATTTTCATTAAAATGTTGTTTGTTGCTTTTATTTTATATAATAGGCGTGACAAGATCCTTTGCAATGTGTGTACGATATGATGGCGTTGAGGTGGATGACTCCTACTGTGATGCTTTAACTCGCCCTGAACCGGTGCATGATTTCTGTATTGGAAGGGAGTGCCAGCCAAGGCATGTGTGCCACTGTGATTAAAAATGCACTAGGACAAAATACTATGTACAATAACATTATGTTCTTTTTCAGTTGTTTCTCAGTTGAACAAAGTCTAACTATAAATGAAAAGAAATGTTGCTGAATGGCTTCAGATTCTTCTGGCTTCACACCTTTTTTCATGCCTACAGGTGGGAGGCCAGCAGCTGGAGTGAATGTTCACGAACCTGTGGTGAGGGTTTTCAGTTTCGGCTAGTGCGTTGCTGGAAGATGCTGGCCCCTGGTCTGGATAGCTCAGTCTACAGCAATTTATGCACAGATGCTGAGCTAGAGCGCCCTCCAGAGCGCAGGCCTTGCAAAAGCCCCACTTGTGGTCCTCAGTGGGAGATGGCTGAGTGGTTAGAGGTGCCTATCGAAGTTAACAAATTGAACTGTCTGTAACTGCATGACTAAATACATTTAATGACAAGAATGGTTTCTTAAATTTTCTCAGTTTCCACAAGTTCCTCTTGAGTTATGGAGGGTATTGTTGTAAGACCGTTCCTTGACATCAGGCTGCATATACTTGCATGTTTCAGAGATGGTTAGATGAAAGTCATCCTTTTTGTTGGTTTAGACAACTAATAAATTAAATTTTGTATAGCTATATAAATGGCACCTAGCACCAAATTTGTTTTTCATTTTTCTGCAGTGCCCAGCAAAATGTGGTCGTAGAGGTTTAGTGACTCGTGAGGTCAGGTGCTCCGATGAAGGGAGGACATGTGATGAGACAACTCAGCCTCCCTCTTCCAAGAACTGCACTGGTCCACCATGTGATCGGCAGTGGACAGTCTCCATGTGGGGCCCGGTAAGCTCCAGAGAATAGGAGTCAAGCCTGTACATATAACCCTCTAGCATTCCAGGAAAAAACCTAATGTTGTATGATGTAATTAAAAAAAAAACAACAACAGGATATCACCATCTATTTGCAGCATGTATCACATATTTGCACAATGTCCAACCACATATACAGCCATGGTCCTTCAATCTTGACTGGAGAACGGGATATGGTCGGACATAGATGGGAGTAGTGAACAAAATGTGTGTATCTCGTGTGTTTTGTTCACAAAGCGATCATGCCTCTCCTGAGTGTTGTAGTGTTATTATAATGATAAGGTAGGCATGTCACACTTATACACTGCATTAACAGTTTGTTAAATTGCAGTTGTCTATTAATTTTTTGGTGAACACAACACTGATTATCAATTATATACCAGTAAACTGGGGACAGGAACATTGGGTACACCATCTGTGATGGTGTGGACCAAAAGCTAGTCTAAAAAATTACAACACAGCTCATCACACAAGGAGTCCGGCAGGTGAACAGCTGAAGCCAGTCGTCCCAACCCAATGTTTTGGGCGTTAATGTTTTGGCTGTTCATTATTTTATCATTTAACAAGAATGGCAGGTTCCCTGATGGACCTATGGATAACATTCAGTGCTCTCACTACATCAACAGTTATGTCAACAAAAATAATTGTTTTAAATGTTGTTTTGAAGTTTCAAAATTGTTTTTGCGTAAACCCTGGGTCATCTGTTCAAATTGATCCCAATGTAATGTTGCCAATAATGGTCATTTTGTTAAAAATATTTTTAACTTTTAAAAACTTCCCATTCTATAATATTAATAAATGAATACAGCCACAATGTTTTGGCAACCATACATTTCTGCTGCGATTGTGTGTTTAAGGGTAGCCTTTAAATTACATTTAAGAATTTTTTTTACTACATATGGTTTGCTTATCAGGGCAAAACTGACAACTATAATTTATACATATTTCTTACATTTTTCAAATTATTTTGTTTAATTCTGTAAAGCTGCTTTGTGACAATGTTGAAAGCACTATATAAATTTAATAAAATTTTATTTTTGAAATTTAATTTAACACTCTTGTTCAACAATAAAGAAAAACAGAATATTGCTAACTAATTCTTGTACATAATATACAGTGCTCAGGTCCATGTGGGCAGGGGAAGATGGTACGGCATGTATACTGCAAAACCCCAGAGGGCCGGGTGGTGCCTGAGTCTCAGTGTTCACTAGAGAACAAACCACTGGCCACTCATCCCTGCGGAGATAAAGAGTGCCCACCACACTGGCTGGCTCAAGACTGGGAAAGGGTGAGCAACTTCAAGTCTAAGTGAAGTGAGATTCCTAATGAGTTTTGGGGCTTTGTCCAAATGTCAATTTTGGTTTATATCCATAAATTGTGGGTTACCGCCTAGATTCCTTCTTCCCTTGTTTATTAAGATGTTGTGCTCATTACTGTAATCAGGTGGTGTTATTCAGAGTTGGAACAAATACTTTTAGAAATTCAGGAAGCCAAAATTGCATAGATAGCTGGCAAATGGTTCATTATGGCTTATACTCAGAGATGTATTTTAAACCTTTAAACATCTCACCTTAGTGCAACACAACATGTGGACGTGGTGTAAAGAGGAGGACTGTGCTATGTGTGGGAATAACGGGTGGTAAGGTTCAAATCCACGAAGATGAGGAATGTGATGCTAGTAAGCGACAAGAGGATGAGGACACTTGCTTTGAGAGACCTTGTTTCAAGTGGTATACCACACCTTGGTCTGAGGTAGGTGCATCATGGTTTCAAAAAATATATATATATATTTAAATTACAATATGCATGTGGATGTTTATTGAGGGTACATATACATATATAGTATATATAGTATAGAGTACATTTCAGCTTTGGGTGTCGCTCAAATTACAGTGCACCAAGACGTGTGGTGTGGGAATGAGGATGAGGGATGTGAAATGCTACCAGGGAAGAGAACTTGTTCGTGGGTGTGACCCTCTGACTAAGCCTGTTAACAAACAGACATGTGCATTGCAACCTTGCCCCACTGAACCACCAGGTAAACCTCAAACAAAAACAAAGTGCTCTTGTACATTAATTGTTGTATAAGTTGGTTAATACATTATTTGCAGACATTAGACAAATAGCTATACTGGTTTTTAATTAAGATAATTGTAGTTCCTTGAGATGGTAACAGACTAATATGTTGTGCTGATGGCTATTTTCCATACAGATGACAATTGCCAGGATCGTCCCAGCACCAACTGTTCTCTGGCTATTAAAGTCAACCTTTGCAGTCACTGGTATTACAGCAAGGCTTGTTGCCATTCATGCCGGAATCAACGTGCCACCTAGTTTTTGTCAAGAGAAAAGGTTAATGCACTTAAATCAGGATATAAAGGAATGATGGGGAAATCATGTATCTAGTACACACAGACAGTGGCAGACATCTGGAGTCTTAGAACATCTTGGTTTACCCATTAAATGAGTCTTTTTGTTTTATTTTTTTATCTAGATATTATCATTGACTCAATATGTTATTAGCAATATCTGTTTCATGACAAGTCCTACAAATTTGGGATACATTAAGGAAAAATTAAATTATTAGATTATTGCTTTGTGAAACATAATTATAAAGCATGAGCAGATTTATGATCCATCAAACTGGCAGTGATGATAGTCATTATAGATTATTAACTTGGGCGTATCTGAATACAAGCTGACTCTTCATCTGATGCTAGCTGCAATGCTATGCTGTTTCATTGGCATATTATTTAACTGTTATTGGACCATTGCTTTTCTATTGTTTATTTATTAGTCAGAGCAGATGTTTGTTTAAACATCCCATGTTCTCCACTCATTCTATTGATCTGCAGTCAGCAGCTGTTTTTGACAGGGAAGCAGGGAAGAACAAAAACCCGTGTTACTTGATTTTATTCAGACCTGTTATGAGTAATTGACCATGTCCTGACACTTGAACACGTAAGATGTTAAACTGTATGCAATTTATATACTACTCCTTTGTGGCACAGTTCTGTTAATATAATACTCATTGCTGTTAGCTCAGGGGAAAGAAAAAAAAATCAAAAGAAAACAGAATTTAATTTTATTGTAGAAAGAAAATGCATATTTTGTTACCTCTCGAAGTAAGATACTGTAAGTATGATTCTATTTCTAACCCAACAGTAGGCAATATTTTTTTACATCCTGTAAAATCAGGCATATTACAGCTTTACTTTGAAAGCTTGAATAAAACACAATAACTTTTGACAGATATTGAAATAACCGTCTGGTTTGATTTAACTTAACCACTGCAGTTACTCAGAAAGTGTAACAACATTCAGATCATTCTACCCTCAATGTGACAGATTGTAATATGCTGTATACTGTCATTCCACATTCCTGATCTGTCGACTTTTGCCAAAGTGGTGAACAGCAATCTGTGTGAAAGAACTTGCGCCATCTGCTGGTCTATTTATTTAATCACACTGACGATGGAAATGTCTTCCAAATTCTCGTTCATTAAAATGACCTGACAGGAATGTGTGGGTATTTTAATTTTTTATTTTTTTTGGCAGTCTTTAAAGGGTGATTGTGGTAAATCTGTTTACTTGCGTAAATAAACTAAATAATGGAAAACATTGACAAAATTGTAGAAATGTTAGTGAACATGTTTTTTTAAATTTCAAGGTTGCAAATTATATTTTGACCACTACATTAGTGCATGTAATTATATAATAAGAAAAATAAATAAATAAATAAATATTACCTGTAATTTGACATGCAGCCTGTGTTTCTATCCTTCATCTGACTCCACTCATTCATGTGCTTACAAAATAAACCGACCATCTGATTGTTCATTGTTATTAGGTTCTTGCTTTGCAATGCTTGATAATGATGACTTAATGGACTTGATTTTGGGCACTGGCTGTAAAAAAGAAATCAATAAAGCTCTTTATATCACATGGTGCAATTTGTTTATAATAAATGTTCTTTTTTTTATTTATTTATTTTTTTAAAACATATTTATCAAAGCCCTTGGTCACTATTAGCGGTTGCTAAAATTATTATTGATAAACTTCTATAACTGCTAAACTACTTACCTACTTAAAAGACTAATTAGTCTTGTGATAAAAACATATGACAATTTCATATTTAAAACATGCTCATACGGTACTGTGCAGATGTCAAGAGTCACCTCTCATTTCTTCTTATTTTTGGTTCCAAAGTGGTTTTTAATGTAGTCTTGAGAAATAGTCCTCCTGAAGGACATTTTTTGTCTCTCACTTTCAGTCTAGCACTTGTATCTGACAAGTTTCAGAGGAATGTTTTTTGTTTAAGCCTCGCAATGACCTATGAATCATCCAAGCATAAAACCCATCTAACTTATGAACCAGTGGAAACAGATGCAGATGATAACAGATGATCAGGCCGTGATAGTATACTGCTGATGTTGAATGCTGAGTGGTTGGTACAGAGGAGAGGGGAAATGAGGTTGCTGCTAGGGTTGTCACATAAACAATCCTTTTAAAAATTGTATCTTTAGGCAATTTGTAGCCTGTCATAGTAAAACATTTGTTCCAGTTTCTTTAATCTGACTTACATAATTTAATTTAATATTATGAAGTGAGGCTTGACTCAAGAATTTTGCACAGTACTTTTTTTAAAACACAAAAATACATGTACGTACATCAATCCATAGCATATCTCATGTGCCCTTTTTGTAAATATTTCAATCCTGTGACACTGCTCTAAAAGTCACAACAATGGAATCACACATCAGTACTGATGCTCTGGTGTGTCACCACCTCCCTCATGGTAACAGAACGTATGAGGTTAAGCTTGTTAAAGCTGGATATGTCCATAGGCAGGTCTATCTCTTGGTCCTCTAAGCTCCTGTAGCTGACTCTTTCTCCACCATTCCGTACTTCCTGCTCTCGCGGCAGGTAGAATGGCAGTAAACCAGAGCATGAAGGGCAAAACATATAGGAGGTTATAGGAGCAGGGGTTAGAGCGGGGCTATAGTGTCTGCAGATGGCCGGCCCATTCAGCTTGTGAAGCTCTGCGGTTGTGAGGAGCTGCTCAGGAGATGAGTGTTCTGGAAAAGATAGAACACTCAGGGGGCTTGGTGAGGTCATAGATCTTGAAGGACTTTGAGAGCTTGGTGGTCGTGGAGAACACAGAGGGTTTGAATGATGTGCTGGACTGGGTAAGGATTTGATGAAGTCAGACTTCTCCTCCTCCTCCTGCTCCTCCTCCTCCTCCTCTGACCCATCACTCTTACAACAGTAATACTAGCAGAGTCAATTGAGGTCCAAGAGTTTGGTGTAAGTGGGTTTCAAAAAGGAGAAAAAAGAATATAAGAAATATTGAACTTATTGTAAGTAATAGATGTCTGCAATTGTCTTTAATATATAATAAAATATTTCTCTAAAACAGTTTAGATTCTCTTTTCTGTGCTTGCCAAACAAATAAAGCTGTGAATGTCTTGTTTGCACAAGAGTAAAAGGGTACAAAACACTAAAATAAAACACTATGAACTTACCAGTCAGGCCAGAGATTAGAGAATGATTCAGTCACATAACTCTATCACTTCTCCCATCTCTGTTCCTTATTCATGGCATTCCACTGTTACTCGTGAAGTGTAACATGGAGGCAGACATAACTAGACTACAGTAAAATCTTGGATTGCAAGTAACTTGGTCTGGTAAACTGTAGTCAGTTTACTTGGTGGGGTTGGAGTAGCCTGGAATTGTTTTTGAGTTAGAACCTGAGAGGAAATCAATGTCCATATGCCTGTTTTATATGCCTTTGCATTTGTGCATAGAAAGTCTACGTCCATGAAATGCAGCATTTTAGGAAATTCAAATTCTTTCTTTGTATATCCCTGCATATCTGGGAGCAGCTAGGGTTAAGGGCCTTGCTCAACGTCTCAACAGAACTGAGC
The DNA here is from genome assembly GCA_011419295.1 of Clarias macrocephalus. NCBI lineage: Eukaryota > Metazoa > Chordata > Actinopteri > Siluriformes > Clariidae > Clarias > Clarias macrocephalus. The sequence goes on along the minus strand of JAAGKR010000022.1, from coordinate 280,603 downwards.
AAGTAACCCAGTAACCACACATAACTGATTGAGCCAGCACTACCAAATGCACCACAATTTTAGAGACACAATTTTTTAAAGAGTAGTAGCTATTGGATAGTGCTGAAGGGTATTTACAGTGGCTCTAGTGAAAAAAAAAAAGATACCTGCAGCCTACAGCAACACAGCACTGCAACAATAGTCAATAAGATGACGGCAGCTATGATTCCCCCTGTGATGACCACTGTTCCGGCTGTCATTCGAAATCCTCTCCATCAACATCCTGCATATTTAGGAGAGAAAAGGCAAGACTTTGCACAAAAATGGCTTGGAATTTTATTTACAGTGGAACCTCGGATTGTGAGTAACACGGTTTGCGAGTGTTCCGCAAGACGAGCTAAGATTACCGAGTATCATGTATCACGCATGCGCTTCTTGTTTTGACGCCGAGCGTCATCACAACTGAGCCAATGGTTTTTCTCTCTCTCTTAAGCTGCAGAACTGTGGGTAATCGTTTTCCCGCTGGGCCTTGGTGCTTGTCTCTTACTGGTATAATCAACATCCGTGCACGCGTGTACTATTTACTACAACACTGTGACCACATGTGTTTCTTATAACACACGTGTGTGCGCGCACGCGTATAAAGCAAAAGCAAGTCTTTTTTAGAGGGTAAAGATTCATTTTCTCTCTCCCTCTCACACACACACTCTCTCGCCTTTATCCAAGGTTCCACTGTATTTATTTATTTTAACATGCATTTGGGTTTCTCTCTCTCTCTCTCTCTCTCTCTCTATACTGTATACATATACTGTATATACAGTATAAATATATGGTTGAATTTGTTTCCCTGAACGTTTATATCTTAATATCTATTAAATAACTAGCAACTATAGCTTTGACAAGATTTTGGAGCATTGGGGGACTCAGACATTCAGGCTAGAATAGCATTAAGGAAGTCTGGCACTGATGTCGGGTGAGGTTACAGGAGAATCTCATTTACATGAAAAGCAAGAATAAAAAACAATCAACACACATACAGTACCCTCATTCTCCATCATCTTCATCCAGTGCCCTTAATGCCCTTACACACAGATATTAAAAGACATTACCCTGTCCTGTCTTGTAAAAAAAAAAAAAAAAAGTAAATTTAACACATCTACCTAGGTCAAGTATATATATTGTCAAGATTTATATTTTACCACATACCAGATGCCAAAGTTTATATACCTTGACATCTGAATGAAAAAAAAGTGCTTCAATATTAGGTTATATGTATAAGTAGCTGGAAAAGATGTGATCGCATTGATTCTAGCTACTGAACAAATTATGAGCCAGGTAATTAAACCATATTTTCCCTGAATAATTTAGATAGCAAATGAGAAATGGACATTGGATGCTGTAGAGGGATTAGTGATGAATTAATTTTGCCTTAGTGCAAGCACAGTAATGAATGCATTTGTCAGGCTACATTTGGCTCAAAACTTAAATGAAGCACAACAATTTATGTCTGTTTACAGTTATGTTTTTCTATATTATACACTCACTAGTGCTATCCTTTTCCAAAACAAAACAAACAAAAAAAAAAAACAGTATAAATCTCTTTTGTGGTTTCTATCACAAAAAGGACCTTAATGGGCACCGACTAATTGATCAGATAGGTGATCTGTAGGAGCTTCTGATTCTATCAAATATTATATGGTGATCGAAGACTCAATATGTCCTTCTTTGATTACAACAATAGTGAGGTTGGATAATCATCATGAGCCATTAGGGAAAACACCAGAACGACACGAGACACATTAGAATCCAATACAAATCTCACATTAATTAATTTTATCTAATTGTACTTTTCTATTTTACTGGTGTAAAACTATTGTATGTTTAGTGTGTAGATTTGGACACACCTTCTAATTAAATGTTTTTTGTTTAGTGATTTATTTTCTACATTCTAGAACAACACTGGAGATTTCAAATATATGTAATAAAACATATGGCTATAGGTAATTAAGTAACAACAACAACGGTCCCATGTTAGTTTAAGACACGAAGGTCAGCTGTTCTGAAACAGTTCTTGCAAGAACAGTATTGTAAAGTACATTTGCAAACCCTATCAAGCGCCATGGTGAAACGGGCTCTCACGAAGACCATCCCAGGAAATTACAACCAAAACTTACCTCTTCTGCAGAGGAGAAGTTCATTTAGAGTTACCAGCATCAAAACTCACCAATTAACAGCATCTCAGATTAGAGCGTTTATCAAGGCTTTACAGGGCATTAGCAGCAGACAAATCTCAACATCAACTGTTCAAAGGAGATATTTGATATTTTGGATGTTTTCAGAGAAAGAAATTAAAACCAGGAAAGACTTTGGAATTGGAAGGTGTGACTTTTTACTGGTAGTGTATGTATTTATGGATCAGCATATGTATATACAGTATGTATGTATTTTCCTAGAAAAGTGTATGAGATGTACCATTGCTAAGCTTTTAAAATAATGATCCCAAGTCAACATAATTTTCAATTAAATATCCTAAATTATCTGTAAAAAATTGTTAAGTAATATATATATATATACTAAATGTACAGAACTAAGTTTCATTACATGAAACCCCACGGCAAGAAGAAAAGCACAGTTTTGTACCTTCCTAAGAGAAAATTGTCTAATTTAAAAACAATTTGTGTGAGAAATGATGTAAGAAGGTATTACCGTAGAGAAGATCCTCAGTCCTGACAGGTGATGTCCAGTGTCTCTCTGTGATTGTCCGCTCTTCTGATGCCTGCTATCTGAGTTCAAGGAAACTAAACTATTTCTATTTCTGTCTCACACACACACCGTACTCTCTCCAACTGCTGCTATTTATTCTCCTGAAGTATTTTCTTTCCAATATCAGACACCCTGAACGGTAGCTAGTATTTTATACCGCGTCATTGATTAAAAATGATATATCAAAATATTCTATTTCTCTAGTGAAAAACGATAAAACAGCATCATGACGCCAGGGGGCTCGGTGTCCTGAGGTGAGCGCTGCTTTCAAACCATTAGCTTAGCATCTCTCTTTCTCAAACAGAACGCCGCGCGCGCTGAAAAAAGTCACCAAAGCCTTGCGCGCGACGTTCTGTGTGAGAAAGAGAGATGGTAGCACGCGCATTCAGGCGAGAACAGTGCGACATCTCCAGTGCTGCTTACATAGTGTGCACAGATCACTCTGCGTCGGAATTAAACGATTTAGATGTTAAAGCAGAGAAATTAGACTTGTGAGTCATACTTGGAATATTTTATTCTAATAAGTTTATGTCTAAGCCTTACTCTCATTCATTTATTTAACTATGAATGAAAAGGCAACACGGTTGCAAACTAGTGTGTGCATTGCACTTTTATGATATTTTAAATAAACAAATAAACCTTTTTGTATTACTTATAAACTTATTTTTGTATTACTGTCACTTTTGTAATATTATATTATATTATAGAAAAATTATACAGAAAATGGCATGCCTGTTATGAATTTAAGCATAAATTACTTATGCTTAAATTCGTAACAGGCATGCCATTTTCTCTGTGTATACTAAAGATACACACATACACACACACCCACACACTTTACCCCAAGGTAGCAGGACCTCCAGATTTTTATTGCATGAATTATTAAACTCGCAAATATTAAAGGAAGCTGAGATTCTAGTGCATTGTACAGACAAGGCTGTGAAATATTCATGCAAGAAGATGCAGGGTATGGAATGGTCATTTTCCCCACTCCATCCCATTTCACATGCATCCTCTTTCAAAAGCTGTTTTCAGAATCCCTAGTGGAGCCTCTTAAGCCCGGCAGCATCTGTCTGAGCCGAGGTCGAAGCCCTCCTAATGATGCTATTGTACTTATTGTTTTTCTATTTTTTTTTACTTGTGTTTTGTAAAAATCTTAAAAATATTCAAATATGTGTGCATAGTTTTGATGTTTGAGAAAGAATCTTAAATATTGTTCTGCACTATTTTGCCATGACTAAAAAAAAATGTTTCAAACCTTGCAGAAGGGATTTGCTTTTGCTCAGTATTGGGTCTTCTTTGTCTGCTTGTCATTAGAAGTTATCGTAATTAAACTTAGACAAATGAGCTGGAGGCAAGCCGCATGCATGACTGCCCTGAATAATAAAAAAAATCCCCACAATCCGCAAGAATGTGCATACGAAAGAAGGGGTCAGTAGAGATTAAACAAGAATGATATGTAGAAAACAAAAATCTTAATCTGCCTATGTGACATTTTTTGTGAAGTGTTTCTAATAGCACTGCAAGCATATAAAGCAGTTTCAAAGACTAAATGCAGTCTGCACTATGACATGAGTACTGATATTCAATCTCTGAAACAATATCATGGGAGTGCTTCCCTAGATGGTGACTGAACAACGGTTGGCTCAGCATTATTATGATAGCATGCCTAAGAGGTTATGATAGCATGTGTAAGAGTTTAAGATAGCGTGCATGTGATAGAATGTGTGAAAGGTTATGGTAGTGTGTGTCTGTCTGTTTGTGATAGCAATTTAATACTTATCAAACCATTTATTCCTCATGATAATTTTCATACACATAATGATTTGATCAGTATTAAAATTCTGTAAATCATATACTGTCTTCTTCACAGTCAGCAGATCGCAATCCAGCTAAACACTAATAGGAAATTTTGGAGTGACATTTTAGAGAACACTTTCCATAACCATCCTCAAAACTCCACTTGAGGAAATCCCTTTTGGACAAAAAAGGCACATTCAAAGTCTTCTGGGGGTTAATGATGCTCAAATCTTAATAACAGAATAAGTATTTTATTTAAAGTTTAAAAGAGTCTTAGTTTTGACTAACTTGATTTGTCAAGGCCTTAATCTTACCTCTGCTACAATTCAAAAGTTTTGTCATAAGTTGATAATGTGATCAGATTTTCAAAAACAAAAAATTATTGTGGAGGCAGCAAGCTGAATTATCTACATTATTCTCTTACATGAATGAGGGGAGACAGGTATTCTCACAAACTTGCCTACAAAAGTGTTGAAAACAAAAGGCCATGTATATTTAATAAAGTACAAGGATATGCCCTCTCTTTTGTGTACTCAAAGGAAAAGTGAGTAACTGGAATAAAGTCAATCCCTGTTCTTGGACCACATCATTTATTTGTATGTGTCTTTTTAATGGGTCAACATTTATTAATTTAAAGGGAATATTAACATGATGTTAGCATGTGAGTGCATCCAATTTTGCTTTTGTGAAATTTAGAATGCATGGATAAGATGGTTCTATACACTATGGATTCACTGCCAGTAAAATCTGATTAAAACCCATACTGGCTAATAAAAATATGCTACCTTCCTGTCATAACTGACACTGGTCATTTTTAGTCAACAATTAGATTTATGATTTCACAATTATTATTCTATAGTGTAAAATGATAACTCGTGAACATAAAAGAAAACAAACTGATGAGGGGAAGAAAAACGCCTTAGGTAATAAGCAATATATACTGTCATATGGTTTCTGATGATGTGATTTTATGGAGATTCTTTGATACATTACATTTAAAAGCGCTAGCCTGAATTAGATGATTCAGAGTTTGTGCACTGCCCTACATTCCAATGACATGAAGATATTTCAAAGATGGAGGACAAGGGGAGCAGTATGATACTGAGTATACCTTTGCTATAATTCCACATGAAGGAAAATGTACTAGAGCATTTTATCTCAGCAAGAAGAGAGAGCAACAGGAGTGGAGTAGTATATTTTATTTATTAAAATCAAGAAGTGTGGCAAGTCCAAAGTGGAAAAAACACTGCAATATCTATTGCAAGATAGAGATGACAACTACTGTGGTTTTGACCATTCAAATTGATGGGGAATTAATCATTTTCTTAAAAAATATTTTAAAAATCCATTTCTGTCTATAAATTCAACAACAAAAAAATACATTGTATTGGCTTCCCCAAAAATTTCAGGACAGTGTGCCAGAACAGAAAGATTAGTATTTTAATTTCTATTGGTCCATATTAGACTAATTGTATTGGATTTGGCTGTATTAGTCCTGCAATATAAAAGTGTTTCTTTATGACAGAAGCACCAATTTTGTTTTGCAGAAAATGTTTACAGTATTTTGTATCTCTTGATGCCCCCTACTGTTCATGGACACTTAGGTAGATATATATTGAAGGCTTTTGAAAGAACACCGCATTTTGAATAATTACAGCGATGAGATTGATAATGCCGTTATTATTATTATTATTATTATTTTTTTTTTATTATTATTATTATTTTTTTATTATTGTCATTCTTCCCTAACGGCTTGTCTGGCTTTTTTGCTTTCATCAATGAACTCTGACATGCATAACCTTCACACCTTGGAATGGCTTGGAATCTAATACTAACCGACTACCAAATTAATTAAGATCTGATAAATGATACTGAAATTAATATCCCAGCCAAAATATCACACCATGAAAAACCTTCAAAGCATCTAATAAAATTGTGATGAGTCCTTATATTTTCAAGATGACTATAATGTATTTGCTAGCCATACATAAATATTCCTTTAATACAGATTAACTTTATCGTATTACCTGTCCTATATCCAATTTGTTCGATAATAACAACACCTAGCAACCTAATATTTATCCTTATCATCTAAGTGTAAAAAACACATACTTATCAACATTTTTTTTTACCTACTGTTAGTGCAAAGTCAAGGGACAAAGTTGACTGGATTCTAACCAATGGTGCAATTGTAACCAATGATGCAGTAATTCGTACTAAAGGAGTCCCAATTAAGTATTGCTCTTATTGACACTTCTATATTGTAAGCTTTTTTTATTGATCTTAGGATTTAACACCATAATCAAATTGTTTGAGAACCAATGTTGTTTGAAAACCAATAGATTAAATTACATTTGGAAGAATACAATTGTATTTGTATATAAGGCTATTGGTTAAAAATGCTGTAATATTGTAATATTTACAGCAATTTACTGGCGGCAGAATTGCCAAAAAAGTCATTTACTCTCTCACTTACTCATTCTCCATACCACATATCCTGTATAGGGTCACTGGAGGCCTGGACCCTATCCCTGGGGACTTGTGGCAAAAGGCAGGGTATACCCTGGATGGGGTGCCAATCCATCACGGGGCGCAATCACAAACATGTCTTTAGACAGTTATATGCTGTAAGATTTGCAAGTAAAATATGCATTAGTTATATACATTCGATAAACCATTTTCAACCCTGCCAAAAAACTTTGCTATCCACTATGCATATGCTGACATTTAACTGTAAAACCTGCCCTAATTAATGCCTGACCAATTACAGTGCAATTCTGTAAAATAATAAAGTAGTTTTCTTTGGTCAAATAAATACTGTTAATTGGCAGAATATTTTTCAGTACTGTACTACAGCAGTGGGATTAAAAGTAATATATGTAATTGTATGTAATATGTATTATGGAACATAATAATTTATGTGGTTATGGATTGTATGTGTGCGTAAATATTGCAACATTAATCAATGCATAATCTTGTGGCTTTAAATGAAAATAACTTTTAGTGGGGATTAAAGAGTTTACATTTGCTTTATGTGGCTTCTCACTCTACAGCATGTTGTGATCAGAGTTGACAGCATGAGAGCGCAACAGGAGATTTGAGATTTATGACTTAAGAGTCCATAAAAGAGCTATATAAGCCTGAACGATTAGGATGATCTGCACATAGGGGACAGATCACAAAGGTATGTACACTTTTTATATTGGAATTTATGTAATGTATTGGCAGTGGTACAAACTGGTAGAAACAATAAAGTTTTAAAAATTCTAATATACAATTTTAATCATATGCTTCAGAACTCATGCCAGGTTATATACATCCATACGTAATAATAGAATAATTAATTTGGCAGAAGTACTATCAAATGCAATGTATAAGTCAAAGAAGCATGTACAATGACAGTGCAAGTAATAAATAAAACATATTCAAAGTGCTAGCAAAAAGAGTGCTATAAACCCTGATAAAGTAGTCAGTTAAACAATAACAATAATAGAGCTCTGTGAGTTAATGCAAAGCAGTAATAAATAAAACACTGTGTGCTGTTAAGATTGGAAAACCACTTATCATATATCTTTTATAGATGAAGCTGTTTGCTGTCATCACCCTTCTTCAGCTGGGGGCTTTCTGTGCACTTGCCACAGAACCACAGCTCAACTTAAAAGACATAGTTGAAAAAAGTGGAAATACTAAGAAAGGTAGGTAACTTATTATTAATTTTGTTTTTTTTTAAGGATGCATTTAAACATGCATATATTTATATTGCTAATTAATTTAATATTTTACATGTAAGATTGCATTTGAATCGATCTCTTTCATTTTTATTTAGTGTGTGTCTCTTGCTGTAAATGGTTACTTTATACTTATTTAGATAAGCACTGATATTATCAGTTATGATATCATTAACATTGTAGATATCAGTTGTCTCATTTGCCATAAATATAACTAATATATCTTTTTTATACAGCATCTCTTTTGAACCCGCTCCTAGAGGGTAAAGTCCCACCTCTAACAAAGAATGATCCAATTGATGGCCCGCTTACACCTCAAGAGCTTGAGGAACCACTGAGCTTTTCAAATCTTTTTGGCGAGAATGTCAATCTAAACTGGACCAAGTGGGAGGGCTCTCTTCCCCAGGGTGCAGTTGGCATCTATAATGGCTACACAAAGCGTTCTGATTACATCTGCAAATACAACTGTGAAGCAGGTTTTTACACTCCCAGCAAAGGCCCCTACTGCAACTACCCCTATGGTGACAGAGAATACCACGCCCCTGAATTTGATGTTTTAGTTAATGTTGACAATTTTGAGTTTGTAGAGTGGAAGGAAGGTTCATATGGCTCATTGCCAAAGCATCCCATCAGAACCTGTGGAGGTGTTGGCATTTTTGTTGGTAAAAATAAGTATGGGCTTGGTAAGGTTGTACCCCAGTTTGAAGCCTTCTTCCTGCCATGGGAGGGTGATGAGTACTGGTACAAGAAATATGAAGTTCTGTCCATCAACCGTGATGTCTACGCCCAACATATCTCCCATGTTGAATATGGTATTGATGAAGTTAAGCTTTTCCACTACCCACCAGAGACCATGAGGATCTCTAGTGTCACCAACAATGACTGCCAGACAGTAACCAAGACAGTGACCATCTCCAAGACCACGGAGGTGGAAAGCACATGGAACATTGGCCGCACCACCATGCTTGGTGTCACAGCAGGCATCACTGCCAAGATCCCTATGATTGGGAGTGGTGGAGTGGAATTTACTGCAGAGAAGTCCTTCCAGTTCAACCGTGGCACTACCCTAACAGAAGCTCTTAGTCATGAAGTGTCAGTTCAGCTTACAGTGCCACCCAATCACTCTTGCACTGCACGCATGGAGGGCCGTAAGATGACTGCTGACATCCCTTTTAAAGCAAAGCTCAGTCGTACATATGCCAATGGAGAGACCCAGTGGACCTCCATCAATGGTGTCTATGATGGCATACAGATAGGAGAGGTCAGAGCAGTGGTGGACCGCTGTGAGCCTATTCCAGATGCTAAGCCATGTCCCTCAGCTGCATAGTATAATGAATACTCGCATAAGCCAGTAAACACTTACTATCTGGCAAAATTTCATTGTAATTATTATATAAGTGCAAATTGTTTATGACTAGAATTACTGGAACAGTTGTGTTTTTTTGAAACAACGCATAATACATTTGTGACTTAACACTCTGATAAGAACCCTTCTTGAAGTAAATGTTTTAAAAAAATAAAGAGGTAAAACAAACTCAAAATTTGAAGTTATTTATGAAGATATGTTACACAGTTGTAAAAAATTTTTTTTAAAGAAACAATGACTTTAAAATAAACTTTGCAAAAATTTATGTGGAAACAATGACCCAGAGATAGATTTATACACATAATGATAAATAAATATTGTATAAAGTAAAGAAGCAAAATCAAGAAAAACATTAAAGCATAATTTTTATGTTTTTTACCTCCTTTAATTAATATGATGTAAATATTTTAAAATAAGGCCATTTGTAAGTCCCTACAGAATGTTTTGTTTGCTCTGAGTAACTTTTGGACCCTCTCTATTGCAACAATTGACACCCAATTCCAACTCTCCATTCTTCTCAATATACAGTATATGCTATAAGTATCAAATGTCATTCACTGGGTTATTTACTGTTGACAAATTTTCAAATGTGGTTACCCAGAAATATATAACCCAGAAAACCAAATCTTAATATAATAATAATAATAATAATAATAATAATAATTATTATTATTATTATTATTATAAAAATTAAGCTTCTTTGCCTGCCCAGCATCATGGTGGTACAGTGGCTTAGTTAGCACTTGCACGTACATGGGTTCGATTCCTGTGTCGAGTCTGTGTGCATGGAGGTTGCATGTAATCCTCGTGGGTTTCCTCTGGGTTCTCCAGTTTCCTCCCACAGTACAAAGTCATGCAGATTAGGCTAATTGGCATTTCCAAATTGCCTTTAATGTGTGAGTGAGCATGTGAATTTCGACCACAATGTTCCTACAACGGTTATACAAATGGGAATAAATGCAATGGTTACCACAGAGGTTTCTGGATGGATGGATGGATGGATGGATTGACCCAGCATCATATATACAGTCGTGGCCAAACGTTTTGAGAATGACACAAATATTAGTTTTCACAAAGTTTGCTGCTAAACTGCTTTTAGATCTTTGTTTCAGTTGGTTCTGTGATGTACTGAAATATAATTAGCAGCAGTAACTTAAAGTAACCGTTTCCTGTATGACTATGTCAGTCTCTTACGTCATTGTGGCTCATTTGTCCATAGGACATTGTTCCAGAAGTTGCGTGCTTTGTTCAGATGCAGTTTTGTGAACCTCAGTTATGCTTCTGTGTTGTATTTAGACAGAAGAGACTTTCTCCTGTCAACCCTTCTAAACAAATCATACTTGTTAAGTCTTCTTCTAATTGTGCTGTCGTGGACAATAACATTTAACATGCTCAGTGAGCCCTGTAGGGTCTGAGATATAGTTCTTGGTTATTGTTTTATTTATTTATTTATTTATTTATTTTGTAATCTTACTCACATTAGAACATTAAAATGTTGGAGATGTTTTTTAAACCCTTTCCAGATTGATGTACAACAATAATTGCTTCTCTAAAGCCCCATTTACACTGCAGGTCTCGATGCCCAGTTCTGATTTGTTGCCTATATCTGATTTTCCTGACCGTCTGTTTACACGTTCTTTCAACTCTGACCCATATCCGATTCACGTGTTTACACTTGCCATACTGTCTGAAACATCGTGCATACTTAAAGGGAGGTTCTCGCACTACAGACTAGCCAAGATGGACGAATGTGAAATATGCTTGATGCTAGCTCCGCGATATACGCAAAGTTGGCGAAACGGAGAAGGAGGAAAAGGGACATCATTACAGCCTGCGCATGTGCTTCATTTATTGTGTCCTCAAGCATTCAGAGGAACGTCTGGGTGCGAGACGTGTCGGGTCGCTCTCTGGTGGCTTGCAACACGTGCGGGCTACCGCACACTGGCGCATCTGTTTGGGATGAGCAGCGCCTCGGTGTGCCTGATTACGTCATTAAACGGCGAAGAAGTCGCAGTTTTAATGACGTACAGAACGCAATACCTCAGAAAATCCGATCTGTCTGTTTACACGACAATCACATCAGCACATATCTGATTTATTTCCACATATGAAGGAGGCCTGAAACCGATCTCGAAATATCGGCGTGTATGCGCTTTTTTTCTCTGTTTACACGGACATAGAAAATGTCCGATATGTGTCACATATGAGCAAAAATTCGGAATTGGGTCACATTTAACTGCCAGTGTAAACGTAGCTTAAGACTTATGTCTTTAACACTTGGCATTGTGTTATCCAGAGCAGCAACCTGACAGAACGGGAGCTTTTGTAGGGGACTGCACCTGCTGATGATCAATAAATCAAGGGCTGATGATTAGCAGCACCTGGCTGCAACTTACCCCCTTAAATCCTGTGGAAGCAGGTAGATTTGTACCTGAACCTCCAATAACAAAAGTGGATAGTTATTTTTAATAATAACATCTATCCTGTTACATTATGTTGAACTTCCAGCCAACTGACACACAGTATGACTGGAGATGAATTGCTTCTGCCTATCACCCAATACTTAATTTAATTTAATTTAATTTAATAGTTTTGCCCTCATGTTTTCTTTTTTTCTTTTTGGCTTCATTAAAAAAAATAAATAATAATAATGGCACAGTGAACAAAATTTATGTGTTAGGGAATATTTGCCTAAAACTGAGACCCCCTATGATCAGATGCAAACACACACACACATACCCCAAAATATGTGTGAACAGCATCTGTTTCCTATCCATTACTTTTAAATTTCATGCAATTTGGTCTTTCAGATATTATATTAGAGGCGACATTGTGGCTTAATGTTGCCTTTCACTTCCAGGGTCCGTGTTCAATTCCAGCGTCAAGTTTATGTGCATGGAGTTTGCATGTTCTCCCACTGCTTGGTGGGGTTCCTCCAGGTCTTCCGGTTTCCTCCAACAGTTTAAAGACATGCAGATTTGACTAATTGATGTTACCAAACTGCACGTAGTGTGTGAATGAGTGTGAGTGTGTTTGCACTCTGCGATGGATTGGTACCATGTCCAGGGTGCACCTAAGTCTCCTAGGATAGGCCCCCACGACCCTGTATATAGGATAAAGTGGTATAAATGATGAAATAAATGAGTGAGTGAGATTTTTTATTAGGTATTATGTACATTGTAACTGATTTTGTGTATCAGGAATGGTGTATCAGACCATTCCAAGGCCACTTCAAGTAACAATATGTTCAAATCTTTATTTGTTATTGAAACTCATCAGACCACAGTCATAAAATCATTGATGATAACGCACTGTCTGATTGATATCTTTGACCTGTATACAGTTACTGATTTTATCATGCATTTGTGCCTGATAATCAATTACAGATAAACTGGTTGTAAATTCAATATCTTGTTAGGTAAAAGTTTGCTTTGACCTGGGATTATCATTATCTTTGTTCAGCAAATTAAAATGTGCTGTTTTTTATGATCCATACAATTAAAAAAACATTAAAATATTTACATAAAGTTGCAAATATTGTCTTTCATTAACTGCCATTTACAAATTTACCAAGTAAACATGGATGTAAATATTTACTGGCAGTGCCTACTCTGTGCTCTTTGGTTAATTATTTCTTAAAAGTATGGAAATTAAACATTTTTGAACATAAGTAATCTGTAGAGAAAAAAGATTACAAAGACAATAATTTAAACTTTTTATAATTTAAAACTGCACGTTACTTATTTATGGACAGAAAACACAAGAGTAGTAATGAAGTTATCAGTGTTGGTTTATTGCAGCAATAATAAGAGCTTAAGAACCCTTTGGCAGTAGCATGCATCAGCACTTGAAAAGGAGTCTGAGAAGGTAAGATGTTCTTTGGATATCTCAAAAACTCTGATATTGTTTAAAAAAAAAAAAAAAAAAAAAAAAAAAATATATATATATATATATATATATATATATATATATATATATATATATATATAATTTAATTAATATTGAACAGGTTCTGGCTATAAAATACAGTTTTCTTCTGATAGAAGTCATGTTACATAACAATGTCTGTAGCATAGTAAAATATGCTTTAAATAAATCATCAATTAACTTTTACCTAATCGGACAGCTTTTGATTGATAACCTGTTTGCAATGTGCAATTATTGATTACGATGTTTTAAGATATATAATTTATGATTGAAAAAAGCACTGTTTACTTTTAACTAGGAATATGAATGAATATTTGTGTTCAAGGTTTCTGCACAAGAAAACTCCAATGTGATATTCAAAATCTTATTATTTCCCACCAGATGAGGGCAGCAATTACTTTATTGTTAGCAGTATTGCAGCTGTATGCAACACCACTGCACTCAATCCCCACTCCAGATCGCAATGAAGAAAACAGTGAGTTTTGTTCACACCTACAAAATTTTAAAGGGCAGTTCATACCGGCAACTTTTTGAAGCAGGTTTTGACATACAGCATTGATGCATAACACTATGTAGTGCCATGTTTTATTGAAGTGCAATTACAGATTCCTCAACGTTCGTACCAGCAAATATAGAAAAACTAATATTGCACTCCTCATTGGCAATACATAAGTTATTCAAATAATCTTCATCTTTAAATTCAGATTTCTAATTTCTTTTTTCCCTTTTAATTCAGAGACTCATCTAAACCCTGACTTGGGAGATGTGGTACCACCTCTTGATGACTGGACTACAGTAGTAAATTCTAATCCTCCCCCAGAGTTAGTATCTGAAGAGGAAGGGAACTCAGCATTTATGTTTCAAGAAAATGTCAACTTAAAGTGGGTTAGCTGGGAAGGCTCCCTTCCAAATGGGGCAGTCGGCTTTTACAATGGGTATGCAGGACGCACTGACTATGTGTGCAAATTCAACTGTGAGGCTGGATTCTACAACCCCAGCAAAGGCCCATACTGCAAATACCCTTATGCTGATTCTGAGTACTCTGCCCCTAAGTTCGAGGTGTTGGTGAATGAGGACCAGTTTGAGTTCCTTGAATGGAAAGGAGACTCCTATGGTTCTGTACCTAAACATTCAGTGAACACTTGTCCTGGAAATAACATCTTTGTTGGCAAAAACAAATATGGGCTAGGTAAAGTTTCTTCTAAACACGAGGCCTTCTTTCTGCCTTGGGAAGGCAAGGAGTACTGGTACAAGTCATATGATGTCCTGGCCATTAACAGAGATACCTACAGCCAGCAAATCTCACATGTTGTGTATGTTGTTGACCAGGTAAAACTCTTCCATCATCCACCAGAGACCATCCAATTAGCCAGGGCCACCAACTATGAGTGCTCCAGCATTGAAAAGACAGTCCATTTGCAGAAGACTAGCACTGTAGAGAAGTTCTGGGACATTGGTAGAGAAACCCGTAATGGATCCACATCAACCATGAATGGAAAAATCCCAATCATCAACCCAGACAATGTGGACTTCACCAAAGAACAGACAGTTAGCTTCTCTGAGGGGACAAGAATGATTGAGACCATCAGCCACTCCATGTCTGTGCAGGTCCTGGTGCCACCAAACCATTCATGCTTAGTAAGAATGGAGGCAAGAAGAATGACTGCTGATATCCCATTTACAGCCCGGCTAAGTCGTACATACACTAATGGAAACACTCACTGGACCAGTGTCACTGGGACATATGATGGCGTGAAGATTGGAGAAATTAATGCCGTGGTTGAACGCTGTATGCCTATCTCTGATGCCCCACCATGTCTTTATGAAAGTGACTGAGGGCACTTTTGTACCACTGACAAAAGTTCTAAAAATCAATCCTGAGAGAAATTAAAATATCATGAATTAACTGCTTCGATAGCATGTATCACTGTTAATAAAGAACATGTTGCAGTTATAGACAATGTATTTTTTTGTAGTTTGATATATTATACTTATTTGCAAACTAAATTTTATTTATAATCAATCCCTGTGCCCTATTTTTAGAGTTGGATACGAGGGAGTTCAACACAACACCAAAAACAATTCAATACCAGCAAAAACTCAGTTGAGCAATAAACAAACAATCCTTAATTTCAATTTATTGATAATAAAACCTTCAAATCACAGCCCCGGAACAGGACCGGCTCTAAAAGTACTACAAAACCAGGTCATTTAGAGACTGGCAGAAAGCCAATTCAGATTGGTCGTTTCTGATAAGCAAACAGCCAATCAGAATTAACCTATCATCCAAAAGCATAAGGATTGCATAAAACATGATGATGATGATGATGATGATGATGATGATGCATTGTTTATTTACCTTCACACTGATATCACCTAGCCAGACAACTATTAACTCTTGAGAGCTGGGGCAGATGCACTGGGAGGGAGACGGCTGCAGGTGCAGAATGATTGACATGTTCTTCTGCAGCACAATGTGCTTGCAGATTTAACAGTCTATTGTTATTGGTTGAGCCGCAAATTGTTTTATTATTATTATTTCGCTGCCCTTGCCAAAATGCCAGTTGCCTGCTTCACTTATACAGAAGCATCCATTTTAATGGGGCAGGGCGCATTCCCCCCCCAAATGTTCCACCTGCCCCCTAAAGCCATGTCATCCATATAGGTGGCAGGCAGAATTTATTTATTTATTTATTTTGCCTTTGCCTAGAACTGGCCATAGCCCAGAGAAAGAGTTATGCTGTTTTAGCATGTTTAAACAGGTCCAAGTTCTGTCTTGTCATTCAAAACATACTATGCAGTTACACATATGACAGGTGCTGTGTTTGTTGAGATCATTCCCCTGGGCCCGTATTTACTGTAGACTGTGTGCTGAAAAAAGCTCACACTGCTCCTGTTTAAACACTCGATCAAAGTGTGTGAGATATTTTATTAGGTATTATGTATATTGTTACTGATTTTGTATACCAGAAATACTACACATAACTGACTCTATTATTTGATTCAGTGATTCCAGACCATTCCAAGGACACTTCAAGTACAGTAACAATATGTTGTATCTTTATTTGTCAGTGAGACTCATCAGAACACAGACATAAAATCATTCATGATAAAACATTGTCTGATATCCTTGACCTGTATGTAGTTACTGATTTTATCATACATTTTATCATACATTTGTGCCAGATAAACTGGTTGTAAATTTAATATCTTATTAGGTAAAATTTTGCTTTGACTTGGGATTATCATTATCTTTGGACAGCAAGTTAAAGTGAGCTGTTTTTATGTCCCATAGGATAGTAATAATAATAATAATAATAATAATAATAATAATAATAATAATAAAAACATTCAGATATTTACATAAAGTTACAAATATTGTCCTTCATTAGGGGCCATTTGCTAGCTCAAATTTACTGAGGAAAACATGGATGCACATATTTATTGGCAGTGCCAATTCTGTGCCCTTTGGTTATTTATTTCTTAGAACATTTTTGAAGTAATCCATAGGGAAAAAAAAATATTACAAAGACAACAAGCTCAACTTTTCAGATAATCTCAAGAGTGCTGTAGTAATTAAGTTATCAGGCTTATTTATCGGTTTATTACAGCAATTATAAGAGCTTAAAAACCCTTCTGCAGTAGCGTGAATCAACATTTGAAAAGGAGTATGAGAAGGTAAGATGCTCTTTTAATGGCTCTAAAACTCTGATGTTCTTCTTTCAAAAACTATTTAATTTAATTACTATTGAAGAAGTTCTGGCTATTAAATAAAGTTTTCTCTTAATAAAAGTCATGTCACATAATAATGTCTGTAGCATGGTAAAATGTGCTTTAAATAGATCATCAAGTAATTTGTACCTAACTGGACAGTTTGTAATTGATAAACTGGTTGCAATGTGTAATTATTAATTACACCGTTTTAAGATGTAACCTATGTACTGTAATTTCATTACTTATAAAAGGGCAGTGTTTACTTTTAACAATGAATATGAATGAATATTTGTGTTCAAGGTTGCTGCAAAAGAGAAAATGAAATGTGATATTCAATTTAAGTGAATATGGCTTACTTTTTATTTCCCACCAGATGAGGGCAGTAAGTACATTATTGTTAGCAGTATTGCAGCTGTGTGCAACACCACTGTACTCGGTCCCCACGCCAGTTCGCACTGCAGTAATCAGTGAGTTATGTTCACGTCTACAAAATTTCAAGGGGCAGTTCACACCAGCAACTGTCTGACAAACAGCAAGGGGTGCATAACATGCCACAGTTATGCATACATTTTTAACAAGCAATTCCATCTGCACTTGCTTAGACAGTGGTGAAAATGACTGGCATCTTTTCCTGGTTTTATAGATTTTTGTTATGCCTACTGTTCCCAGTATAGACTCAAGATCTTGATAATCATTACATAAATTAACTAGAAATTAAAAATGATAATAAGACTGTTTGTACATTAGAACACTATGTAATGTTTTATTGAAATGCAATTATAGCTTCAACATTTGATAATAACAGCAGAACCTTAAGTACAGTGATTATTACCAGCAAATACAGAAAGACTAATATTGCATTCCACATTGGCAATACCTAAGTTATTCAAATAATCTTTCTGTTTAATTTCAGATACAGTATATAATGATTTTTTTGCTCTTTTAATTCTAAATTCTGATCCTCCCCTAGAGTTATTATTTGAAGAGGAAGAGAGTTCAACACCCATGTATCAGGAAAATGTCAATTTAAAGTGGGTTAGCTGGGAAGGCTCCCTTCCAAATGGGGCAGTCGGCTTTTACAATGGGTAAAGACGCACTGACTATGTGTGCAAATTCATCCGTCATGCTGAATTCTACAACCCCAGCAAAGGCCCATACTGCAAATACCCTTATGCTGATGCTGAGTACTCTTGTCCCTAAGTTCGAGGTGTTGGTGAATGAGGACCAGTTTGAGTTCCTTGAATAGAAAGGAGACTCCTATGGTTCTGTACCTAAACATTCAGTGAACACTTGTCCTGGAAATGACATCTTTGTTGGCAAAAAAAAAATATGGGCTAGGTAAAATTCATGCTAAACACAAGGCCTTCTTCTTGCCTTGGGAAGGCAAGGAGTACTGGTACAAGTCATATGATGTCCTGGCCATTAACAGAGATCCCTACAGCCAGCAAATCTCACATGTTGTGTATGCTGTTGACCAGGTCAAACGGTCCCATCATCCATCAGAGACCATCCAAATAGTCAGGGCCACCAACTATGAGTGCTCCAGCATTGAAAAGACAATCAATTTGCAAAAGACTAGCACTGTAGAGACTTTCTGGGACATTGGTAGAGAAACCCATAATGGATCCACATCAACCATGAATGGAAAAATCCCAATCGTCAACCCAGATAATGTGGACTTCACCAAAGAACAGACAGTTAGCTTCTCTGAGGGGACAAGAATGATTGAGAACATCAGCCACTCCATGTCTGTACAGATCCTGGTACCACCAAACCATTCATGCTTAGTAAGAATGGAGGCAAGAAGAATGACTGCTGATATCCCATTTACAGCCCGGCTAAGTCGTACATACACTAATGGAAACACTCACTGGACCAGTGTCACTGGAACATATGTGAAGATTGGAGAAATTAATGCCGTGGTTGAACGCTGTATGCCTATCCCTGATGCCCCACCATGTCTTCATGAAAGTGACTGAGGGCACTTTTGTACCACTGACAAAAATTAAAAAAAATACATCCTGAGAGAAATGGAAATATCATGAATTAACTGCTTCGATAGCATGTATCACTGTTACTAAAGAACATGTTGCAGTTATAGACAATGTATTTTTTTGTAGTTTGATATATTATACTTATTTGCAAACTAAATTTTATTTATAATCAACCCCTGTACCCTATTTTTAGAGTTGGATACGAGGGAGTTCAACACAACACCAAAAACAATTCAATACTAGCAAAAACGAAACTCAGTTGAGCAATAAACAAACAATCCTTAATTTCAATTTATTGATAATAAAACCTTCTAATCACAGCCCCGGAACAGGACCGGCTCTAAAAGTACTACAAAACCAGGTCATTTAGAGACTGGCAGAAAGCCAATTCAGATTGGTCGGTTCTGATAAGCAAACAGCCAATCAGAATTAACCTATCATCCAAAAGCATAAGGATTGCATAAAACATGATGATGATGATGATGATGCATTGTTTATTTACCTTCACACTGATATCACCTAGCCAGACAACTATTGACTCTTGAGAGCTGGGGCAGATGCACTGGGAGGGAGAGACGGCTGCAGGTGCAGAATGATTGACATGTTCTTCTGCAGCACAATGTGCTTGCAGATTTAAGAATCTACCGTTATTGGTTGAGCCGCAAAATTTTTTTTTTCATTTCGATTCCCTTGCCAAAATGCCAGCTTAGACAGTTGCCTACTGTATTTATATGGAAGCATCCGTTTTAATGGGGCAGGGCACATTCCTCCCCCAAATGCTCGACCTGCCCCACTAAAGCCATATCATTCATAAAGGTGGCAGGTGGAGGTTTTTTTTTTTTTTTGCCTCTGCCTAGAACTGGCCATATCACAGAACAAAAGTAATGCTGTCTGAACATAATATTATAATAATATTATCTGCAGTTGGATTTAACTTTTTTCCTCTCCAACATATGTATATTTACTTTAAGACTGTGATTTTTTTAAATATCAAAAACAGCTCAAAGCAACTGCACCTTTTCCGCCCGTACAACCTTGAACTAACAGCTTCTTCAGCAGTTGGACAGATTGTTTATATAGTCTAACAAAGTTGAGGGAGTAAGGGTTTTTTGAAAAATTTCCCAAGTTCTCCACAAAATCCATGTGTTTTCCCTCTGTCAGCATGTTTAAACAAGTCCAAGTTCTGTCTTGTCATTCAAAACCTACTATACAGTTACACATATGACAGGTGCTGTGTTTGTTGAGATCATTCCCCTGGGCCCGTATTTATACTGTGCGCTGAAAAAAAGCGCACGCTGCTCCTATCTAAACAGTCGATCAGTGCGACTATCTCGCTATTTCGACTGTGCATGCAAAACCATGCAAACTAACACCAGACTCCAACTGGCCACATATTCTCTAAGAACAAACATAGGTATAAACAGGTAGACTTGTTTTCCCCATGCAATAAATGGTGTTATTATTGTTGATACTCAACACAGGACTATTTGAGATTCACTCGCGTATTGTCTTCACACAAGGATTTGTTTGGGCAGGGTTGATGGACAAATATTGACAGTAGAGGATTGAGGGTCTATATTTGTCATGACCACCACATTTACCTATCGCTTTGGGAGATAACAGGGGGAAAGTGCACATGTAATAGACTGGACATAGATATATACTCCTACAGTAAAAAAAAAAAGTAAGACAAAATCAAGGAAGAGCGAGAGAGACTCAATAAGATTTCCTTCCCATAACAAACTACCGGGTGAGAGATCTTTCCCATTCCACAGTCTCTACAGAACTCTCGTGCTCTCCTCAAGTGAGCAAGCGAATTGATTCATTGATATAAGCACCAGCCTAATGAGGATAAGGAATATCTTTATATAGAATCCTAATTCCTTCATTAATCCTTCATTACAGCTCAAGCCTCATTCACAACTCCTGCCTCCTTCATGACGGCACACTCCCTCCATCCCATGCTATTGTTCTTCCTAGGAAATATCCCTTAGTCTTTGTCCCATGTCTCTTACAGCTGATCTGTTCTCATTAGTCTTTGATGTTCATTGAGGTTCAGACTGAAATATACTTCTTTTGTGTGTTGTATGGGTTTAGAAATATAAGACATATGTTTAATGAGTCTAGACCATCTGGGAGAGACTCATGTGAGGGCTCAGAAAGGAGAATATTCTGCAGTGAGACAACTGTACTACACTTCTATGATTGATTAAGCTTTTTTTTTGTTTATGGAGTTAATAAAATGTATAAACGGCTCTACAATAACAGACTTAGTACTACATTCAAAGTATATTCTTACAGTACATCTTTCATTTCCATTATTAGCAGCTGCTTCAGATATGAAATCGCCTATAGCTGTAAATGACTTCAGGTCAAAGTCCAGTACCTTTCCATGCTTCTAACAGCATGGGCTACTCATAAAAGAGTGTAATATACTCATAAAGGGTTTCTTGATGGTTTCTTTTTTCAGCAAATGTCCCAGACAGTTTCCTTAAATGAGCTAAGAACGACTAGCTAGTCAAAAAAAATACTGAACTTTCTTTTTTTTTTCAGAATTAGAAAAAAAAATCCTATACTAATAAAAAATGGTTCATGAGGCTTTAGGGGTAGTTAAGGGATATTAGGTAGCTTGTTAAAGAAACGTAGAACCTTCTCAGAAAAAGAAACCTCTGGTGTAGGGCTTTCTACAAACGTCAGGGTGACAAAGTCACAGAATTCTTATTAGAAATAAACTACTTCATACCATGCTGTTATTTCTGAATAAACTTTTTTTTGTGTTTGTTTAATCAGTCAGTTAGTTATTTAGTTAGTAAATGCCTGATTACTGTTTACAGGTATCTAAGCAAATCCTCTATTTACCAGTAAGTAAATCCCCTAATAGAGTTGTATTTAGGCCACCTTTTAACACTCATTATCCCTAAACAGTACACACACAAACCACAACTTTCAATATTTCAGTAGGGCTCATAAAGAAGGTCAACATGGGAGCACTATTACAGAAGGAAAATACACCTTTTTCCTTAAATGTTTAATGAAATGATGGAGAGTGAAGTAAGATCAGTATAACTAGACCTGTAAAGATGAAAGGATTTATGCCACAGTCTTGACTTAGTGGGAAGCCATTCTATCAAATCCTCCAGTACACCTTAGAATGCTCCTCAGACATAATTCATGTTGGGTATGGGGAAAATGTATCTTTTTTTTCTTTCTCTCAAAGAATGATGAAATCGGTGTTTACCTGATTGCATTCTGACCTGAGGGCAAAATATCACCATCTGTAGTGCAGATCTTTGAGAAAATCCATCTAGTCTTGTGTCCAAATCCTTGGTATTACAAATTATTACATTTTTTTTTCATAAATGCAATTCAAAGATGACGGACATCTTAATGAACTCTGCTATTAATAAATCCAATCAGCCCGTGCTAATTTTCTGTTCAAAATTAGACTTATCAGTTCTTTGTATGCAAATGGATTTTTTCAGTTTATTCTCCAGGGTGAAAAGTGAAGTGTGAAAATTTGTCAGAAAATCATTCATTCGCACGCTGAATCATAACCATTGACAGCAGTTCAGAGACATGTGCAAACAGCACACTGCCTCATCGAGTACAAGCATGCCAGGTCTCAAGAGAGAGGAGAGTCAACACACGCCATATAAACAATGCCACAGCAGTTCAGTCAATACTAAACAAATAAATCACTTGTGGTTTCGTTACTCTTACATGTTCATTTTCTACAGCACCTTTAAACAGATTCAAAGTTGCAAATGAGTCTCCAGTACAGCAGATATTATCATTTACAGTTATCACCAGAGATAAAAGAGTGAGCCGGGTATCCGACTTTGCAAAGGTTAACACATTCAGCCAGGTGTGTCGTGCTTGGGGAAAGTACCCTTTGTTCTGATTACACTTCTATTGGTTGTCCTGCTTCCTCCTCAGCCTTCTACCAAACTCTGCAGACCTCACTGCAAATGTTTGTCTTGAGCAAAGAGAGGAGCAGGTGCGGATCTGGCTTCTTTTTGTGTGGAATAGAGGGGGGGGGGAGCTTAACTGCAATGACACACTGCCATATCTCTGGCACACCCCAGGCACACGTTAGAGCCTGTGGCTGCGTGCTCATGATGAGCTGTAGCTATGGCCTTTGCTACTGTGTGAAATGGGCTTGGCTTCTAGTTACTTTAGTCTCTGTCATTGTCTTTATAAAAACTGGATCCTATTTGCTCCTGTACTGAATGGTGAGGAGACATTAATGGCACTGTGAAAAAAAAAATTAAAATTTCATACAGTATTTTTTTATTAATTTTTTTTTCCAGTATATGAATAGCTGGTCAATAGAAACATTTCATACCACATATTGACCTGTGGTAACCCAGTCTAATCAGGAATTATTCCCTGTGAAACTACGTCTCTCATGCATATTACTAATTCTTACTAATTGGCTTATTATGAGACGGTAGCACATTCTTTTTAAAAGAAAACTAGTAAATTTAATCGTAATGCATAAATCTTGGAACCGGCTACTTGGTTGGAAATTAGAAGTAGGATTCTGAGTGTAGTGTTCCATTACTATGACACAGTAACCCGACATGCATGTCTTGTTTTTGACTGGTTGATTGTATGTGAGTGTTGCTATCTTAAAGCCTTGTTAACCCTCTTTTTAAAATGAAAGCCAAGTCACTAAAAAGATGAAATATCTCTCATCTCAAGATACAGCACCAGCTTCAAGATACTTGAATGTCTCTGACACATGGGCACATTTAAAAACGTTTCAACCATTATCACTTTTAATTCCCTAAAAGCTTCTTTCTGCCCAGTGAGGTTTCTATTCCCTTATGTCTACCAATAGGATGCATTAAGGAAACCTAATATCATGGCTGATCTGAAAGGGTGCAGGATCTAGCTAGAGACATCTTTGTCTCTGACATTGCAGGATAAGCTCTCCAAAGCTATTATTATATCTTTTGTCTCGGATAGTATTGATGTCTTGTTGAGGGAACCCTCTTGTATTGTTTATTTTTTTTTCCCTATAGAGTTTGGCGAAAGAAATGTAGTCATCCACCCCTTGGGTTTAAAAGCCTTAGATCTATTGAACATTGCATTAAACTGGTGACTCTTGTCAAGTGTGCAAGAGTCTTATATATATTGAGAAGCATAGATTTTTTTCCCTTTTAAACTCTTTAGGTCATCTATTGTTGTGTAATACAAAAGTTTATTATTGTGAAATGTATATGTCAGGGGAATAACATGAGCAAGGGAAACCGAATGCCATTGAAAGGAACCAAAACCAAAACTGCATAAAAGGTGATCCATGGAAAAAAAATATATATATTTCACTTGCAGGAAGATGTGTTCACCGCATGTTTAACTTAGAATTCATTAGAAGATCAATGAGGTGCAACAATAGTTTCTCATTAGAGTGAACTAACCCTCACGAAATGTTAATGAGTAACTTGATTCATTAAAACCGACTCCACATGCAAGTTTCACAAAAATTCTCCTTTTCAATTCACCTTTCAAGTTGATTTCATTGACTGATCTAACGACATTCCTAACCGCATAACATAGCTCATTCAAAATTTTCCAATATTTTTACAGGTGAATAAATCCTAAATTATTAGCTGGCCTAATGTGTAAGTAACAGCTTCAGGGTACTGACTAGTTATATTTTGTTTGCCTGAAATCCAAACTGCCCAGGGTTAAAGGTTATCTAACATAACGTAGCGTATGGACAAGCTTGTAAGCTAGTTGAAAAACAACACAGACTTAGCAAGATACGTTTTTTATATTTTTCTACGTTTTTGTCTACGATTGCTTGTCTTCAATGTACATTAAAAAATGTCCACTAGAAGAAAGATTGCATGACAGCCAGTGTGTGTAGTTTAGCAGGCTGTAGGATTAGACATCATACAGTAGATAAAGTTGATACATTCTCTACAGCACATGCCTATTTTATTTGGTTTTCAAAAGTCTTTAAGAAGTAAGGTTCTTTTCTAGATTCTTTTCATGAAACTCTTGAAATCTGCCTGTCAGACTTATCATTTTTTTCACCCCTGGGTTTTGCTGTCTACTGATAATCCTTATTTCCTGCTCTTTTCACTTTTAACCTTGTCACTGCTCATGCCAAACACAACAAGTCCAAGATCGAAACTTGCTAGAATTTTGGCCCGTTACTGTGAGTCTCTGCGGCTGGACTTTCTTGCACAGGGGTCTGACCACGTCTGATGGCCGTTGACAGCCAGTCACGGAGCTTCAAAGGAACAATGGAAGCTCTAGATGTGTGACTGCTCAGGCCTTAATCCTTTTAAAGCAGAATCCCATCCGGATCTTTTTCATCCGCCCTCACAGAGACATGACTTTTTCCGAGGACTCTGTAATACATCGCATTAGGAGATAAAGACCTCTTGCTTACAACCGTAGCATGCTGACAAGAAGTCATAAAAGGCACCCTCATTTTATATATTTTTTTATCTCTTTGATTATCGCTTTCTCATTGTTTACATTCTTTTCACCTGTAACTTCTCTTCACTTGTCTGCAGCAAATGTTTTCATGTCATATATCAGTTTTACCTACAAATAATTGTAGAGGACTTCTGTCTTTTATTCAGTCAGTTAATTTTAAATATCCTGACAAACATCCTTTTTCTACAACATCATCAAGAAATAATAAAAAAGAAATAATAATAAAAACATCTGGAAATTCCATTGGTTAAGACCAAATTATCATATGTTCCCGGGGGACATGTAAGAGTTTAGAAGGTTTTCCCACACTAGCATTAGTTTGGAATCTAATGGAAACTTTTGATACTTTCAACCTAAGCTTTTAACCTTGAATTCAATGTAAATAAGTCATGTTTATTTAAAAAAATGGATGGATCTTATACTCCATATACTGTAAACCCATTTAATTTTCAGAACTTAGCCTAGGTGCACTGTAAAGATGTTATTTGGGAGTGTATAATTGTGCTGCTGCTCATAGTAGGTGATGGATTAGAGTATTTTCCTTCATGGTTGCACAGACTACAAGGTTGGCTACCCAGACATCACATCTGCCACTGCTTCTCCCCAGAGACCTCTGGGGCATGGGAACCCACCTCCTCCCTCTCATCTGGGACCCTGTGCATTACCCCTGCTCACTCTCTCCACTCTCTCACAACATGCACCGTCATCATTTCTCATATCACACTCCTACTCGGTTGTTTTTTCCTCACTCTCTCTGATCTCACCGTCTCCCCTTAATAACCTCTGTGTCTCTTTATCATTTTCCATTTTTGTCTCCTCCCTATTTCTCTCTCTCTCTCTCTCGCTCTCTCTCTCTCATTTTTTTTCCACCCACCGCCCCAAGACAGTTGTTATGCAATCATCTAATTGAGGATGTGATATGAAAAACAGACATGGGAATCGCAAGAGTTTTTCCCAGAAACAGTTTCAGCTGCAAAACCCCTCCTGTCTGCAAAGTTGTGGTTTGTGGGGTGTTCGTATTAACAGTGTAGTTACACGCCCAGAGATTCAAGCAACATTTGGAAAGTGATGGAACTCTGACAGTAAGTGGGGGAGGAGGTTACAGTTTCTGTCGTATCTCATGCCAGTGATATGGGAATTGACTTACATTAATGTTAATGTAGAGTTAACCTTTGAGGTTTATACACTGTCTGACCAAAAAATAAAATAAAATAAAAATAAAAATAAAAATCAGCCATTCAGAATGGTCAAATTATTGGCCTGAATCAAGTACAAAAATAATTAAGGAGATTTGAATATACTGTAATTGGGTTCAAAACTGTTCCACACACTATTACAGCTGTGCTGAACCATAAACTATGTGAGAAAATAATCAGAAATGGAGAATACTTAAAACCTTAATAAAGTTGCTTGATAAAAAAAAACTGACAGTAGAAATCTCACATATTCATTTAATAGTGAATGTAAGAGCTTTTCCAGATGCACAATGTAATGAGAACTCACAGGATTTACTTAACCAGTTGTGTGGCTTTAAGGAAACCACTTGTTATTGAGACTAATCAGGAAGCACTTAAATTAGGAAGCACTTAAATTAGGAAGCACTTAAATTTGCTAGGAATCATAAAGATCAGACTTTAGACCGATAGAAAAAGTGAAGTTGTCTGATTATTTCAGATTCACCCTATTCCAGAGCGATGGGCAGTGTAAGAAGGGAAGCAAATAAAGCAGTGCAGCCATCATGCATAGTGCCCACATCATACAATCCTCTGGAAGCTGCGTTATGAGCTCGGGTTGGTTCAGTTGGTCAGGTCTATTCTCAGCAACCTTAAGTGGCAATAAAATTAAGTCAACTGATGACCTGAATGCACCGAATGACCAAGGTATACTGTAACATATATTATTATATATTAGCATATTAAGGAAATCAATTGGGGCATTGCAATAGAATACTGCTTGATTTAAAATGATTCACATTATAAACACTAATTTATTTTCACACATCTAACATTAAATGTGTGCTACAGCAAGCTACAACCGAGCCAATAAGCCTGCTACATGTCCATGAAATTTTATTGAATCAGTATTAGTTAGCCTTGGTATAATTTTGGGTTTGGTTAAATTAATTTTAATTCAGCAGCACCATTACCCTCAAGATTCAAGCATTTTAAATATTTCACTGCTGACAGTGAACTGCATAAGAAATGCAAAAGATGAACCTGATTATGCTTTTTTATTTTCTTGCCAAAGGTACAAGGATTGAATTTTACCTTATTAAAGGTACAGATGTTTTTGGAATGCCATCCCAGATTACTGCAGCTCATTTCAGCCCTTAATGAATCCTAGGCAGAACCAGATCTGGGCCATCCATTAGGTTATGTACTGAACTTTTATTCTGCAAAGTTTCCGTACTGTATATCTAAGAAATAATGGTAGTAGTACACAGAATTAACATGGAAGCTCGAATAAAGCTACAAATGTAGATAATAAATGTCCATGTATGATTTTAATGATTTACTGCATTTGCTCCCCTGTGCCCTGTCTCATACTGTAAATCCAATGGCCTATTTCCTACCTTGTAATCGCTTGGTGGCTCAAATTCTTATGATAAGTTACAGGTTATGTTGTTATCAAATTTGCTAGTATGGGTTTAAATTATGATTAATGTTACCTGTAGGTTTATTATAATATTTGCAACTTCTAGGGAAATTTAAAGTTACCATATATATATAAATTTTTGGTAGGTAAAAGCTCTAACAATGTTTGCTTTTTATTTTAATTTAAAAATACTCTAACCACTAATCTACTGGAAAGTCACTTTAGGTCTGATATAGCCATTGGTTAACCTATCTTCTGCTGTATATCAAGCGTAAAGTGCCTTTCCAATAGACTAGTGATTAGAGTACCTTATCTAGCTTTAAGTTTAAGTATGGAGTTATATACTATTAGTTTGGACTTGAATTTGAGGACCTCTCCCCAGTTTGTCTGATATATTTATTTGCTAAAAGCAGTGCATTGTAAACAGCTGTGCTGTTCAGTGAGACTGTTCAGTTACTGTAGCTGAGGCAGATGAAAAGACATTTGAAAAGTATACATTAAAAAAAAAGGTTTTAAGGCATTTATGCATGAACTGTTTATGAGTGGGGTCTACAACGGAACAAGGACCACTTTGAAATGTTTGTATCCTGACCTAGCAATTTAGAAAAATAATAATAAAAATGACTGTACAGATGAATGCTCAATGCAACTCATGATCTTTTATGATTAAAAGTGAAGGTATGCTGCACTATTTTGAAAGACCTCTGGGACATGTGGTTTTGTTAGAGGCTCCGTTTGTTCTAGTCAAGTTATGTGAATTGTGTGGATAAGCTCTGACTGAGGGTTCAGGGAAAAACATTTAAAGTTAAGCTCATAGTGATATCTTATTGCAGTCAGAAGGCTTATACTACATGTAGTCAAGCAACCATAATCAAACAATTAACCAGATGAAATGTGCTCCGTCTAAAATGGTTTATCCTGTGAACAACAACAGACAGAGGAACACATTTAGAGACTCAAAGACATAAATAAATAATCAGACCTTTAGTTCTTGCAGAAATATTGGCACATAAATTGTAAGTGCTAACAAATAAGATCCACACACCAGCATGATTAGTCATTCTATATAAGCTATATAAACGCAATAATAAGAGGCACTCGATATTGCATTTTCCCTTCCATTTTTTCAATTACAAAGAACTCACGATTTTAGCACTTAACCACTTCAATGCTTGCTTTCAAGCAGGGCATGAGATTCAAATATCGGGGGGGGGGGGGGGGGATTATGAAATATTGCATGTACCATTGCTTTCAGAACAACAAGGGTAAGTGAACACTCACCCCAAAGAGCACCTTTACATCAATCGCCAAACACGGCATTCTGCTCAATGCTTATGGCCTTGCCAATTATTTCCAATTTCTCACTGAACTGCAAAGTAACTCAGCTCTTAAACTACAAATTATGTCCCACCTTTGTGCCCTAGAGTTGGCTTCTTTTTCACAGAAGTGGTCGATTTCCAATCAAAACCAGTCATAAAGCAAAAAATGTGATTTGTTGCACACATCCATATTTTTGTATCTTGCTTCTCTAAATGCTAGAACCAAGAGGCAGCCTCAGATACTAAAAAATGAAGCCAACATTTTGGCAACGTGCCAAAACATTCAGATCCACTGGCTGGAGTCAATCCTCTCAGAGCCCCATGTTAAAATGCTCAACATTAAAACAGAAAAATATATATATTTTACCAGCCTGGTTAAAAAATTATTTTGATCTTGGGGGGGATTTTTATGGAACTCATCAGTTAAAATTATATTAAGCTGTACAATTATGCACAATTAGGTATGTTGGTAATTTGAGTGACAGCAGGTGACAATGCAGGTGTCAAATTGCTAGCTGCCTGCTACTGTATGCATCACTTTAGCTAACAAGCTAACTGGAAAGTTTAATTTACCACAGGAAATGTAGTTGACACCAGACTACATGTAGGGTATGAATAATGAATTCACTCAAATGTATTAGTATATAAATTAAG
Organism: Clarias macrocephalus; assembly: GCA_011419295.1. Classification (NCBI taxonomy): domain Eukaryota; kingdom Metazoa; phylum Chordata; class Actinopteri; order Siluriformes; family Clariidae; genus Clarias; species Clarias macrocephalus. Next base: position 250,308 of record JAAGKR010000022.1, on the reverse strand, counting down.
GTTATGCACCTTAGCATTTTAAGCTAAAGCTAAGCTTGCTAGCTTGTGGTGACAAATATTTTTAAAGCAATCCAAAAAAAAAAAGCCTGGCACTCCTGATCAGTCTCAGTCCTGATCTTTTCAGTTTAGGGGGGGGGGGGGGGGGGGGGGGG
>JAAGKR010000022.1:141211-250117 GCA_011419295.1 Clarias macrocephalus | reverse complement strand
GGGGGGGTTCTCCCATTTTTCACAGATATTTTCATTTACCCATTTCATTACCTCTGTTCTACCTCTTGGATTGAATCCAAGTATAGACTCACCCACAGATTCTGCCTCTATTCCTTTCATACAGAATGTTGAGGTGAAATATTCACTGTTTGAACAGGGCTTAAGACAAAACATTGAAGATCAAATTGGAAATAATGTATATGCTCTGTTCAACCTTTTGTGTAGAAAACCAAATTGAATTGAGTTAGTTCAAAATAATATATGGTCCAAAAGATAGATATAGTTAGATGTAGCGTAACTGTAGAACACAAGTCCTTCTTCAGTTGTGCAACTGTGTCTAGTATCTTTAAACAAAATTTTATTAGTTATTCTAGTACTTTTAGTATTGCTTTTATTCTTTGAGCCAATTGTACATCTGCTGTATCTCACAATACTTCACTCAGCTAATCTGCTGAAATATATCTGTATCAGTTAAAGCATTTGGTCATTTAGAGAAATTTGATGAATAAATGTGCTTGCTCACCTGTTCGACCAAGCTTATGAGAACAGCTGGATGTCCATCAACACCCCCCACTACCCCCATGCCTGTCACTGAACTCTGGACACATGGTTAAGCAATTAAAGTAGTGTTTATCTGACCCTAAGGACGCAGCATGTTCTACATAAATGTTGTCGCTCTGTCCCTTTTCATTTTTTTTTATTAAGTAATAAATTCTAACTAAGATTCTTAGACTTTAGTCTTTGAACTTTAGTGCTATGAAAACCATATGCTGTAGTTTATGAACAGTGTTTTAAAAATAATAATGGATATATTTGGTTTATTTAGGATTATTGGGATGCACAAAGGGAAAAAAAAATGTATTCTCTTTCCCAGGCTGTGGGGAATTTCAACCACCATTAAGTCTCACAATTTTACAGACGGTTTTGCATGTGTTTGCATAGCACAGGATTCTCAGCAAGCGAGACTCATTTATACAACAAATAAGAGTTTCATCCTAAGTCTGTTAAAAGTCTGTTAAGTTACAATAACAACAACAGTCATTAACCAATAACCATAACAGTCATTTAAACGAAGAAGATCTCAAAGTTCTTGTCTGTTTACTGTAAACAGACATGTGCAGTGAGTTATCATTTTCCACCCATGCATCTCGTTCCCAGGCGCTGTTGGAATGCAGCTGCTGAACCAGTCGAAATGAGCTGGGAATGGTGAGATCGGGTTGGACAATAAGCATGCTTCGCTGCTTCAGGCTTTGTTTCAAGGTGAGTGATAAGATATGATGCCAGGTGACGGGTAAGGGAAATCCGAGATACACACATACACATAGTTGTAAATTCAGCAGTTTAGTTCTGCATTCCTGGCGGAAAATACAAAAAAAAAAAAAAAAAGACCAAAAATAAATAAATAAAATAATAAAATAAAATAGGGGCCACACAGAGACGGCTGCTTTTATGACCCCTTAGAACATTCTTCTTCATGTCCAACTGTGTTTTACATAATTACTTTGTTTGTGTGCTTAGACTGAGAGTATGCAAAGTATCTGCTGAGAGCGAAAGGACATGTTGACATGCTCTAAGCTAGACTGCTGTGAATGTTTGCGTGCTTCCTGTAGCTTAAGTAGGATGAAGTCTCGCATCTTTCCCCATGAGATCTTTAAAGCTATGGACATTTCATGTTGACTATAGCCCTGAAAGCCCAAGAAGGCTTTCAAAAGCATAGACTCAAGAGTTTTGAAAGCTATGGACCTTTCTTGTATTCACATAACAGTGTCTGGTATGTCCTCAAAAACAACTAGACATTGTTTTAAAAGAACTACTCACCTAAACTTTTTAAGAAAGAAGGTAAATTCGGGAACATAAATGAGCTCTTTGTCTCTCTTCTCACCATTTCATTCCCACACTCCTCCCATATTGTAATTTTTGTTCCTTTGTGATTTCCTATCCCTTTGTGATTTTCTTAGCCAGACTTCACATCTCCTAGACGAACATGAAAAGGCCTGAAGTGAGTCGACAACTAAAATTGTCATTGTTTGTCCAGTGTCACTGGAGACATTTGAGAAACCTGTGAACCTCATGGATTTGTGGGTCTATGTTTAAGCATTTGGACATATGAAAAGGTCTATGTGTAGTTGCTAGCCTGTTGTAAATGGATGATAAATAGGTGAATAAAGTACATTGGAAATGAGTATTATCACAAATGTGTTGTGTACGTTCGCTTTGTCCATACAATAAATGAGGAAGGACATGGCCACTTTTGATCTCCTCGTAACATTCTGTGTGTGTATGTGTGTGTGTGTGTGTGTGTGTGTGTGTGTGTGTGTGTGTGTGTGTGTGTGTGTGTGTGTGTGTGGCTGTCAATAGACTTAGGAGCAAAGTGGAAATGTGGTCATGGAAATAAAAGCACTGGCTTCCTGTGGATATAGGACGCGTTTTCGGACATTAAAAGCATTCTCTTTATGCTCGCTGCAATGCTGCACAGGCTCTGGAACGCTTTCATGAGTGTGGTGTAAATACATTATAGTGCTTTCACTGCACATAAAACATAAAAGCTATATCAATATAACTCAATACCATAATTGGTATTGTCTACTTTAATAAGAACACCTGCTCATGTTTGCAGTTACTGTATCCAGATACATAACTACTCCGTCACCTGGTATTTTGTAGTCTTCTGCCTAGGTTTATATATTCTGTGCCCACAAGATTTACAAGCTGTGCTGTGGGAGATGCTTTTCTGCTCACCACAGATGCAAAGCACGGCTATTAAAGTAGAGTCAAGATATTCTTTTCTAAACTTTTGGTTTGTTTACACCATTCTTTGTGATTGCTGTGTGTCAAAATCTCAAGTGATCATCTGTTTTTGAAACAAACCAGTCCATCTGGCACAAACGATCACAAAGACACATTTTATCCACTCTGATGTTTACTCTGAAGCGCTTGACAGACTGTACAGTATATCTGTGTAATTTGATACATTGTGCTGCTGCGACAGTACATGATTGGCTGATTGGATTGTTGTACAACCAAGCAGTTCCTATTAAAGTTGAAATTCCTACAGAATGTTCCTATTAAAATGGAAAGTAATAATTTTATTGTATTCTAAATTATAGATGGCCAGTAATTATTATACAATATTTTTAATTAAATTCACACATACAGATAAAAAGGTAGACGGTTCTATAGCAGCAAACGCTTTACAATGAGAATAACAAGGTCAAGTCAAGTCATTCCAGCATGGCAACTTTGTTTGGAGGTCATTAGTAAAGTCCCAGAACCACATGAGCTTCTTTACTACATTTGAGCTTGCAGACATTTACCCAGAACATAGAGGCAATTCTTTATGATCTACGATGCTCAGCTTCCCACATTCATAATAAAAGTCAAGAGGCCGTTCTAGTTTATTTTAGAGAAAGGGTGACGTTAAATTAACCTTCAAGCCCAGTCTATATGTGTGACTGAACAAAGCAAATAAATAACTAATTAAATAGCAAAATAAGTGCTTTCTAAAAAAGTCATTGAGGTCCAGCTGACCTATTCTTGTATCTGCATGGAATGCTATCACAGCTCCTTGGAGATACCCTGGTAATGATTATTGTCTGGCTCCAACTTGATAGATTTTAGGACTAAATTAAGCGGAACCTCAAGTTTATAGTCAGGAATTGAACAAAAGTTGCATCAGACCACCACAACTAAAAGAACGTAAAACAGAAAGACAAGACATAGATAAGCAGGAGGCCTGAGTGGTGCTACTGTTGTCTCAAGGGAGTCATGGATGGAAAAAAAGGCCACATGTTTCCCAAACAGACCAGCAATGACTGTGTTTTTCCTCAACATCGCCTTCTGCCTTGATATCAGTGATTTCTCATTGCCTGATATTTACTCTGTCTGTCATAGCTGAGGTCCCTGAGAAAGTTCAAAAGATCCTGAAGGAAACTATAAATCAGGGAGGTCTAAGAATAGAGTAAGCTCTATTCATATTGTCTTTATCGTTTAATGCTTTACTGTTTTTCCCAAGTGTTTTCATACTATTAACTGGGGAAAGAGAAAGCTGCTGCTGGTTTTACATGAAGAAGATCAACAAGGGAGCTACTGTGTGGCATAAAATAATATAATCAGCAGACTAGAGTTTTATTGTCATTATAATATTATACAAGGTTGTGGTAGGACCAAAAAACATCCTCTAAGGCATTGGTGAAATATATCAGAGAAAATGACAACAGCACAATGCAAGATTATCATCGCACATGTAATGCAAATTAGGAAAATGTAACATTTACAGCATAACCGATTTAGATAAAACATGACATTCAGATAACTTTTAGAACAGAATTTTTATTGACTGGCATGAAAAAGATGTAAAATTCTAAAAAAAAAAAAATTGTATAAATGTTACAAACGTATATGCAGCGGTAGCTGATATTAAGCAATATCAGCACTTTTCAGCTAAAACCAGTGCACTTTCACAAAGTTGCTGGTGGAAACCTATCTAGGAGGCTCATGGATGGCATCAGAGAGGTCACAAGAGCAACAATGAGGTCATGCAGCCCGAGTGGGTGTGCCAAGAGAAGGACCTGCATTAAGAGATGCTGGGCGACACAACGTCTACACTGTGAACCTTCACACAACCTCCTTTTAAACAAAAGGGGGAAGTGTCTCTGTGTGACTGGCCCCAAGTGACTTCCTGTTTGTGACTCTGCAGCCAAAAACAGAGCCAGATACCATGTTGTTCTGCAGTTTGGACAGCGGTGGAGCGCTGTTGTGTTGCCGGGTGTCTCTCTACACGTCGTCTTTCGCCGTCTGTAGGTGGAGCGTCACAATGCTGGGAAGCAGCTGGCCCACTATAAAAGAGACAAGTGTGTGTTTTTGTATGCAATCAGTAGTGGACCCTAAACAAATGTTTTGTTGTGATATGTGATTAGGTGACTCGTCACTCATTGGTCTGATATGACATTAGATCAGGTCCCCGTTTTTGCATCATTCAGTCATTCATTATCATAGATTCATTATCCTAAGCATTAGACAAGCCACAGGGCATTGTATGATGAATGTAGGGGGTTGTGGGTGGTGGTGGAGGGGGCAGGATGCATAAATCAATTGTTGATTCACTGAGGAAGCTATAACGCTACAATAGCACCACAATGGGACATTGTACCAATTTCAGGTGGTCACGAAAGGTCTTGAATTTGTTACTCAAATGCCTTAGCAAATGATTGAAAACATTTTGCCTAACCTCAGTTGAATGAGAAAGTGATGAGTCACTAGAAATATGTATGGCTTTCTAATGAAATAAATAAAACCAAATTTTGTGAAGCATCAAATTCAAAATCAGAATCAGATTAATTTTACTGCCCTGGTATACAGTACATGTATGCACTCAGGATCTATCTCAGGATCTAAAATTGGTAAAACATAGATGCATATACAGTACATATGGGTATATAGTGCAGGTAATACAGTACAACAAGGTAACATTATAAACAGGTTACTGTAGTAACTGTCCACAACTGTCTTTTATGTAATGTTTTTTAATTGTAGTATTTGTGATGATTTATTGCATCGTATTATTTCTGTTCTGTTTAGAATGTTCGTATTTGCCCTACATACAAAAACAACGACAAGGATGGTTATAGAATAATAGTAAATATGTGTGTGAATTGTTTATGTAAAATGGAAATGTGCTAACAAAACCATAGCGAGTGTATTCTGAGCTGGGAAACAGCCAAATGATGTTTATAGGCATTAAATTCACAAATGTTGGAGGCTGATTTTAAGGTTCTTGCGTGAGCCGTATCCCCATTAAAACCTGTTATAACACACACACAGCGAATAGTCCTGTATTTAATCAACACAAAGTGTTAATTCTAGAATGCCGCAAACAACGGTACAATTAAGAGTAACTGTTTCTTAAAAACTATGCTAACAAACCATGCATTAACCTTAACATTGGTCTTTTGGATGATTAGCTTTGGTTTCATCCATCTGAGCTTAGCTGGCAGGTTGTGGAATGCACGTGGCTGCACATCACTGCATCACAGGATCCTGACCAGTATAGTGTTGGTTTTGCAAAAACTCAAATGCTTTGTACATACAGTATGAAAACTCCTCTCTCCTCTGACCTCTAGTTCCTGAAGCGTGAGGTCAAGATTGGTGATTTTGCAATAGTGAGAACATAGGAACTTTCTCCTACTCCAAATGGCACCACATCCAGGCTTCACTTAAGGATGGAACTTGGCAGCATGGCAGAACAACACTTAAATGTAAAGCATAAACATACATATGTCATGTAGAATACTATATGAACAATATGAATATGTACTAACCATGATAACAGAGCTGTTGTTGGTTGCACTAAGTTATTTGGAAGTTACTGATGACCTGTTTAATTCACATCCTTCCTTTTGGCATTATTGAATTTTTTTCCCTCTGCTTCTTAGCTTCCCAAAGCGACACAATGTCTCTGGTACAGACCATTCTCTTCTCTTCTGTGCTTTAATGCCATTGTTTTTTCCCCACATTGTATATTATATTTAGGGTTATATTATCATTTCTTTTATGGCTCTAGTGCTCTGTTAACAGTGTTATTTTGCATTTCTGCCTACATTTTTTACATGTAAATTAAATTTACTGGCAATAATTCAATTATTCAAATTCAATTAAATGCCAATAATTCAATAACAACAGCAAATTCCAAAAGCCAGTTGTCAACTTCTGTCCAATGGAGTTCTACATTCATTAGTTTTACTAACAAAAGTGTCTCTATCTACATCTGTATATACTGTACCGTCACCATACCCATAGTTCCATCTACCAAAACAAGCCATTGCTAATGTATGTAATGATCATAATAAAGCTGTGTTACTGATATATACAGGACAGACTGGCAGAGGATTTGCCCCAACATGTATTCAGGCAACATCTGCTGCTGTCTCTAGTAACTCCACCCACTGTTTGGATATTAATAAGGCGAAAGCTAAAAAACTTTACTATGCAGTGCATTGTTTCCAAAAGAACATTATAACATCAATGTATGTTTAGCCCTCCTAATCTGTTTCTCAATAGTCAGACAGCTCCAGGTCATAAATCAGGCAGTACATGAAAGACAAAAACATGTGGAATATAGCTAGATAAATTAAATATGAGATCATGGCAAAACTTTTTTTGTATTGAATTGATGTCTTATTGCAGGGAACATGTTTTCCCCCCATTTTTTATTTTCCCTAGTCTTTGAAAACTTTTGCTCTTTACTGTATATTTTCCAATAATCTCAGAGGATAGTCTTTTTACTGTTGTTTAAGCTATAAAAAGAAAAGGAATCCTAGATCAGCACTACATGCTTGGCTTATGTAGCCCACAAGATGACAGATGAATGCCAATCAGAAATAATCTCCATTTTTTTCCTCGTCTTTTTTTTTCTTCCTAGCACATGCTTATGTCTCCCAAAACATTTGCTTTTAAGCATGATTCCTTTTAAGATGTTCTACCTAAAGTGTTGGCCAGATCAGTACTATAATATTTTATTATTTAAAAAAAAAATATATATATATATAGTCTTTTAAAAACATTGTTTGACAATGCAAAGGTAAAAGCCACACATATCTTTTGTTGGATTTTCAAATATGACAGTTTGCGTACTTTATGTACTATCTAAATTATAGCATTGTTTAAAACAGCAGAACAGGTCTGTTTGTTGGCTGGACTTGCTCGTAAGAGTTTTTTTTTTTTTTTTTTTTTTCAAAAGAAGAATATCTGTGTTGTTTTATTTCTTATCTGTAAAATGTCAATTTAATACGATGTCCTATTCCATTTCTATAACTATACATAACTATCTTCAAGAGTTACTAAAGGGGGACAGGGTTTGAAAAAGCACAAGAAATATGAATACTAGTGGTATTATTACAAATGGATTTTACTGGATGATTTAATTGCAGTTAATTAGTAAGGTTACAGTGCACATAAACATCAATAATTTATTTTTGTTAATTGGGAATTAATGATTTTTGAGACTTTGAAGTACAAAGAATGGAAACTATTTACTTTAAAAGGTAACTTTTAGCCATAAAATTATAATTGAGGACAGAAACATGCAATTTTAGATCCCTGACAAAAGGTTGTGTGAATGTCATAATACAAAAATGGATTTTAAAATGTAACTTTAATTTAAGTGAAGTAGTGTCTCGTGGTGGATGTCGATGTTTGATGGGAATACAGGCCATGTCTTACAGCTTTTTTAGACAGCCCAGGGCCTCAGCAGAGGCATGAATTCAGAGGCCCTTATATGCTTCTGAGGCGCCACACAAAGGAGCAACTTCCCAAGTTGAATACATGAGTTGAAATTTACTTTTAAAGACAATGTGGGTTATGACACGCAACACAGCAAAGTGAGACTGCCGTTCCAGATAGGATGACAGTTCTCACACTTCTGATCCCAGCGTGCAGTGTGAGAGCTGTTTCTGCATGTCTGTACACAGTTCTAATTATCTCCCTATCATGGGTGCCACCTCTACAATCAGCCTCTTTTCCCAAGCCTTGAGGCCATGCTGCCTCCAGAGATGTTTCCCACACTGCCTGCAGTTACCTGCAGCTTATTTGGCACCTGCCTACATACACAAACACACACCCTGAGGGAATGTTGCCAATTTGGAGAATTAAATGAATCAAGAAGGAAAAGCCATCGCCTCGGGGTATCGAAACTGCTTGTCACACCATGTATTTACTTAAAATAGAGTAAAAGCAATATACCTTACTCATTACAACATGGGAAAGGGATTAAGTCATGCTTTCTTTACAGTCATACAAGAAGACTTGATGAATGATATAGGCTATTATATCTGAAAGAGCATCATTTTACCTTAAATAACAGGTGCATTATGGCCAACATAACGTGTTCTGTGAACTGCAATTTTAATATTGTCTGCACTTTTTGACATTTTGATATAAATTGCATTTGACATTGTGGCAATTATATATAATATAAGTATGCCGTCTTGTGTAGATTAAAACATCAGTTCATGCAAGTTAGAACATTTCAAATGTTGATATTGCAACTAACTCTAGGCTTAGTGAATGTGCAGAATCTGCTTAATCATTCTTGTTTGAAGCCTTTACTCACTCTACTTGCCTTGAAGATTTGGGTAATTGAAGGTGGGGCTCTATACGACTCTATGTTTGCTGATAAACTCCTGAAACTTTTCCTGTGCCAGGCAGCATTCTCTATCACATAAATTATGATTTATCTGTCCTTTAATATCATTGCAGTCTCAAAAAGTGAATCAAAGATTAAATCCCTTATCTGTACACAGAACCTATTAACAAAAAAACTGTACGATATGAGCTGGTCAAGGGGATTTTTAAAGTAACACAGGGTATGGGGCTATTAATGCTTGAAGTGGACTCTATTTTTAAATGATTTTTTTAACAATTGTATGGTGTTTATCTGAAATGTTATTTATTTTTTCACACACACACACACATATATATATATATGTGTACCATGTCAGAATTAAGTAAGTCAAGATGGTATCTCAAAGATGTGTGAATATAAGACCCATCAGGATCATGGTAGCATTCTGGAGCATTATGTAGCTTTGGTGAGTGAGCACTTTTGTAGCTTTACAAAGAAAGCCTTACAATGAGCTTTACTGTAAATACTGTACACCCATGCTCATCAGGAGACAGTGAAGCATAGTGTTAGGGTCCATGATTTTGTTTTCTTACATTAGTATATTTACAACAGGCATATAAAACAGTTTCAAGAATAAAATCCTATTTGTCTCCAATGAATAAAAGCTATATTACTGAACATATAACATGAACAATTAAACAATGAGGTCTGAATAGCTCTGAATAGTTTGATGATGTTCATAAAAGAGTTCTTCTCTCAGAGAGTTTTTTTATTTTATTTTTATCCCTAGTAAAAGTGCTCCTTGGCTGTAAAGGTTTCACAAAGCCCTGATGTAGATAGTCAGTGACTCATTATATTCACCATTTACATTTGCATGCATTAGCATTTTTTTTTGTTGGTGTTATATACATTCAATACATAATACATTCAACACACCCTAGGCAGCACAACACCATTACACAACACAATGGTATCCTAATATACAAATATTGCACCTAATACATAATTATTACACCTTAGAAAGAAATATTAGTTTCAGAACAATATATATATAACAAACAAATTTCACGCAAACAGACTGATTCAAACCCCTATCCCTGGAAATGCGAGACGACAGTGCTAACCACTCAGCCAACATGAAGCATACTACTACTATTACTACTACCCACTCCCTTACTCATCATCTATACCGCTTTATCCTGTACACAGGGTCGCTGTGGGACTGGACTGGAGTCTATCCCAGGAGACCTAGGGCAGGAGGCAGGGAACACCTTGGATGGAGTGCCAGGGTGCACACATACACACTCACTTACACGTTGCAGGCAATTTGGGAACGCCAATTAAATTAACCTGCATGTCTTTGGACTGTGGGAGGAAACCCCTAAACCTGAGTAAACCACTTAGCCAACATCAAGCTACTACTACTACTACTACTACTACTACTAATAATATGCACTTAAACGATCCCAATATCCACTGAATAGTGCAATAACTGCATTTTTAACATGAACATCGAGAGTTTCATTGCATACCGTACACTGTTTGCTATCCGAACACGTGACAATAAAACTTGTGGATTTCCCGCTTCTGCGTTTTAAACGGTTCAACGCGCGTGAAGGGGGCGTGGTTTTCCCACTGCCTCCGTGTGTGTGTGTGTGGAGTAAAGGAGTGTAGATGAATAGCTGTTGTAAAAGCGCTGAGGCGGAGGGAGCTTTGAATCCCACTCACTGACAGTGCTAAGGCGAGGTCACACGCGCGCGCGGAGGAAGAAAAGCGCCATATCTGGATATAATCCTGTATTCTCTCTCTCTCTCTCTCTCTCTCTCTCTCTCTACATATCTAACTATTTATCCATCTCTTTCTCTCCGTGTGTGTTTTTCCCTTCGAGCGAACCCAATGTTGGATCTATGTTAAAACGCGGAAACGTACAGCTCCCATAAGAAGGAATGCATCTTTTCCTCGTGAAACTGATTGGTGTGATTTTTTCGCTGATTGCCCTGACGCATGGTAAGGACACTACTCCAAAATCATTACCTGTTCGTGTTATTTGCACATTTTGCTCATCGGTGTATAAAAAAATAAATCAATAAACAAACATGAAATTTAGATGAACAAAAATGAATAATGAATGCAACAAGAAGCGAAAATATCCAAGTAGAAAACCACTTGTTGAGCGCAGGAGGAAAGTTAATCAACGGGGTGTGTGTGTGTGTGTGTGTGTGTGTGTGACTATAAAACTTGACCATAAAGGTTATAATAGGATGGAATGTACTTAAATTTATAAATCTATAAAATAATAATAATAATAAAGATTAAGTTCCTATAGACGCTGAGCATCAGGTGAGTGTAAATCACATAACGGTTCCTGTGCGCTCCGCTTAACTTTATTCTGCATCAGACTTATAACACTGGTGCATCGCTTTGTTTGTTCATATCTTATTAATAAATAATAACTAAACAAAAACAACTTACTAGTTTATAATTATCATTGCAAATAATAACAAAAACAGTAAAAAAAAAAAGGAACTGGTGAGGGTTTCGGTGTGACTTGGTTCACATGTAATGGAGTTTGAACAGTTTCTTTTCTCATCTGTAAACTGGAGCTAAACAAGGGAGCTAACCAGTACACACCACTAATATAAGTAAAATGTGTAACTTGGACTCTTAAAAGAGAAATTACTAACTTTTTTGTTTGTAGTTTTAATATGTGCCTTTCTTTCTCTTGGAAGTGGACCTTTTAAAAATGATCACCTTTTAGAGAAAAGCTTAGAAGGTGATCTAAAGACTTTTTTTTAGATAGATAGATAGTAAAACCACTTTAGCACAGTTTGGTAAAGTTTCACAGAAATGGTTTAGCAGGTCTGTGTTAACAACCAAAAATAGCCTCATATTGGTGAGCCTGAAGAAGGACCAGAGCAGTACTCTGTTCAGACTTCCCTGTCACCAAACCTCTCTTTAAGGTGTTAGGAATCACACTTTTGTCCCAACTTTTTTTTTTTTTTAATGTCTCTGGGCTTCATGCCATATCATCTTCATTTCTTTCCAACCAGCTGATTTACTTATAAATGAAAATTCATTGTAACTGGGGGGGTAAACAAATATCATCATTACTTTTGTCCCCTTTCTCTTGAGCAAGCCTGGGAATTTGGCATGTATGTGATTTTTTTTTTTTTTTTTTTTTGAACCAGTATGGGCAGTGTCTCTTGTTCTATTACTGACTGTCTTGTGCTTGCAGGTCTGAAATGTTCTGAGAAATGCCAAAACGGAGGTACGTGCGTGGCCACTGCAGATGGAAGAGGAGAATGCAAGTGAGTGGAAATCTCACCAAATGTTAAAAAATGAGGACGGAGTATACCAACTGTGTCACACCAATGCTGAATTTCTTGTTTGATGTCTTCAGTGACAGACTTGCCGAATTATGTTGTTTGTCTGACAGTAAACTAGTAATATACATTGTTGGAAAAAAGAAATTGTACCTTAATTTTTCACAGGGTTTGTAAAATATTTGGACTTGCTAATATGCATCTTTCACGTAAAGTTTGAGCACAGTATTAATTCAAAATTATTTAAAGTTAATGAGTAAATGCACTCATATTTTTATAAGGTAATATTTTTAAGGTACACAACAAACATCTTCATTGGTCAAAGATTTATGAGAAAAGTTCCAAAGTCAAGAAAATAAGGTACAGTTTAGTACCTTTATTTCTAAGAGCGTACCCTGGCAGTTAGAAAAAAAAGTGTCTGGTGACATGCCTAAGTACCACTTATTTAACCAAGGCCCTACCTGTTTTTGTAATGCTTACACACATTCCCAAAGGGAAAACATGGCCTACACTAGCCAATGAACGGGATGATGGCGATGATGTTGATGAAGGGAGGGGAATTTGGCTTTCTCTTGTCTTGCTGTTTGTGCCTCTTCTCAGAGACGTTCTAAGCCCCAAATCTTGTTTCTCTTTTCTTTTATGAAACGACAGCTGGGGTTTGCCAGAAACTCAGCATCCATTGTTCTGCCATCTAGATTAATTCTGTGTGACTAATCTGTGTCAGGCTTCCCAGAATGCCTATAGCCCCCCCCCCCCCCCCCCATGTGGCCCTGTCCCCGCTTGGGTGTTTTGTCCAGTTTTGAATGGCTATTCTTTGATTTATATTAGAGGGACAGATGGCAGTAGAGTGTAATTGGACTGGATGTTTTCATAATTGGCAACAATTGGGTGGACGAGTATAAAAAGCAAACCGCCCTAGAGCACATACCTTCACTCTCCTGATGGAGAATGATTGGGGGGGGGATTGGGGGGGGGGACGTTGTTATGAAATCGCTGCTGGCTGTGAGATGATTTCTTACTGGGGTTAATTTTTATTGTTTTTCTGTGCACACTTGAGATACGAATGTGGGCTTGAGTTTCAAGGAGTTTGGCTGAGTTCAGCAGTGTCTTCTTTCTTGTTATCAGCAAGTTATCAGCGTGACTGGTTTGAAATAGGGACTGCGGCAATGTTTGTGGCCTCCTTTAGAGGGCCTTTCTCTCACGGGGCCATGCTGGCATGAGGCCACGTCTTAATTCTGTCTGGCAGCCTCCCTGCCGCAGTCGAGCCACAAAGCGACCATTGTGGCCAGATACCCTCAGACTCCTCTAATTAAGCATGGAGATAGGATGAGGGCTGATCCTCCCGCCCTGAGATGCTTGGTAACCATGCCTGCTGCCTTTTGTGTATTATTTGACTGCTCAGAGTGGACAGGCCACTGGGCCTGCAACGTGTCTGTCCAGCCCTCGCAAGTAGCAGGTTCACAGGTCAGTTTTGACCACCCCATGCTGCTATCAGATGACTCCATTGTGTATGCCCTGAAAAAGCTTGGGGACACTCTTTATACTCAGAGCGCGTGGTTTAGCTTCGGCGTGTGGCAAGTGAATATTTCTTGAAATTCAACCAAAAAATGTTAGTCTTTGCTGTAAGTGTGGCTCACACTCAGAAATCAAAACCAGAAATAAAACCAATGAGGCTGTTATTATTATGTAAATGTGAGGCTTTTGCTTTGACAGGTTGATGGCATGCTTGATTTATACAACTAGCCACATTTAAATTTTTGGAAAGTTGTTACCATTCCTAAACATGTGATTTTCCTCATTTCTCCCCCCGAGAGTCAGTATGATGTGTGTGACAAATTGTTCTGACACTTGCTTAAAGGGGTCATTATAGCTATTTACACATTCATGAATAGCCAGGAAAACAGTACAGGAATGAGGTTTGCTAATGGCTATTTTGACCATGCAAACCAAGAACAGCATTTTTGCCGCATTTTCAACACAAAAACAGGTCTCTGAAACTAACTGTGGTCCCAAACTGTGCCAAAAATGCCAAGGGTACAAGTCTAGTGCTCAGCAGCTGGTGCCCAGAGAGGCAGTACTATCTCAGAAAGCCTGGACAAAGCCAAACATCTGCCTTGCTGAGAGCAATGGAAAGCAGCTACAAGAACAGTGGACAAGGGAGAAATGGCTGATTCATACGAGCTCAGTATCTGACGAGGAGATGAAAGAAATGGGGCTTCAAGTGGATGTAGAGGAGTAGATGAACCTCAACTTGGCAAGCACTGGACACCTCAAAAAGCTAACCAGACTTCTGCTCTACAGAGCTACAGTATGAGCTTTGCTCAGAGGGATGAAGTGTCGATCCAGCTGCAAATACTAGCTGAAGGTTAAATTGTTTAGAACGCTGGTGAATCCACTGCGGAAAAGATATCATTACTGAATTTCTATTGATAACGGCAGTTTAAAGTTCTGAGAACCCTGATTAAGAACAAATAAATGTTACAATGGTAACATCAGCACTTCTGAAAATATTTTATGACATAGGGCAAAAAATATGAACCAGGCACATATTTTTTTACATTTACATTTATTTCTAAATTCCTTACAGCGTATTTGACTCAAGATTTCAACATTACTTACTAAACATTTTCAAAAGATTAATTTTATTATAACATTATTATGGGGGCACGGGGGCGTAGGAGTTGGCACTGTGACCTCGCACCTCCGGGGTCAAGGGTCGATTCATGCTTCAGGTCTGCGTGAGTGGAGTTTTCATGTTCTCCCCGTGCTGGCAGATGAGGTTAATTGGCGTTCCCAAATTGCCCTCTGTGTGTGTGTTTGTGTATGTGTGTGCCCTGCGATTGTTCGTGGTGTACCGCACCTCAAGTCTCCGGGGATAGGTTTCAGACCCCCTGCAACCCTGTAAAGGATAAGAATTGTTGTTTTATAGCTATAGAGTTCAAAATGCCTGCAAAAACTCACACACTAAAAAACATTTGAAAACAGATATAGAAAATGTGTATTTAAATAGGAAATGCACATATGCAAATCTCTTACAGTCGAGTTTTTTTAGTCTAGACACTACTGTAGATGATGGATAAGAAAATGTCACTTAATTCCTCTGTATTTGAATTGTCATTATCACATGATCAACAGCTCAACTCGCAGGCCTGATAGATCATAACGGCCAAGTTACTCCCTGGCAAGATTTATGTTATGTAATACTCTATGATTCTCTTTCAGACATAATAATGCAGTAGGTTGTTGCCACATCATTCAGTCATTATAACCACAAACAAACAAAAAAAAAATACAGTAAGCTTGGATCTTGCCTCTAATGTAGCATTCTAAGTCATTTTGTAGTAACCAGTAATAACTAGAGATCGACAGATTACAATTTACTTATCAATTTAATCTGATCGAGCAACTATAATTGACAGAATGCAAAAAAAATTTTTTTTGAAAATTGAAAATTCCGTCATATGTATATAGAAAGAAACTGGATTATTAACTTTAAATATACATTTTCTCTAAAACAGATGCTTACACATGCTTACAGAACTTTCTCCAGATTACTTGTCAGAGCTTTTGTTGTACAAATGAAATCCAACAAAACGTTAAAATTCAACATGGAGATTGAAGGCTGTCACATGTTTTCTCCAAAACACAACTTTGTTGAACTGAAACCCAGACGATTCCCATCATGGCCCGATCTTTAGTAATAACAGCTCGGTATTAAAATCGGGGGTTAAACAATTTCTTTATTTTTATAGTTCCTACAAAGTAAAGTTCCTACTTCATACAAATGTTTTATTTCAATCCACACTCACAAGCCATCTCTTTACTATCAGTTATCCAGTTGGGAAGGATGAGGTCTAACCTGTGTTTCCTGTGAGAAACGTAAAAAGCCAGCCAGTCAGCTTCCTTTATTTTAACTTCTGCTCATGTTTCCTTCGCTGGACATCCGCCCTCTTCCACATACACAAGCTCACATTTGCCTAAGATTGTGAAATATTACAGATAGCAAACTTTCTTGAACTTCCTGGGTTGTGTGGGTTTCGTCTATGCTTGGGATAATTGATCGCTGATCAATTCCAACTATCATGATGGATAAGTTAAATGTCAATATCAACAAATATAAATTGTGTGTCATCTCATCATATTAGTTGCTTTGGTATCCTATGCAAAACCTGCATAATAACCTGCTGTCTGACTTTGGGGTAGCGCAACAGATCATTTTTCTTCAAAGCAAATTAGCTTCTGTTGTCCATGCTTGCTAAACAGATAAAGATGTGGAGGTGAACAGGGTTTCAAGAAAATCGTAATCAATCACCTAATGTGTACACACTACATATGTTTAACCATGCTGCCTTCTTTTCCTCTTCAAAGCCACAGGCAATGCCATCATGATCAGTCACAGTTGAGAGGCATGATAGGACAATTGCATATTGCACATGATTTCACATGCCAAGTTTCCTCTCTGTTCTTTGTCGGGGTTTTTTCTCCGCACATTTTTCCCAAGGACTAGGCTCCTGCTCAACCACAGCCCCGCCCAGGTAAATCCGTTTCTGCCACTGAATAAATGAAGATGAGCCAATAATTAATCTCACGCTTTATTATTTATTAAAGAATTCAATTGAGAATCATGTTATAGTGTTTGACATTTCCTAAGCAGTTACACAGAAGTCCGTTTATGACCCGTGAACAAACAGTCATGAGACTTTGACACCGAGCTTGATTTATTTTGACCTGCACACACTTTTAAGGGCAAGTGTGTAAAGCAGATGTAAAAATGCATGTCTGTACGTCTTTAAATAGCAGATATCTTTGTTTAATGTAGTTAAACAAAGGTGACTTTTCAAGTATTGGCATGTGTGAGTAAGCAATCAAAGCAGACACTATTTTGGTCCATGGCCATCTATGATAAGTACTGTATGAAAGCGACCTCTTGTCTTTGCTCAGATGCTTCAATGTGAGCTTTGTTTACAGAGTCAAGGATGAGTTCCTCTGTGCTCCCTTCTGCATTCAAATACAGGAAATGCACTACCAGAGCCAGGGACGACTAGAAGGTCGAGCCTTTTAGCATGTCACCAGAGAAAGCTAATGTCTTACACAAGGCACTGGAGTTATACGTAAATGTATGCACCGGTGCCTTGATACAAATATTCACGGCTGCATTGGGTTCTATGGAACATTTGATCGCATATTCCCAACAAGCCAAATGTAGTGGATCAGTTTTTGTATGCACAGCTGGGTAAGCAAAAAAAAAAAAAAAAAAAATCAGGCCTGTTGTTTTTTTATTTGGTGCTTTTGACCTGAGCCATCTGTCTGAGGAACATTGCATTACATGCGATCACTATCAAGGTATTCATACTGCTAGGTACCACACAATACATATCTACTGTCTGTGGTTTAAGCCATTCAGCTGTAGCAGCAGCAGCTGCCTCAAGAAATACCACACACTGTTTCCAAATGCTGTGAAGCTGTGTGAAAACAAAACAAAATGCTGCATTTTGGACGTAAAGTCTTCTTGCTAAATGTCCAGTCTAAGTATATGTCCAAGAAGTTTGTGAAGGACGTGTGAAAACAGTAATGAAGTTCCCAGACTTGCAAAAGCACCAGGAGCGGCACTTATTAGGTCAGTATAGAGTTTCTAAATCCTGCTTCTTGTTTTGTTACTGGAGTTGTTGGCCTTTCCCATGGGGTCGAACATTAATAGGGATAAACAAGCACGTCTCTAATGAACACCAACAGATGGGGCATCAGGCATCCCGTAGTGATTACAGAGCAAGGCAAGGAAGCCCAAGGCCATCGTTTTCTAAAGATCAGACAAGGAAGGAGTTTAGACACCCAACTGCAGGAAATGATGGCTTAAAGAGGGCTAGATGTCAAGCTAAAAGTGTTGCTCTAGTTTTGCTTTAAGGCATGAGAATCCCAGCCCAGTGATAATGGCACCACCATAACCAACAGCACATATCCCCCTTTTACAGTGTTTATCCGCACCGATGAAGAAACTGACCAAACTTTGAGCAGTTTCATGAAGCGTCTCACACACACATTTCCTCCCTATTCGAAAGGAGGAGTTGAGCCATGAAAGGAAATCCGAGTTAGAGTTTAACTCTGTTTGCGAGACAGAGCCTCCTCCACTGTACGACCTCATGATGGCAGATGGCACATTGGGCCATGGGGGAAGGAAACCCCCCTGTATCTTATCTGGTTAAGAGGTCAGGTGTCAGCAAAACATCTGCTCTAGCCTGACCGCACATTGCAGCACTGGCGAAGACCTGTTGTCACGGGCTACGGGTGGTCACACAGAAAAGGAATCCCATCACAGCCCAGAGGACAAAGATTTCTATTTAGTGCGTAGTAAGATTGAATAACGTTAGTAGGGTCAATGTCTGGCCAAACAGCACCACATAAATCATAGCTGTTTACAACATGTCTGATTTGATAAGTTTGTTTAGGTATTATGAAAACCTTGTGTACGATTTGTGTCCCACCACAGTTATTTTCCATTACGATGAAAGTCAAATGACCTGTTAGGATACAGTTTGAATGCCTTTGGTCTCTAACCCGAACCATATTCTCTTGTAGTCTGCTTCAGTGGGTCTCAAAGACAGATCTTGTGCTGACAACTTATTTGTCAAGCTTTTGCCAAGTTAAAGACCAAACTGCCAACATTTTCTAGTTGACTCACGTGTACTTCCATTTATGTGCGGTATATTAACGGATTCCGTGAGGGGCTGACTGTGTGCTTTATGTATTTTGACTTTTGTAATTCCCATGAGGCGTGGAAATGTTTGCCAGGCTGTGCAGGCCCCGGTGGATTTTTCAAAGCTGATGTGATTTTTCACTGGGCTCTGTGAAGTGCGGCTGCCAGCAATCTCCACTGAGAAGTGCTGTCAGGGATGGGGACGCAGGATGGGGTGAATTTTTAGTGTAAACGGTTACATTCCTCGCTCACCAGGCTTCTCCCCTCCGACTGTCTGCAAAAAAAGCCTAAACCAGCCTTTATATAATTTATTTCAGAAATGTGGGTGTTTGTTATGTGGAACAGAGATTCTTGTCTTGTAAAGCTCTCGAAACAGAGCAAAATTTTAAAACAGGGATTTTGGAAGATTAATGCCATCCAAGATATATACTTGCTGTAAAAACCTACTATCCAAGTTGAGTTGGTTGGACAGGATTTAAGTCGCTGACCAATGTTTCTCCATTTTTTTTACTAAAAAAAAAAAAAAAGATAGTCACTATCCAAATAATCAGACTGGTGACGAGAACAGGGAATTTTAGGGAGGCTGCAGATGACATGAAAAGCAAATATGGAAGAACTTTATGGGGCATACACCCTCACCATGACTGGTGACAGCAAATTGGCGGGAAGGAGTGCAAGCCCAGGATCTGCAATTGAGTGAAAGAGAGAGAGTGAGTGTAGGCAGAGGAGGGAAAGAAGAGGTTTGATAGCTGAAGGCTCACTCAGAGGGGATGCAGGCGACCGAACCGTGTTCAGCCTGACTCTTGAATGGCGGCAGGAACAATGGCTCTTCTCATGGAGTCTTTCAGCAGGGACACTATTCAGAGACTTTCAGCCTCAGCCGCCATATTCCAGGAGGGAAGTGGAGAGTGGGGGAGTGTACTAGGACTAGCAGCTGTCGTGCGCGCTCTCATTAACATGCGCACCTGCTCCCGAAGGCAGCTTCAGGAGGCCTTAGCATACTCTACCATGCAGGATTCTGACCATAGATCAACACCCGATCTATAATTGACAACTTAATGGCCTTGATTGAGAATTATCAGTGCCCCCCTAGTGGAAATGGGATTTGAATTCCCAGACCTCTGTTCAGTAGGGAAAAAAAATTAAACAGAGAGACATATTGGCCACTAATGTTATTAAATACCATTAATATCCAAGTATACAAGTATTAGTATCCAAGGTATAATTATGTTTTGTAGCCCCTCTATATCGGTGTGGGGGAACTGAAAGTGAGGAAGCGACAGGAAGGGTGGCAGAAGGAGATGATGTGTAGTTCTCACTTAATGGTTCAGCCATACTTGTTTTTTGACCCCTGTGCTTCTGATAAACTCTATAATAACCTTTATAATGCTGGTCGAGAAACAGTAAAAACACTACCTCTCCCTCCAGGCTAGAGGCCTTGTTATAGTCAGAGACGAGACCATTGGGAATTTGTATCACCTGCCCCCAGGCTCTAAAGACAAAAGTGCTTAGCTTTTTACCAGTGGTGTGGTTTCAATTTTAGTGAGAAGTTGTGTCAACATTGGTATAAAAAAAAAAAAAAACGCACCCTCTTTGTGTCCCCCAGGAAAACGAATGCGAATACGTATGCCCAAGCCAGCCGCTGTTATGAAGTCTGTTTGGACCTTTTTTTTTTTTTTAACAGTGTTTGCTGTTCGTTCCCATTATGCCTGCAGCTCTTGATTGATACTGGGATGAGCTCCTACTGTAGAAGAATACACACTATTGAGGAGGTGGAAGGGGGCTTTGAAGTCCTGATAATGTTAGCCCAGGGTTCAAAGACTCTGGTATAGGCTCTGCCTTGTCCTTTGAGTGAATGGATGGTAGAAAAAAAAGCTGAGGCATGCAGAAATTTCCTACTAAGAGATGATGATTGGTGCTTTTCATGCAGCAGTTTCAAACAGGATTAGTAGGACAAGCCAGCATTTACAATGAGATGAGTGGAAGATTTTTGTGGTTGTTTCTTTGTCATCTTTACTTGATAAATTATAAATTTAGATTACTACATTGTTTGAGAAATAACTATGAGGGTTTCTGGTCCAGAATGCTAAACATTTAATTAGCACTTTGATGGTATGCATGTTAATAAATAACTTACATATCTAATGTGTGAACGCAAAGCAGATATACAAGTGTCTTACGGTTTATTTTTCATGCAGCAATGTTATTTTTATTATTTCAAGGCTTTGTAACCGCCATAAATTTACATTATATGATGTAGACATATTATTTAACCGGTTGTCAGACATGTTTTAGTGTGTGTGTTTGTATGTGTGTGTGGATGTGGATGTGGGAAATGGCAACCTCAGTGCCCATCTATCATTTTGGTTTTAACCTCAGTGGCCATGTAATAATTTTCTTTCCCTTTTTGTGGCTTCCTTCGCATTACCATGTTACTGCAGTTGGATTAACCAGTGGTTATGATCAGTTGCCAAGTAGCCCTTTTAAATAATGATAAAAATGCTCATGTCATCCATTATCTATGTTTAAATCTTATACAATTTATCAACCAAGCATTTTAGTAGTCTTTACCTGACTTGTGGTCTGTTTTTTTAAGGTGTCCTGATAAATATCTGGGCTTGGCTTGTCAGTTTTCCAATCCTTGCCTGCCAAATCCTTGCTTCAATGGAGGCATTTGCTCGTCAAATATCCGTGACAACAAAGTGGACTATGTCTGCCGTTGTCCCCTGGCCTACATGGACGCACGGTGCCTCACTCCTACGGACAACGTATGCCGAAGCTCCCCGTGTGGAAATGGAGGGACATGTGAGCTGACCAGTCTCCACACATTCATGTGCAAATGTCCTCCAGGCTGGACTGGTAAGAATATGTTATATTCTTAATGACGTAATCTTTTTTTATCCAGTAAAGCCCCAATGTCCATGACCACTGATTAGTACTATTACATTTTTTTAGGAAAAAACTGCCAGCAGGCTGACCCATGTGCCTCGAACCCTTGTGCCAACGGAGGCCAGTGCAGGCTATTTGATTCTCATTACATCTGCGCCTGCACACCCTTCTTCACAGGCGAGACTTGCAAACAAGATGTTAATGAGTGTGCTCAGATCCCGTCTCCCTGCAAGAACGGTGGAATATGCGTAAACGAAGTGGGTACCTATCGCTGCAACTGCCCCGCCAAGTACACGGGGAAACACTGTGAAACTCTGTACCAGCCTTGCAACCCGTCACCATGCCATCATGGCGGGACCTGCGTCCAGCTTGGACACACAAACTACGAGTGTTCCTGTCTTCCAGGTACAGTACAGTAGGAAAGCATGATCTCATTTAACTCGTGGTAATTTCCGTTGACAGTGTTAGCTTTTTTTGGTAATAAGTGTAATCATGGTCGTCTGCTGTCAGTGTCTGATGCTAGAGATCACATGCTAGAGCACTAGACCTTTGTGATCCCACTGTAGTGTCAGTAATGTGGGACTTCGGCTAGGCTAAGTCTCCCAACATGTGCTCTCGTCAGCGTGATGTAAGCCCACCCTGATTGTATGTGAACTGGTCAGCAGGAAGGCATTAGCGCTTATCGTGAGGAAGTGTCTGAAGGTCAATATCCTCATGGTGTTGTCTCTGGATTAAGAGAACATGGAAACATGGGTCTTACACACATAGTCCGAAATTTGTGCAGTTTCCCTCAACATGGCCAAACTATACAGAGTATTAAATTCCAGTGGATAGTGATCAGAAGGCATGTTTTTCCCATATTATTATTTTATGTGAAAACACAAAAAGTGACACTTCAAACTGGGAATGAAATAGCGTTTGAGGTGGTTATTAGCATAATTAGCATAGCTTATAAGCTTATCTCTTCCCCTCAGCTCTGTCATCTTATATCCCTTCCCCTTAGCTTTGTCATTGGCTGTTGTACTTATAAGTTGACCTACTACATGGGTGAACATGCCTCAGAAAGATGGCAGAAATATGTTTAGGTGTAAATGTAATTTGAAATGGGCTTAGCATAAAGCAAGGAGAGATTAACACACTAATGACCACCAGTGTCCCTACAATAACCCCGAATCCCTACAATAAATAGCAAATTCTGTCCTTAGGATAAAAAAAGATATATTTTCTTACACATCACTGCTATGAGGATATAAAGGACGATAAAAGTGGAATGTTTCATAACTGCTGTTAAGTCAAAGGAAACTGTGGTTATTGTCGGTTGACTCTGCTGTCGCTGATGTCTCTGACTTGATACCTGGCATTGCCATTCTTCCAAGAAAAAAAGAAAACGGTCGACCACAAGACCATTAACCACATTTTCAGTATGTAATGTGGGTTTCACAAATGCTGTATCCCTTTGTAAGGACTAACTGCTATTTGAACTACATTATAAATATTCCATCTTCTGTTCCATTAAAAAATTTATTAGGATAAAAAGATTTTTTCCTTTCACTACTTGAATCAACATACTCTAAAAAAAAAAGCTCAAGCATGTTGAGTAAATACGCAGCAATCGTCTACACAGGTTTCAGTGGTCAAAACTGTGAGGAGAACATCGATGACTGTCCAGACCATCGTTGTCTTAATGGAGGAACCTGTGTAGATGGGGTGAACACCTATAACTGCCAGTGCAAACCGGAATGGACAGGTATAAATTCTGCACATTTGTTATTAAAAACACACTCAGCAATTGGCTTTAGATTTCTAACACTGGTCGGATTCATTTTTGCATGTGTGTCATCGGATTTCTTGGTCTTGTGCTCCCTGGTAGGTCAGTTTTGTACTGAAGATGTCAATGAGTGTGACCTGATGCCCAACTCCTGTCAGAATGGTGGCACTTGCCTAAACACTCAGGGCGGATACAACTGCGTGTGTGTCAATGGATGGTCAGGGGATGACTGCAGCAAGAATATCGATGATTGCGTTGATGCCGCCTGCCACAAAGGATCAACTTGCCATGATCGTGTAGCGTCCTTTTTCTGTGAATGCCCACCTGGGCGCACAGGTTGGTATTTTTGGACTTGTAGTCTATTTTCACTTTGAGATCATCTGTAGAATATTGTGTAACCAAAAATAAATGGTATTTTTTTCTTTTTTTTATATAATTAGGTATATACCACTGTTGCTAACTATCTAATTTCCATTTAATTCAGGTTTGCTGTGTCACTTGGATGATGCTTGCATTAGTAACCCCTGTCAGAAAGACTCAAACTGTGACACCAACCCGGTCAATGGCAAGGCGATCTGTACCTGTCCTACAGGCTACTTCGGCTTAGCTTGTGAAGAGGATGTCGACGAGTGCACTTTCGGTAATCACTTTTACCACTTTTTAGAGATAAATGCCCTACATCCATGAACTTCTAAACTGAGATGGCTGGTATGAATGATCCCCAGTCCTTCAAAGATAACAATTTTTATTATCAAGCTCTTGATAGATATTTAGGTTCTTCTCATCTAATAGCACAATCTGCGATCACTGCGTCTGTATCAGGACGTATTGGCTCATAATCTTTTTGTTGTTGTTCTACAGGTTCAAACCCATGTGAGCATGATGGGAAGTGTTTGAACACCAAAGGCTCCTTCCAGTGTGAGTGCCTTCAGGGTTATGTGGGAGCCCGCTGTGAACTCGACGTCAACGAGTGCATGTCTAGCCCATGCCAAAATGATGCTACCTGCCTAGACCAAATCGGAGGCTTCAAATGCATCTGCATGGCAGGTATAGAAACGCCTATTATTTGTTAAAGTGACCAGTTTGATACATACAGTATGTAGTAGTTCAGGATATAGTATGTCTACGGATGTCAGTGCGTTATAAGGTCTCACATTGTAATAATGAGTTTGGGGTCAGTTCTCAGTTTTTTTTGTACATCCAAAAGAGAAAATAATCTGACCATATCACTAAGCCAAGTTGAATTCCCTGGCTAAAACTGAAAAACATGTCTCTGTGCTAATTGACAGGATACGAGGGAGTCTATTGCGAGATCAATACAGACGAGTGTGCTAGCATGCCCTGTCTCAACAATGGGAAGTGCATCGACAAGATCAACAACTACCAGTGCGAGTGCCCGAAAGGTAAGCACGAGGGGGCCATTCAACCCCTGGACAGCACAGAGAAGAGAAGCCTAATCCTGCCCTCAGGCTGGCTTAGCTAGCTCCAGGCAAATTGCTAAAAAAAATCCATATCGAAGGATTCGGAAAAGTTACCTATTTCTACTAAGTTTGCGGTCTTGCCCTCGGAAGAAATTTTTTTGCAATGTAGTTTCATCAAATATTTCTGGGATAACAATGTGAGTAAGTTCATGTGAAAGTCTGTCTGTGTTTCATGGAGTAGCACTTTGGGGATGTAGTCTAGTTAGGTCAAATAATCAGGTACAAGGTTCAGTCATGCGTTGCTGTAAATATCCCTCCACTTTCCCTCCAAAAGATTTATTTCGTTCATTCATCCCAAATGAAGTGGAAGTAATTTCGGTTATAAAGTAACAGACATGCCATAAAAGCAGATCAGAGGATCACTGTACCAAAAAAAAAAAAAGGCTTCTTTTAAGTCTTTCTGTAGGGTGGAATGCATTTGTCATACAGAGGAATTCATGCATAAATACAGGGGTAATCAAGCTACGCTGCTAGGATTCTGTGATGAGGGGATGAGAGGCCTGAGGGGACCCTGAGCGATGTCCCGCGCAAAGTGATTGGACGTTGTGAGGTACGGTAAGCTGGGGAACAGAGTCTGGGCCACTCTAGTGTGTCTTCAGATGCAAATGAGAGCACTGTTCAGAATGCAGGGCAGGGTTGCTTTTGAATGGCATACATAGCGAGACCATGGTAACCACAATAGAGCTTTTTGAAATGTGCCATTTTAGAGGCCTGGAGGAAATCCCTGTTGGATGGTAAGGTAGCGCTGGAACACTACGACAAAGGAATTTCCACTGGGATGAGCACTGGTGCTGTTTACACTGCAGCAGATGGCTGATTTTAATTTCAACAATTACATTATTCAAGTAACTTCCAAACCAAAACTTGTACCCGGACCGTACGTTTTGCTATAACTGGCCTGAATGATGAGCCAACTGAATAGTGAAAGGTTCTAGGAGGCAAAGATCTTTTTGGTGGTGCAGAAGCAGTGAAGGGGCCAAGGCAGGACTAGAGAATACACATTGTGATGGAGAAGTTCTTCAGGACAAAGGAGGCAACCAGTGCAGCTTTGCATTTCATTGAATAGACTGTTCTCTTTTGTTTGGTGCCCTTGGTCAGGAGGCCTTGAAAGTTTTTTTTTTTTTTTTTTTTTTAACAACCTCCTCCCTATGACGATTTATTTAAAAAGGAGTTTGAAAAAGGGGGACCTGGGACAGAGAGAAAAAAACATTAAGCAATGCGGGGACATGTTAATGAAGCCTAGCTGGGGATTGGGTAGACGAGTGTGATGGAATGAAGCAAGTGTGGTCCGAAGAAATCATCCTAAAGGCGTCCTGAACCTCTTTATCCCCCTCACCCCCCCCGCCCCTTCTCACTCCTCCTTTTCTTCCCAGGATATTCTGGAAACCAATGCCAGGTTGACATCGATGAGTGTGCCAGCACGCCCTGCAAAAATGGCGCCAAGTGTATTGATGGACCCAATATGTACACCTGCCAATGCACTGAGGGTATGACAAACTGTTAAGCGCTTTTATGCCTTAATTACAAAATGCTGATGATGTTTGTGTTTTTTGCAGGGTCTTATTTTTTTTTAAATGAAATAATCTACTTATTCATATATTAAGCTCATTAGCCATATATTTATATGAATATTTGTATTACAGGGTCCCAGTGCATCCTTTAAATTTGTATTTGCCTTAAATGATGTCTTGAAATTTTAAGTAGGTACAATGTGAATTTTCCTATTTTGTTATGCCATCACTGTAGACTTAGCCTTAAATTTGTTTCAAAATATTTAATTGACCTTTTTATGAGCCACATAATTCTAAAACGTTTTATTAATGCAATTAATAAATTAAAGGTTTCATGTGTTAAAACATTTTGTTTTGTCCCTGCTTACTTAGGGGAAAAATATATTCAAAAAATATATATATATATATATATATATATAAATATTATATACTATATATATTATAAACTTTACAATTATGTGAATAAGGCAAAATCTGTTATCTCTCAAACCAAATGACAAATTAGCAGGCGCATTTTTTCCCTATTGTTCAGTGAAGCCTCAGAACTAAACAGGGAGCTTTGTTAACAAGCCTTTTAAAATTCATAGTATTTATAATTATTCATGTCCAAAGTCCAATTTGTGTTGTAAATATACCACTAAGATAAAGAAATGTGTTGCAACTCACAGTCTTACATTCAGTTAAAACTATTTCCTCTCTCACGGTTATTACATCAACAAAATAGCAAACTATCATACGTCTACTGTCTAGACTGACCATGACTATAAAATGTTACTGTTTTTTAAATTTTTTTTTAATCTTTTTATCTCATACTGGTTGTTTACACTTGCACCATATGACCAAAAATATGTGGACACATGACCACTACAACCTTATGTTCTTGTTGGATCTCATTTTTAAAACCATTGCGATTAATATGTAGTTGACAGCATTTGCTTTTGTTTCCTATGGTCCAGGTTACACAGGACAGCACTGTGAGGCTGATATTGACGAGTGTCTCTCCAATCCATGTCACTATGGCACCTGTAGGGACGGCCTGGCCAGCTTTACCTGCCAGTGCCATCTGGGCTATTCTGGTCGACTCTGTGAAGCTAACATCAACGAGTGTCTGAGCCAGCCATGCCAGAACGGAGGCAATTGTCAGGACCGGGCAAATGCTTACCTGTGTGTTTGTCCTAGAGGAACCTCAGGTGAGAAAGTAATCCAGAATTCCATTACAGCCTGCTGTGATTTAGATGTGGCTTAGACGTTTTATACATAAATATACCCGTGAAAATGCGTCTCTCAGAATAGTGTTTATTATAGAGTTTGACACTAATTTGATTTTTAGGTATTAATTGTGAGATCAATCTGGACGACTGTAAGAGCAACCCATGCGACTATGGCGAGTGCATCGACAAGATCAACGGATACGAGTGTGCCTGCGAGCCGGGATACACAGGTCAGTCGGCTCTGGAAACACATGCAGATGAGACAATGGTGCTCTAAAGGTAATGGGGAACGAGTAGTGACAAAAGCATCCCCAGGTGAGTTCGCCACAAACATGGGTGTGGAGGGACAGCTGGCCAGCGAGTACACACTCTGGCTATGGTGTTCCCTTACACTCCCTCCCAATCCCCCGCCTGGCGCTCCGACACGCAACCTCCCCTGCTCGCCCATTCCGCGGAAAGAGCTGCCAGGCATCTGGGGGGGGTTTAAAGGACAAAAGATTTGTGAAAGATTTGTGTAAGCCGATCTTTTAAAAGGGGAAAGTTGGCGGGTGCTTTAAAGAAGAGCGACAAACGAAACCTCCCTTTTCATGCTGTGCCTCGCGTCGGCTGAATGGTGGCGCTGCTTCAAGCGGCAGCAAAAAGCTGCCGGACAAAAAGCAGTCACTGAATGAAGGGATTCAGTTTGCTGGAAAAGAAAAAAAAAGTGTATTTATATATGTATTATGTCAGATTTAGTTATTTTAATGTTAATGGCTTTTATTTTTCCAACACAGGAAAAATGTGCAACATCAATATCGATGAGTGCGCCATCAACCCCTGTCACAATGGAGGAACGTGTATCGATGGAGTAAACAGCTTCACCTGTCAGTGCATTGAAGGCTATCATGACTCTACCTGTCAGTCTCAGCTTAATGAGTGTGTCAGTAACCCATGCATTCATGGACACTGTGAAGACGAAGTCAATGGGTACGATGTCCTTGTTTTAGTTATTAAGAATAGATTTAAATGTTTTCCTGTGCTAAGAAAGAAGAGTGACCTAATGGTTAGAACCGGAACCCGGGTACCAGGTTCGATTCCTGCCTCGGGGTCTGTTTTCATGCTCGTTCTCTCCGTGCTTGGTGGGTTTCCTCCCCGGTACTCCGGTTTCCTCCCACAGTCCAAAGACATGCAGATTAGGCTAAATTAGGCGTTCCCAAATTGCACGTATTGTCCGAATGAGCGTGTGTGTGCCCAGTGATGGATTGGCACCCTGTCCAGGATGTACCCCGCCTCGTGCCCTAAGTCTCCTGGGATAGGCTCCAATCATCACCCCCCAACCCCCCCCCCCCCCCCCCCACCCCCAAAACATGTATACATGATTAAGCGGTATAGACGATGAGTGAATGAGAAAGAAGAGTAAGCAATTCTCTTAAAATTCACTCAAAACCATAAAGGAACATAAAAGCTGATGTTTAAATGTGTCACACGTGTAGAATGAGACAATTAAACAAATCTTTTTTTTTTTGTAGATTTATTCAACTTTTCAGTCCAGAAGCAAAAAAAATAAAAAATAGTTAATGATACATGCATGTTTTGTAATCTATATAGTATCCGTGTGTAATCAGGCTGAACCTAAGGCACTTACTTGTTTACTTGCATCTGCCCCTTTGTAATGCAAAACCACAAATTGTTCTTTCTCCGAGGGATTTAGAGCTAAATTCGCAAATAGCCGTCCCTGAAGATTACATACAATTGCTCTACAAAAACGTTTCATGTTAACATTTGTTGAACTGTAACAAAGTTTAACAAATGTTTTATAATCGTACATTGTATGAGATAGATTTTTTTTTCTTTTGTAATAGATAGATATTACTGTATTCTGTTAAAATGATTATTCTTTTGGACACATTGTACATTTGTCATTGTACCTATGGTGCGAAAAACTGACAATTCAAAACATTTCAACAATATAAAACACAGTATATTATTATTTTTTTTGTCTATAGCTACAACTGTATTTGCGATTCGGGTTGGAGTGGCACCAACTGCGACATCAACAACAACGAGTGTGATTCCAATCCCTGCATGAACGGTGGTACCTGTAAGGACATGACCAGCGGTTATGTGTGCACCTGCCGAGCTGGCTTCAGCGGTTAGTCCCTTTTCGCTTCGATAACGTTATGTGGTGGCTCTATTCATGGCCATAGTCAAGCTGATCTGTGTTCTATGATCTCGTTCCCAGGTCCAAATTGCCAGACAAACATTAACGAGTGTGCGTCAAACCCGTGCTTAAACCAGGGGACCTGCATCGACGACGTGGCTGGCTACAAATGCAACTGTGTGCTGCCTTACACTGGTACGAGCCCGATTGTTTATTATCATTCCACGACTTGAAGTTGACATTCTTGACCGGGGTTTTATTTTTCTTTGACATTTTCATAGCTTATACACCAGTCTTCCGCTTCCAAAATACAAAGATAGAAAAGAAATGTGCTCCCAAGGTCATGTTATGTTCTGTGCTCGCTTCAGCAACAGCGCTTCCTTTTTCCTTTCTCCACAACCTGATTGCCTGATCGGTCATCCTGGCCTGGTGAGTGTACGCAAGTGTTGCTGATAACAATATGGCAGTGTTCTTGCAGAAGAGTCCAGATTCTTTCCTTTCTCTGTATTATTTTACAAAACAGACAGGATGATTCGTTGGACTGGAATCATGTTCATTTCCAAAACCGTTTTTTTTTCTTCTTTCTTTTTTTTCTCGCGGAAAAATCCACACCGAGTTGGAGCTGTAATAACAAGCGGGTCCTGGTCCAGGCTGGGTGGGAACAGTAGCCTGACACATTTCCTGTTTGCCTTGCTTCCTCTCTCACAGAAAAGCAAATGGAAAGACAATGAACGGAAAGGCCTGTCGGCTTCCTGTAGGGGCCTAGTGTCGTGGAAACAGATAGGAAGACGGGTTGTGAGGCCACCCACCTCTTCTCACCAGTGATGAAATGCTAACATTCGGGGGGGGGATCTTTAAAGAGCCTTTTCCAAATCCAGTGTCATTAACTAAATATAGTGCTGTTAAGAATGCAAGAGTGTCTTCCTCTGGGTTAGTTCCGTTCTTTAGAGTTTTTTTTTTTTGTTGTTGTTGTTTTTGGAGGAAGAGCCAAAAGCAGCAGCTCAAACGGCACCAAAAAAGTGCACCAGTAAATTCTTCTAATCAGTTAAACCAAACCCGCCTCGTGCATTGCGTTAAAATGAACTGCATTTTGTGATCAACAGGTGAGAAATGTGAAACGTTACTAGCCCCTTGCAGTCCCAGACCCTGTAAGAATGGTGGAGTGTGTAAGGAGTCTGAAGATTATGAAAGATTCTCTTGCATCTGCCCTGAAGGCTGGCAAGGTCAGTAAGCACAGAATAACACAGCGGAACACGGAAGAAAAGTTTACTCACGATAGAATGCAACGTGCTCGTTATAATCGAATTCTCCAGTGCTTTTAAAGGAAGTCCAAGTACGTTTATTGCGGCTGATTCCCTTTCCTCATTATTGCAGGCCAGACCTGCGAGATTGATATCAACGAATGTGTGAAAACTCCATGTCTCAATGGCGCCATCTGCCAGAACTCTATCGGCAGCTACAAGTGCAACTGCAAGTCAGGCTACACTGGCCGCAACTGTGAGACCGACATTGACAACTGCAAGCCCAGTAAGCTCATATCCTAATCATTCTAGGCTTTTTCTTCCTCGCTTTTTTTCGACGATGCATACGACCCCTTTCTGTGTTTCCCCCAGACCCGTGCAGTAACGGCGGGATCTGCAAGGACGGCATAGACGCCTTCGTGTGCACTTGCCTCCCGGGATTCCGCGGCCCCAAATGCGAGGAGGACATCAACGAGTGCGAGAGCAATCCGTGTAAAAACGGAGCTAACTGCACAGACTGTGTGAACAGCTACACCTGCACTTGCCTGCCCGGTTTCAGCGGCATTCATTGCGAGACCAACACACAAGACTGCACTGAGAGGTAAAACCCACCTTCCATTTGCTTATCTTTAAAGCTGACTCGGGATCAATTGAGTCGGGTTCTGATGTGTAAATCACAACCTTTAAACACACACTGCCTTCACTGTTTTGCTCACAACGGTCAATTGTCTTGGCCATTTGCGGTTGATTTAAAGATTTTTTTTCTTACGGTGAGTACAAAAAAAAAAAGCTAAATCTGATTCTGGAATACCCCTCATTTTGAAAATAGCTTTTTAAGGGACATAGAGCTGGCAAAAGGTTAGGTAATGCATATGATCAGATTGTGTTGGAAACTGAGTTGCCATTGTACTTGTAGCGTTCTACAGTCCTACAAATCTGTACTGTACTTCTTATATGACCAAACACAATGCTTGTAAACTGGAGGCGGTGCATACGCAAATCAGATTTATTATGGGAAACTTTTTTGCTGGGGTCAAAACAGGAAAAAAAAAAATCATCTTGTCAATCCTGCGTTTTTTTCTCACTAACACCACAGCAATTTGTGATCTAATACATCTGTCAAACATGTGCGACAGCTGTGGAATTATTTTCCCGATTTTACTCATAGTCGCTATAAATGCACCTCTCTTACCAGCATCTCTTCATATAATCACAATAGAGGGACAATGCAGGTAGGACAACGTTAGGGAAAGCAAGTTAAGGACAAGTGCAGAGGAGGGATGAGGTTGGATCGACAAAGGAATGTGTGGTAGACAGAGATAGACGGAGACAAATGGTCTGCTGTGGCGACCCCTAACAGGAGCAGCCGAAAGAAAAAAGGGAAGAAGAAATGAAAGTATATTACAATTAGTGTATTGACCAGAAACAGTTTCACTTGATTTGCAATAGTGTTAGGGCTGCCGGTTAAGACGATGAATGAGAATCTTCTCATTCGTCTTCTGAGAATTTAGATTCTGATTCAGAGGGTTGCTGAGAGTTGTGATGAAAGCCAGATGTTTTCTAGCTCGTCTTAGGTGTAAATAAAACAACACAGCGTTTTGGAATTCTGAACGACTAAGAAGCAATTATTAAGTAGACAAAGTGTCATTAACATTAACATAACGTTATCATAGGTAATTTCTTGCGAAAATGCATCCGTGACTGGTTTTTTGTATGTGAGTTTTGGCATGTAGCTGCTCTCACCTCAGTATGGCGGACTGTACTGACCTACTTTCACCGCTGCGACCGACACTTGGTATAATTAACAACTGTAGAACACCGGGGTTGTGGCGTGATCTGTACAGTTAAACGTCCCAGTGCCGTCCATCATCACCACTTATGGAAAGCCTCTCGTCCAATCAGATTGCTCGGTTGGGACTAACTGTTGTATGAAGCACATTATTTAGTATCTGCTAGGAATTGGTCATAATTACAGTGTAAACACAATAAGGCATGATTAACAAACAACAGGTGTAATTTATTAAATGTCATGGCGACAGAAAGATGCCATGTAAAGTTTTCACACGTCCCTGAGACGGACATCATGTACACAGTGTTACAATTCCAGATTGTCAGATTTTTCTTTTGTTATACTTGATGCAGTTCTTGCTTCAATGGCGGCACATGCGTGGACGGCATCAATACGTTCAGCTGCCTGTGCCCGGCTGGCTTCACGGGTAACTATTGCCAACATGACATCAACGAATGCGATTCAAAACCGTGCATGAACGGCGGCACATGCCAGGACAGCTACGGCACGTACAAGTGCACCTGCCCTCACGGTTACCATGGTTTCAACTGCCAGGTACTCTCCTCTGTCTGCATGTATAAGTTTATAAATGAGAGAATACTTATTATTAAGCTGGTTCTTCGAGCAGGGAAATTCCTAACATTGTGCATGATTGGAACAAGCGAATAAATAAGGAACATTTAAAATTGTGTCTCCTATGGCATTCAGGATCTGGTGAACTGGTGTAAGCCATCTCCTTGTAAGAACGGGGGTACTTGCAGACAGAGTGGCACTACTTACACCTGCCAGTGCCAGACAGGCTGGACCGGTCTCTACTGTGACGTCCCCAGCGTCTCCTGCGAGGTGGCAGCCAAACAGCGAGGTAGGGACTCTGTGTGTGTGTGTGTGCCTGCAGTTCCTTCTGCAAGTGTACTACATTCTGAGATCCTGAAATCTATTCGCTTAGGTCCTGGCTTTATTTCACTTCTCTCCGTCTTCTCCGTAGGAGTGGACGTCGCCAGATTGTGCCGTAACTCTGGCCAGTGTCTGGATGCTGGAAACACGCACTACTGCCAGTGCCAGGCAGGATACACTGGCAGCTACTGTGAGGAGCAGGTGGACGAGTGCATCCCCAACCCCTGCCAGAACGGAGCTACATGCACTGATTATTTAGGAGGATATTCCTGTGAGGTGAGCTAATACAGTACATGATGAATTGGAACACAGTAATACACTGAGCAGTTTGTTTACTCACAGCTTGCTGATTTAGGATTAGTCTATGACTGCTGTATATCAAAATTATAACATGTTGTGTGAACAGGAAAGCTGGCATTTTTTGTGTTTTAACATGCATTATGCTTTTTCACGAGTCTTTGTAGAGCGAATACCTGAATGCAACTCATTGACCGTACCTAAAACAGTTCCATTGTTAGTCCACTGAATAGGAGCTGCTTATCTAGTTAGATGGTGGAACAATGCCAGGTAAACAAGAACATATTTTTTTGTTTCCTTTTTCTTGTGCAGTGTTTGCCAGGATATCATGGCGTAAACTGCTCCAACGAGCTCAACGAATGTCTTTCTCAGCCCTGCCATAACGGGGGCATCTGCATCGACCTCGTCAATGGCTACAAATGCTCCTGTCCCAGAGGAACCCAAGGTCCGCTACCTCCTCTGTCAATCTGCTCATCCCTCGCTTCACTAATTAGCACACAGTAGTCAGCTTAGAAAGACTTTTCCTCCGTGATTGATTTTTCCTGAGTGTGTAAACACCATGAATTTAATTGCATTCTACAGACAAAATGTCATCATCATAAACAAGAGGCAAAAAAACAAAACAAAACAAGGATTAATCCTTTTTTCACATGTTTAGCAAGACAGACATGTTAAACATGATCAGCTCATGCCTGAGGGCAGATCTTAGTCCGTAACATTCTCCGCATTACTGAACTGTATGTTCCAGGCGTTCACTGTGAAATCAACATCGATGACTGCACGCCGTTTACCGACCCCGTGACCCAGGAGCCCAAGTGCTTTAACAAGGGACGCTGTGTGGACCGCGTCGGCGGCTACCACTGCGAGTGCCCGGCAGGCTACGTGGGAGAGCGCTGTGAAGGGGACGTCAACGAGTGCTTGTCTAACCCCTGTGACCCGCGCGGCACCCACAGCTGCATCCAGCTCACCAACAATTACCGCTGCGAGTGCCGCACTGGATACACAGGTGCAGTCACGTGGATTATCTTTATTTTTAAAATTATTTCCATCGTAGAGCTCTGGCATTACTTATTTTCATTTTCAGTGATGCACTCTGTGTGTTAATACCGAGTGGCTGATGTACGTACATGGGTGGATCTATGTTTATTAATAGGTCAGCGCTGTGACACTGTGTTCGATGGCTGTAAGGGGAAACCGTGCCGAAACGGAGGGACCTGTGCTGTCGCCAGTAACACTCCCCATGGCTTCATTTGTAAATGTCCTCCAGTAAGTTACATATTTAACACTTAAGTCTCCATAAAATTGGGAAATTAAAACTTTATTAACAATGCATGATTGTTAACTGACATGGAGTGTTAGAGACTCATATATGGTGTTATGCATGTTATTGCTTATTAATGTTAATTACCTTTATGCATGGAGACTTTTTGAATATAATAAGATTTTATACCTTTCCATTATGGCTCAAACCCAACTCTCTCTCTCTTTTTTTTTTCAGGGCTTCACTGGCTCCTCCTGCGAGTATGATGCTTACACGTGTGGCAGCCTTCATTGTCGTAACGGAGGCACCTGCATCTCAGGCCAGAAATCCCCGGTGTGTCTGTGCCCACCCGGCTTTAGTGGCCCTGAGTGCCAGCACGCATCCGATGGACACTGTGCTGCTAAGCCCTGCTACAACGGCGGCACATGCAAAACCATCCCAGAGGCACCCTACTTTCACTGTGTGTGCCCGAAGACGTTCAACGGCCTTTTATGCCATATCCTGGACTATAATTTCTCCGGCGGCTTCGGCCGAGACATCACTCCACCACCCGAAGTTGTGCCCAGCTGCCCGGTAGCTGAATGCGCAGCTAAAAAGGGCAACAAGTTCTGCGACGCTGTTTGCAACAGCTATGAGTGCGAGTGGGACGGTGGTGACTGCTCACTCAACTTCCACGATCCGTGGAAAAACTGCTCGGCCGCACTGCAGTGCTGGCGCTACTTCAACAACGGTCACTGTGACAAGCAGTGCCACAATGCCGGCTGCCTCTATGATGGCTTCGACTGCCAGACAAGCAGCGGCGAGTGCAAGTGAGTTTCAGGCATCTGCTTGTATGTGTAAATAATTATAGATATATTTTTAGGGTGAAATGAATTGCTTTAAATGAATCCACTATCCAGAGCCTGAGAACTCCTGTAAAAACTCGGGCTGTCATTATTAACACGTCCAGGGACGTATCCTAGACATTTTAATGCATATTAATGCATATGACCAAGTTCAACCCCAATGACTTCCCATAATCACAGCGCAGTTAACTGGCCGTGTGATAATGGCACATTAAACGCGGATAGTAAGATGACCGAGGAAACTTTACCAGGTGTACTGAGCAAGCTTTAAGATGGACGTTTGGACAAAACTTGTCTGTTTGAGCTGTCCTCAAAGGGGGTATATTTTTACCAGAATACATTAAATTTAAGATTTAATTGGGAGTGGTGGCTCAAGCGATGAAGGCTGCACGTTGTCGATTTTTGGATTTAAGGATCCGGGTTTGAGCCCTGCCGTCGGTGGGTTGCCACACCCCATACTACCCAGCGCCTACATGCAGTGCCGGTCCTATTCGAGAGGTTTTGTTAAATGTTAATGTTTGAGATGCGATAAAACTAAATAATCTGTTTCCTCTAACCAGTTTTTCCAACTTTATAATCCAAGTAAATCTGAGTATTTTAGAATTGTACTACACTACACTATGCAGCCTAGATTCCATAAATCTAACCAACAGAATGTCTCTCTCTCTCTCTCTCTCTCTCTCTCTCTCTCTCAATCTTTCAGCCCTTTGTACGATCAGTACTGTAAAGACCACTATGCGGATGGTCACTGTGATCAGGGCTGTAACAACGCAGAGTGCGACTGGGATGGATTGGACTGCGCAGAGAATGTGCCTGAGAAGCGTGCAGAAGGCCATCTGGTGCTGGTGGTCCAGCTACCACCTGAGCAGCTACGCAACAACTCATCAACTTTCTTACGCGAGCTGAGCCGCGTGCTGCACACCAACGTGGTGTTCAGGATGGACGTGCATGGAGAGCTCATGATTTACCCTTACTACGGCAGCGCGCATGAACTCAAGAAACACAGCAAGCGCTCGCTGGACTCATGGTCCAATGTCTTCGGCTCGGGTCACCACGACCAGGACCACGCGCAGGTCAAAAGGTAAGCGAGTGAGCGTCTTTGCAGGTTTGTCCGGGAAGCGTGCATGAAGGTCATAGCGCATTGTGTTTTCTCTCCAGCTCGATTGTGTATCTGGAGATCGATAACCGACAATGCTACCAGCAGTCCACTGAGTGCTTCCAGAGTGCTACTGATGTCGCTGCCTTCTTGGGAGCCCTTGCATCCAGTGGCAACCTGAATCTACCTTACATCAAGGCCGTCAGTAGTGAGTATCAAACACCAGCGCGCAGTAACTGTAAAAACATGACACTGTCAGGTGTAAAAGATGATTTCCATAACAATCTCTGTTCTGTTTCTAGTTTTCTAAATAAACTATGTCAGCCATACACAGTTCCAGACATACAGTAGTGCATGTACACACACACACACACACACACACACACACACACACACACACACGCAATACAGTT
Source organism: Clarias macrocephalus (assembly GCA_011419295.1). NCBI lineage: Eukaryota > Metazoa > Chordata > Actinopteri > Siluriformes > Clariidae > Clarias > Clarias macrocephalus. The sequence continues at coordinate 212,149 of JAAGKR010000022.1, read as the reverse complement.
TGCATGAGAGCTTTGTGTGCCTGATATCCATAAATTCCCTGTTAATGGACACTTACTCGCTCTAATGATCTCAGACTATGCCAGCAGCGCTCACTCTAGGGTCAACCTTAACAATCCCCCCCCCCCCCCTTCTCACGCACAGACTGAGCACGGCAGGGATTATATGGATGACTTTGAAGTTTTTGTTTTTTGTACTCAAACACCAGAGCAAATGGAATCGCGCGTCTGATGAACTAAACAATCAATGCCGCAGTCAGAGGGCAAATCTACCTGCTCCAGGCGCTAAAATGGTTAACCGCGGCAAATCAAGCTCCCTCCCTATCACAGTTTCTCAAATTTTGCTCGCTTTCTCTCACACACGCATGCACGCGCACACGTCAATGTGGCCTAAGCATGGAAAGAAGCAGGCTGCTGCAACCTTCACCTCTCTGAATGTAACACCGAGACTTAGCGCATCTCCAAGGGTTTAGGTTAGGAGAGTTTATCATTTCAAAATCTTTACCAGAGACAGGGAGAGGGGCAGGAAAAAAAAAAAGAAAAGAAGCTGAGGAAAATTGATCGGGAGTGTGCTAGAAGTTGGGAGTCTTTGTTATCTTGAAAATCCTAATAAATCCTTCGTCTTTACAGCTTAAAGCGTGCGCAGTAATTTGAAGTTCATTAATCCCTCCCTTTTTTCCCCTTAAAGAAGAAGTGGTAAAGTTGTCTCCTGGTACCCTGGGCTGAGGAGATGTGAGAGGAGGTGTTCTCTCTCTCTCTCTCTCTTTTTTAACTTCTTCGTCTTCCTATTTGCCAGCACCTCTTTTTTTTCATGAAAAATGGTTAGAGATCCCGATTATTCCTGAATGGCATACGCACACTTAAGTGTATGCCACAAACCTGGCTCATCTGGTTTGTCTCGCTAGCTGACCATCTATTGAGCGTGCAGGGATTGTTGGTTTTTTTTTGTACAACATGTGTGTGACCTCTTCGCATACTATCCCTCGCTCGTCCATTGGGTCTGACATGTCTTTCCTTCTTTTAGCTGAGAATGAAGAAAACTCTTCCTCAGAGCTGTACCCGGTGTACGTAGTGCTGGCTGGACTGGCACTGCTGGCCTTCGTGGTGGTGGGCATGGTGGCTTCCCGTAAGCGGAGACGAGAGCACGGCCAGCTCTGGTTCCCTGAGGGCTTCAAAACGAGCGAGCCTAGCAAGAAAAAGCGGCGAGAGCCCGTCGGCGAGGACTCCGTCGGCTTGAAGTGAGTAGAGTTTTTTTTTTCCTTTGGTAGTTTTCTTGGCTGTAGGTGTGACCACCGAAATACAGGGCAGAAAACCTGTTGTACTCAAGGTGCGTTATATTAAAGAGGAGAAGTTTTTATTTGCGGTAATTTTACAAGGTGCGTTGTCAAAATAATAGGATGTTTTTAGTGGTGCAGACTACTGATGCTGTGGGTTTGAGAATGGCGTGCATTGCAACACTTTTTTTTCTCAATTTAGGCCACTGAAGAACTCCGATATTTCACTAATGGATGACAATCAGAATGAATGGGGAGAGGAAGAGCCAGCAGATACCAAGCGCTTTAGGGTAAGCCGAACTCTCTTATAGGGAAATTAATGTTTTATTATAGGATTTGAGTTATGGAAGCCGTGACAATTTTATTAATTTAATTGTTATAATATCCTGGAATTTGATTTTTTATTTTTTTTTGCAATTCTGTACCTTTAAACAGATTTATAGGAATCAGTACCTCAATGTAATATGTACTATTCAATATTTAATATTTCATGAAACTGTTATGTAAAACGATTTTAGTCCTATGGTATTATTACACTAGTATTAGGATATGTTTTGATCTTTTGTGCATCTCCGTATGTGGCTCAGGATAAGAGCGTCTGCTAAATGCTGTGCATGTAAACGCAGTCATTAAGGCTTATGAAAATAACCAGGCTTAGAACTCCATATAGCTCCAGGCTTAGAACATGTTGCTTCATTAACCAGTTCATATAAGGTCATTTTCACAGATATTTGTGTATCCGTGTGTGTGTGTGTACATGGGTTAGTTTGAAGAGCCGGCGATGTTAAATCTGGATGACCAGCAGGACCATCGGCAGTGGACTCAGCAGCACTTGGACGCAGCCGACATTCGGATCCCCTCCATCGCCCCCACACCCCCTCAAGGCGAGAGCGAGAACGACTGCATGGACGTCAACGTCCGAGGACCAGGTAAAGCCAACATTACCCGAAATCATTTTATTCTATTTTTATCTAAACGTCATTTTTTGCATCTATTAGTATTTGAACCCTGAAAAAACTATGTACCCCCTTCTTGATTTTTTTTTATCACAGTGAATATTTCCTAGTGTTAATATAAAAGAAATAATGTAATAACATACAGTATTACATTATACAAGTAATACAAGAGAAATGAAGCCTGACATTTTTATTATTTTAATTAATTAAATGTTTGTGCTATCCATGTAGTGCAATTAGTGCCCAGTTAAACTTAATAAATCATTGCAAGAATGTCTATGCACTATTATTATTATTATTATTATTATTATTATTATTATTATATTCAAAATTGGTGGCTAAAAATTAGGCCTGTCTAATTGGATAACTAGTAAATGCTGATGACTTTTTTTCCTGTGTCATATGTGTGTAGGGTAGTTTTGTTTCTGAGGTAAATGACCAGTTTAAACATCTTTTTTTATCTACTGTTGCACTGTGTCTGAAAACTGAGTGACATTGTCTCGTTTGTCAGTATAGTATGAAGGTGAGTGAGGTTTAGAAGTAGTGTAACACACCCTCTGCAGTAACGTGCAGACGCTCCATCACAGAGAATCATCACGATGCTGATAGAAAGTGCTGATGAGGTGCAGGTTTTATTTCATAAGCAGCAACCTGACTCCTGAGTAACAAGCTTATCAGTGCCAACACTAATGATGAAAGAAATGAAAGACACTGGAGCATTTTGTTATAGGGAAATAATCAACGAGCAGTTGATTGAATTGCTCACTACCCTGAAACTTTTTTCTTTTGCATATTGCTCCTATATTTGTGTTTTATTCCTTTTATACCAAAGCAGTTTGTCAAACGACAATGACAAAATTTGTCATTACTTATTAGATATTATGTCATATGTATATCTTTGGGGTGACATGTAATGTCTCATCAGTGTCACTTCTTTTTTTTTCTTTTTTTTTTACTTTAATAAAGTTTTTAAAAATAGTAAAAAAAATTCTAGATCTGGCTGTGGATTGAATTTTAAATATTATTATTATTATTATTTATATTATTATTGTTATTATAAACAATATATATCATTGTTGTTAATATTGTTAATATTATTATAAATAATAATAATAATAATAATAATAATAATACTTATTATTATCAACAATAATAATTTTATATATATAACCTTATATTATATATTGTTTGTGCATATATATATATTATTGTTGTTTGTTTAACATTTATGGTAGGAGTCTCCAATGTTAGTTTTCTTGTATACAAAATATATATATATATATTTTTTTTATTGTTTTTTATTTATTTATTATTATTATTTCTTTTCTACACAGTGTATATATACTTTTTTTTTGTATAAAAAAAGCTAACACTGGAGACTCCTACCATAAATGTTAAACAAACAATTCCTTCAATAAAACATAGAATTTTAATAATATTTTTTTTATTTGTGAAAAAAAAAAAAAACAATCCATTCATTATTAGTCCTGGATTATGTGAGGCGTCCTCGATAAACAGTGTGGTGAATTAGCTGTTAGTATAGATATCCGTAGTAGAACCCAAACGTTCATATAAACGAGATAAATCTCAATTAGGCAGTTGTATGAGGTAATTTATCTATGTGAGCAAATGATCAAAAAGTTGAAACGTATAATTGCTCTTTTGTGAGCAATATTGAATTAACAACGACACACGGCTATAAACAGACTGGCATACGAGTGTTCATCATCTACTAAGTTTCTAAATGTGTATAAATTGATATTTAGATGATTGACCAACATTTAGGAGGATAATAAATTACCCCGACACCGACTAAGCAGAATCAATTACCTGTGTTTTCAAGACGGTTAAATCTCAGGTCTCTCCAGAAATCATCCTCTCGTATGCTCCTATTTTCTAAAGCTGTATTTTATTGTAAGCCAATACTCGTTTGTTGGCATTCTCGTTTTCTCCTCTCCTTCCTGACTCATTTTGCCTGTTTGTGTAACGCATCAGGTTGTGTAAAAATTTTAGTTGCTGATCACCGGCCTGTTTTTTTTTCCTTCTCAGAGTAGCTATTATAGTGATGGCTATTATAGTGATGGATACAAAAAGACTGAAGCATTCTTAAAAAAATCGATCAGAGCAGCTTTAATATACAGGGCCCAATGCGAAAAGAGATCAACTTCAAAGACTGCTGAAAGCTCTGAACCCTGGGGAGCGCGCCCAAGAGAACTCTTCACTCCCGCCACGATACCTGCTATTTCTTTACACGTGCCAATTAAACAGAAACCATATCAGACTCGCGATTTTGTTTCCATATCTTTGAAAACCCTCTGAAGAATGATGGAAAAAAATGTATGCAGTGTGCTTTTTGCAAGATTAAAAAGAGAAAAAACTTTCCGCCCTTTTACTTTTTGAATCGATGTGCTGGAATTGACAAAATCAGGATAGATCTGGGAATAGCTGTTCTTTTGAAGAAAAGAAGGCCCTGTTCAAGAAAGCGTGTCAAGCCTCTTCTTAGAGATGATAATGCTCACTTATACCAGCCATGAAGTTTTCAAAAGCCTAGCCCACTCCCTTAAGCTCAGGAGGAAAAAAAAAAAAATCTAGCGCTTGATTAGAATCCTTTATCGAAGAGATCTGGGGGATGATTGGCAGAGGCAAACACGTCAAATCCGCTTTCGATTTGTTTGTTACTTTGGCGTAATCTTTTTGTCACTTTGAAGATTGATGGGAGTAGACCCTGCCCTCAGACTGCCTCTTGAAGTTCTTATATCTTACTCTCAACTGAGAACATGGCTGAGGGTTTTGGTAACATTTCTCTTCGGCTTGGTTCGAGGAGTTGAGGTTTTGTGGTGCTATCTTTTACCGAACTTAAGTTGGTGAACTGTCATTGCCTTCGTGTTCTAATGCTGAATTAAACCTAGAACGTCATCAGTGACGTTTCATGAATAACATTCCCATTTTAATTAATTGGACGATTATTAATTATAGTTGGTGATGGGTTGATTTCCTGTGCATTTAAAGCGATAGATTATAAAAAATCGCAATCTGTAAAAATTCCTAAAACATGCTGTTTTTCATGCATACAAAATCAATAACTGCTCATGTTCACAACACAGTTGTATATGAATAACTAGAACTAGTCATATGGCTTACCAGGAAAGAAAAGGGTAAATTGGTAATAAAGATACACCATAATTTTGAAAAATATGAACTTACCTTAAACATTAATTTTTTTTATTTTGTTTACAGTGGAAACGTATAATGCAATAATGTTTAAATAATGTTATATAAAATGTTCCAAAAACATCCAGGAAACTGGACATACACTACATACTAAAACTGACTCCTAATTACAAAATGCTTGGATGAAAAAGTTTGAACTTATCCGGTCTTGTTCTCCCCCCCCTCCCATGTAAAGATGGATTCACTCCTCTAATGATCGCCTCCTGTAGTGGAGGAGGCCTGGAAACCGGCAACAGTGAGGAAGAGGAGGACGCTTCTGCCAATGTCATAAATGACTTCATCTACCAGGGCGCTAACTTGCACAATCAGACAGACCGCACAGGTGAGACTGCCCTGCACCTGGCCGCTCGCTATGCCCGCTCCGATGCTGCTAAGAGGCTGCTGGAGGCCAGCGCAGACGCCAACATCCAAGACAACATGGGCCGAACTCCGCTGCATGCTGCTGTGGCTTCAGACGCGCAAGGGGTCTTCCAGGTGTGGCATCATTTCCATGTAGATTTGCTTATCATGGCTTTTCATTTCGAACGTAAACTGGTAGAGGCAATCAAGTGCAATCATCTGTCCTTTTTGACCTTCAACTTGGATTGCATCTTAACCCTATTCCTTCCAATAAATCCTTCTTTCAGATCTTGATACGGAACCGTGCAACGGATCTCGATGCCCGCATGCATGACGGCACTACTCCTCTGATCCTGGCAGCCAGACTGGCCGTCGAAGGCATGGTGGAGGAACTAATAAACTGCCATGCTGACGTGAATGCCATCGATGACTTTGGTAATGCCTGATGACACGCGTACCACCATTACTATGTAAAAGAATCTGCTCTGACCAGGCCAAATGCCTTTTTTTTTTCCCCTATACTTTTTCATAGTTGTGTTTGCTTAGTGAGAACACTGAAATATTAGTGGAAGGGATTAAGATTTGTTTGTGTCTTTGTGCACCAGGAAAATCTGCACTGCACTGGGCTGCTGCTGTGAACAATGTGGACGCAGCTGTGGTACTGCTTAAGAACGGAGCCAATAAAGACATGCAGAACAACAAGGTTTGTAATAAATAAAATATAGTGCAGTTAATAGTAAGTGATGACTATTTTTTAACTGCGTTGCAGCTGCCAATCCACAATGAACATTTAACCTCTAAGGGGCGTTCAAGTCAAACTGGGACTTATAACAGAACACTGTAAAAACTATACAGTATCTAGTTCTCTATATGGCGGCAAAGTGGTGTAGTGGATAGCACTGTTGCTACTGTAGCCGCATCCGTGTGCATGTTCACCCCGTGCTTGGTGGGTTTCCTCTGGGTTCTTTGGTTTTGTCCCACAGTCCAAAGACAAAGATGCAGAGCAGGCTAATTGGGATTCCCAAATTGTCCAGAGTGAGTGAATGAGAGTGTGAGTGTGCGTGTGAATGTTGACTTGAGGTCCTATCACGGTCGTACAAAATGGGAATAAATACAGTGATCACCATTGGCCTCCACGACCCCTGGTTGGATTGCAGAGGTTCCTAGATGGATGGATGGGAGTTCGACAAAAAAATCCCCCACTACACTAATGCACTTACCTTAGCATTTTACTAATGTTTGAACAACATGAAGGTAGCAAGTTTTCTTAGTACATCAGAGCCATGATTGGACTACCTGCTTCATGTCTGAAACACTAGCCTCTCAGGAACTCCATTAATGGACCAAAGACTTCCTGTAATGTGCGAGGGAGATGTTTGCGAACGATTGTGTGTTCAGTTCCCACTCAACGTGATGACGAGTTATCCATCGATTTTCAAGGTGTACTCGTGTTCCACTCGCGACATGTTCATGGGAACGACTGGAGGGTTCCAAGCCACCTTAGGCGGTCATTTACAGAGATACAGTCTCCATTAAAATGTTTGCATTTTTGCGGTTTTGACTTGAACGCCCCTTATATACATTTCTACTACAAAGGTGATAGAGTGTTCTACGTTTAATAACATATTTACTATAATTATTTACTAAGTGGAGCTTACACACATTACAATCGCACATAAGTGTGAATAGGAAGTAAATGATGACCTTGTTTTAACATGAATTCCTCTCACACTACAGGAAGAAACCCCTCTGTTTCTGGCAGCCAGGGAAGGCAGCTACGAGACAGCTAAAGTGCTGCTGGACCACTTCGCCAACCGCGAGATCACCGACCATATGGACCGTCTGCCACGTGACATTGCTCAGGAACGCATGCACCATGACATTGTGCGCCTCATGGATGAGTACAATCTTGTGCGCAGCCCACCTATGCCCAGCGCTCCCATGAGTTCCACCCTCTCGCCCCCTCTGTGCTCACCCAACACCTACCTGAGTGGCATGAAGCCCTCTATCCAGAACAAGAAATCCAGAAAGCCTGGTGCCAAGGGTATTGCTTGCAAGGATGCGAAAGACCTGAAGACCAAGAAAAAGAAGCCACAGGATGGTAAAGGGAGCTTGTTAGAAAGCTCAGCTGTGCTCTCGCCTGTCGATTCCCTCGAGTCACCTCATGGCTACATTTCAGATGTTGCCTCGCCACCTCTGATGCCCTCGCCGTTTCAGCAGTCACCCTCCGTGTCATTAAACCACCTGCAGGCTGTTTCCGAAGGTCATGTTGGAGTAAACCACCTGAGCATGGCTGGTAAGCAGGAGCTGGCACGCTTGCAGTTTGATCCCTTGCCTCCACGTCTCACACATTTGCCTGTCGGTGGATCGAATGGATCGGCGGCCATAAATGGTCAGTGTGATTGGCTGAACAGGATGCACGCTGGCCAGTTCGGAGCCATGAGGAACATCCCGAGCCAGGGTGGCATGTGCCAACCCACCCAGCACGCCTTGATGACTTCGCTTCACAATGGCGTCCCGGCCAACACGCTGCCACAAATGATAAATTACCAGGCTTTGACTAATGCCCACCTTGCCGCACAGCCACACATCCTACAGCCACAGCAAATGCAAGCTAGCCTACAGCAGCAGCAGCAACCCAGCATCCAGCTGCAGCACCAGAACTCGAACCCAAATCAGAACCTGAGCAGCAGCCAAAACTTCATCAGCAACGAGCAGCAGCAAAGCACAGGGAGCAGCGTCCCCATCCACACAATCCTCCCTCAGGAGACGCAGCTCCTTAATGCTCAGACACTGGCCCCGGGCATGGCCAGCACACAGTTCCTCACACCCCCATCACAGCACAGCTACTCAGGTGGCATGGACACCAACACACCCAGCCACCAGCTTCAGGTGCCCGATCATCATCCTTTTCTAACACCATCGCCAGGCTCGCCTGACCAGTGGTCCAGCTCTTCGCCCCACTCCAACATGTCCGACTGGTCTGAGGGCATCTCCAGTCCACCCACAAGCATGCACTCCCAAATCTCTCACATTCCAGAGCAATTTAAGTGAATCAGTTACATTTGAGTGATGAAAGACTCAATTCTTTTGGTCGTCGTTGTTCTTAGAGTACTTTTTGTAAAGCACTATTCGGACGGGACTAGTTTTACTGGGGCACGTTTGAGTTTGAATTTTTTTCAGCCGACGTCTGTCATTTCATGTATGGATTCGGACGGGACTAACATCTCCGTGTTTATTACGGAGGTAGGCGTGTCTGTGTTTTTCATGTGGGCGTTGCACAAGACCACGTGTTGAGAAAGAGGCTTTCTATTGGAGCGTAGAAAGCAGAAACTCGAATACCGGCGCGCTAGAGATTGTACGGTAGTTCACGTTGACCAAAACACACAAGAAAACGCGTTTCGGAAAAAAACTTTTTCGGCAAACGCAGACATTCGCATTCTCAGAGGACCGCCGAGTTTGCTGAAAAACAGTAGGTAATTTGCTCTGGAATTTTCCAGAGGTCATGTGAGAAAAAGACAGACATGGCAGATTCGGACGGGATTAAAATCACAAAACAGAAATTTCTCTAACGTCCCCCAGTAAAACTAGTCCCGTCCGATTGGTGCTTAAGACTTAAAAAGCAGTAATACAATTTAAATGAAACATCTTTTCTATGCCTTTTGTACTAACCACATTTTTTTGTTTCCTTTTTTTTATTTATTAATGTATTGTTATTTATACCTTTTCTCATCTGCCTGAGAAGATGAAGTACATAAATTAGGTCACTGCCAAATGAGGAATCTGAGTAAAAAAAAAAAAAAAAAGATTTTTTTAGTTTTGCTTTTGTAATATTTTGTGTATTCGCTAAAAATACACTGGGTATTTATTTTTGCCTTTACGTTTTGTTATCAAATCGCCTTTTACGTCTTTTGTTTTCTACATTATTGTATACAATTGTGAATCACGTGTGTAAGGGCATTTCATGAAGCTCGTTTTTTTCACTCTCAGACTCTGAAAGCAAGTTCTCAGTATTACAGCAGATTATTACTTTCTTTCTTCTTTATTTTAACAATCACAGCAGCTGCTTCTCTGTCATCACCAGAACAAGAAGAAGAACAGATGATTTTAGGTTTTTTTTATGCCTGTACAGTATATTTTTGCCTTTACCGCCAGTAGGGATCGACCACTCAAATCGTTAAGAGTATAACAGGTCCTGATCAGTTTCAGAAAGTTGTTCATGGTCATGTCGGTCATCATTTCTTCTCAAATAAGTGTGCTGTGTATGTTCAAGTAGTAGTTCCTGACGCTTATTATTTCAGCATATTTGTACAGTTGATTTTCAGAGAGCTCTTTTATTTTCCTTAGAGTAAATTACCTGCGAAATGCAGAGTTGTAAAAACTTCCACTATAAGTGTGGGTGTGAAAGTGAGGATGTGGACTCCTTTATTAGGTGTTGATGTGATTTAATACAGTTTGCGGTTTAAAGTACTCTGTATTTTTCCCCTCCCTTTCGACTGGTCGAATGGCCAAAAATGTACGGGGTTGTGTGAACAGGATTTCGAGCCTGTCTTTACTTCCTCTGTGGTATGTAATGTTGGAGCCTATGGCTACTATAGATAGATGGACATGGTTCATGTGAACAGGATTTTGTTTCAGAAATCTTAAGTCTTAGACGTGTCACTGAAAATTTAAAACTTTGGAACAATAGCTCTTTGTTTTCTCTTATAGAAAGAGACCATATATTTTGCTCAGTATCACTGAGTTAGAGGCGATATACTGTAAGAGATGTATACAAATGATTAGAGTCTATTTTATATTCCACACATTGGAAATGAAAAATTAGAAACCTACAAACGTTCCATCTACTGCCCAAAATTCATGAAATTCGGTTTTGTTGGAAAAGGGGTAAGTTGATATGTTAGTATGATTTTATATACACAGAGCCATCGAATACGATCACAGCATTGAATATGTAATATTTGTACAAAAAAAAAAAAACCTAACTCATAGTTTACATAAAGTATATTTTCTGTTCATTCTACTGTCAATCTGTAAATGTTCTTTTTGAAATAATAAAAGATACACACCTGTATCAGATCTCTGCATGTCTGGTGTCATTCGTCGAAAGGTGTGTTACTCTGCACCGTGTTGTTATAATGACACTTCTTTCTTTCCCATGACATCATATTCACTGAAGTCTCACAGATAACGCTTGCTGTCATGAAGCTTTTTATCCCATTTATACTCCTGCTCTAACTCAAGGAGATCTTTTCACTCTGCGGATGAAAAATCACTGAACATCTGGTCAGATGTTTTTTGGACTGGTGGTAATCTGGAAGGACTCCTTCCCTAGACATACCCATACATACAGTATAGACAGATCAGACATAAACTTAAACCCATTAATATTAAACCCACCTAGATTTTATTTCCCCTAGTGCTGCCAGGGCATCTCTGGTCCTCTGGGAGAGGCTCCAAGGGATCTCTGGATTGTACTGTGGTGTTATTTTCTAATCCTTTGGGTGCTATTTGTGGCAGTATGAACTGCATTGGCTTTTCTGTGGGATTGGACCGAACGGGCTGGCCCTTTGTCCCCGTGGGCATAAATGAGCCTTGGATGCCAATGATCCTGTCACCAGTTTACTGCTATATAATTGTTAATCAATGTTATTCAGTTCTCTTGCTGGTGGTTTTAGTATTATGCTGATGAGTTTATGCAGTATCAGTGGTAGTAAAGTACTACCATTACTGTGTCAATTATTTTGGTAAAACACTATAATACTATTTTTTGCATCATTCGATACATACAGTACAGACCAAAAGTTTGGACACACCTTCTCATTCCAAGAGTTTTCTTTATTGTGTTCTTAATTGTGTTCTTTAGCCCAAACAAGTTTCTTCTGCTTGTTGCCTGTCCTTAGCAGTGGTTTCCTAGCAGATATTCTACCATGAAGGCCTGATTCACACAGTCTCCTCTTAACAGTTGTTCTAGAGACGTGTCTGCTGCTAGAACTCTGTGTGCCATTGACCTGCTCTCTGATCTGAGCTGCTGTTAACCTGCGATTTCTGAGGCTGGTGACTGGGATGAACTTATCCTCCGCAGCAGAGGCGACTCTTGGTCTTCCTTTCCTGGGGCGGTCCGCATGTGAGCCAGTTTCTTTGTAGCGCTTGATGGTTTTTGTGACTGCACTTGGGGACACTTTCAAAGTTTTCCCAATTTTTCCGACTGACTGACCTTCATTTCTTAAAGTAATGATGGCCACTCGTTTTTCTTTACTTAGCTGCTTTTTTCTTGCCATTAATACCAATTCAAACTCTTTGAATGAGAAGGTGTGTCCAAACTTTTGGTCTGTACTGTATATGTGATATCAAATGCATTTTTTGAAATACTGATATACAGACACAAAAAAATTTTTGAAAGTAGTTTTAAAAACCAATATCCGAAGGTAGCGTTTATTCAGCATATTTTTTTTATCTCCAGTGGCTGAGTGGCTGGCAATAGTTAATAGTAAATGTGCAACAACAAAAAAAAAGTGGCTGTTCCTTTTGTCCTATCATTTTGCAAACTCAGTGACTTTTTCAATGACGTTTACCATTTCCTAACCTCCAGTTAGGAAATAATAACTCCAATGATTCCTGAAGGAATGATAACTCATGATTTTTATTTGTGTTCATAATTGAATTAAAGGAAAAGAAAAGTTAAGCTTTATTCAACAACAACAAAAAATTAATTACAAAGAAAAGGTAACCAGACTGCACCATCTCTGAAGACTGAACCAATCAGACAACCTCCTGTCACGATATGTGACATTGTTGATACTCACTCTCATGGTTCATATTTGTTTATAGATAAACTACAAAACACCAGGAGAGAAATGTCTCTAAAGCATTCATTTCTATTCACCTTAATTATCCGCTTAACCCTGATTGGGATTGTTCTGAAAGCACGGCCTGTCCTGGGAACAGAGTTGGGAGCAGACCATTTGACCCTACAGTCTATTCACATGATGTGAATGACATGCTTGGTCGGCATGGGATGTACATATTTTTATTTTATTGCAGGTTTAAAAAACAATATTGTCAAGTGCATTTGCAAAACCAATCAAGCACCATGATGAAACAAATCATCATCCCCTAGGTAAGCAAGAGCAAAACGTATCTCTACTGAAGAGGAGAAGTTCATTAAAAATCACTTGCATATGTGCTTGTATATCAAAGCACTCGTATATTAAAGAATTTCCCCATAAGAAATAATGGAAACTCGATGATTCACTCCACAGCCCAAAAATATTCATATAAAATAAACTAAAAATAAAACAAATTAACCTGCACTTTACCTTTGAAAAAATCCTAGCTGTAGTGATTGAGACCAGAAGGAGGAGAGGAGCGGGGAGGAGGAGGACTTTCACACACACCAACTTGCCGACAAAGCCAGAGAGAAGAGAGGAGGAGGAAGGGGGCTACTGTGTTGGACGACTTTCACACACATACCAAATAGAGAATATTACTCAAATAAATGCGCATACACACACATACAAACACAAAATAAAAATGCTTTAAGCGCACACATGGTCACAACGTTAGAGTAAACAGTATATGTGCTCACGGATGTTGACTATGCGAGCATGGAACACCATTACCCATAATCCCTCAGCACTTGAGAGAGAAGAACCATTGCCTCAGTTGTGATCGCATGACACTACAAATAAAGCACATGTGTACCACTCGTATGTCAAAACCTCGCCCGTTTATTAAGTTAAAATCTATTAAAATTTTGCTCATCTTGCAAAAATGCTCAAAAACAAGGCTCCACAGGGTGGGCCAAATGTAGGGTTACCAATTAAACATTTTTCCTTTATTAGAATTTTAGACTTTTATTTACATATATTGTAATTACATATTAGACATTTTACATTGAACATTTAATCTCTCAAGTGCTCAAATAGTCCACCTTCTTGATAATAATAATTTCTATATCTAAAACATGATTGTGAAGGTGAAGCAGATAATGAAGTACTGTAACCCTACTTTTGGCCCACCCTGAAACTTCTTTGTCAAAAGCATATCCAAATATTCATGTCTTTGTCTGCCCTTTTGACTAGTTTTCACTTTCATTACAGTTTGTTTTTAGTTTCTCCAAAAGGCATTTTGTGAAAGAATAAATTATCTACTTCATTCATGTTCATTTCATCCCTGAATGTAATTCACATGTACTTTCTGCTTATGATGTCGTGTAAACGTCTAAGTGACATAGACTGAGCAGATCAGATCTCTGGGGTATTTTACTTTTTTCAATCATTTTACATGACTGTCACTGAAAGGCTCCATAAATCTTATCAAAGCATTTGCAAGCATGGGATAATTTATTGTTAATGGAAAAGGAAGTTGAAAAAAATGTTCCACAGACTTCTTTTTAAGAAACAGGGGCTTAGGCCTGCTATCATATTTACACCGGCCACAGTAGACATCGCCCAACAACACTGCAGATTATCATTCATAAAGCGCCATCTGCTGGTCGGAATTAACACAACCCTCAAACATTACCACATTCTCAGGTCTCTATAATAATTTTTTCATTAATGTTTCTCATTCTATTTTTCTCTCTATTTTAGATTCATATCAATAAACCTAATTCTTACGTTTAGCTAAATTAATTACGTATGAAGTATTATTGTTAAAAATGATTTATTTTCAATAATTCAATGATTAGTAAATAATGGTTTATTTATTTAGTGAGACACAAACCTTCTGCAGGAATGCCTACCATGCTCCAAAAAGACTTTTTAATATTAATGTCAGGTTGTAGGTTTATTCTATGGCCTGGTGTACCATTTGTCATGAACTATTATTAAAAACTATTACAAAAGTCATATTATTGTTTTTTAAAAGTTTAAGCTTGTATAGCAGTGAACAAATTGCTGATATAATACTGTATATAATATATTATATAACATACAAAGTAAATATGTTTGTCAGTTTAGATACTATTATTTTTCCTCATTAGTGGAAATTAGTTTTCTACTGTATATTCAGGACGATTTATATTATATTACATTACATTTATTACCATATTATATAATATATATACTGTACTCTACCAGTCAAAAGTTTGTACACATCTGCTAATTCCATGGACTTTCCTGATTTTTATTTCTTTCTACACTGTAAAATATGCAATAACTTTCTTTGAACAGTTCATATTGAGATGTACTGTATCTGCTACTTATGCTCTGTAAAGTATTCATAACAGCTCTAGTCTGAGATGCTCTTAATTGTTTTTTTTAGTTCACTAAATGAACTTCTACTCTGCAGAAGAGGGAAGTTTTGGTCTTGCCTTCCTGGGATGGTCTTCATGACAGCCCGTTTCATCATGGTGCTTGATGGGCTTGCAAATGCACTTGACAATACTGTTCTTGCAAGAGCTGTCTTAAAATAACAACTTGTTGTTGTTGTTATTATTGTTGTTGTTAGTTAATTACCTAATTCCACAGGTAATGGAGTTAGTTTCATAGTTTTGAAATCTCCAGTATTGTTTTCCTGTATGTATTTACTGTATATAAGGTTTTGTCTGTACATTGGTCAGAACTTGCTCCTTCAATAATATCTTTACATTTCATACATTGGAGGACACAAAACCAGTCTCCAGCCAACCCATTTTAGGTCTGCATGTCTGTATCTTTGTCTGTCTGTATATCTGTTTGTCTGTATGTCTGTCCAACCAGTTTTTTCCTTCCAGGTGGGCATGGCGACGGTAATGCACCCACAAGCCACCAAATTCCTCAAGAAACAGAAACATAAGCGCGACACAGCATGGCGTACTCCAACAAAAGAATAGTAGACTGTTAAAACTGAACCTTCAAATGTGCATGGACAGATCAATGTATGTTTATTCTTCCTGCTGGAACTTCCTGTCTCATAAGCTATATTGCCAAAAGTATTCTCTCGCCTGCCTTCACATGCATATATAAACTTGTGTAACATTCAATTCTTAATCCATAGGGTTTAATATGATGTTGGCCCACACTTTGCAGCTATAACATCTTCAACTCTTTAGGAGTGTGTGTATGGGAATTTTTGACCATTCTTCCAAAAGTGCATTTGTGAGATCAGACACTGATGTCGGACCCAAAATCCTGGCTCGCAGTCTCCGCTCTAATTCACCACAACGGTGTTCTATCAGGTTGAGGTCAGGACTCTGTGCAGGCCAGTCAAGTTCTTCCACACCAAACTCCATGTCTTTAAGCTTTGCTTTGTTCACTGGTGCTCAGTCATCTTGAAACTGGTATGGAGTTGTTTTTCAGGAGTTGGGCTCAGCCCCTTTCTTCCAGTGAAAGGAACTCTTAGTGCTTCAGCATACTAAGACATTTTGGACAATTTCATGCTCTTTGTGGGAACAGTTTGGGGATGGCCCCTTTATGTTCCACTGCATCTGCAAGGTCTCTCCGTGGCAAATTTCATAGCAGACGTATAATATGTGCTGTTCAAACTATTTTGCACGCTCATCCATGTCTTTATGGACCTTGCTTTGTGTACTGGTGCACAATCATGATGGAACAGGAAGGCCCAAGTCCTGAAAAACAAGTTCCAACTTGACTTCACAGAATTTAATGAAGCTTTTGCAGTACTCTGGGCCCGTATTCACAAACCTTCTTTGAATTCTCTCAGAGTGCTCTTATCTTGGCCTAAAAAGTCCTAGCTGGGAGTCCTAGACTAAAAGTGATATAGGAAACTTCTCAGGGTAACTCTGATTAAGGAAAATACAGTACAAAAACCTTAGTAAGGAAGTGTGGTTAACCCTATTGCTAGGGATGACATAGTAATTCAAGTACTGTGATTGGTTGATAAAAAATCTGTAAAGGTCTTAAAATGTGCTCTTTGTGAAAACAGAAATCATAATTTGATAATGTGAATCGTGAAATCATAATGTTTGTATACAAATAAATTGAATAATCATGAATGCAGGCTACTTTATGTTTCTGTTAAGTTTCTGTTATAGGCTAAATATCTTAAAATCAAAAATGTTGTCCTAAATTTAAGGGGAAATTCTAAGAAAATGTCATAATTGAAAAAAAAATCTTAGAATTTCATCACTAGAAGCCACTTTTAGGCTTAAGAAGCTTTGTGAATATGGGTCCTGAAGTTTAACCTGCACCATTAGTGAAATCAAAATGTTGAGTAAAAGCAATGTTAACAGTTATTTGCCGGATTTAAAACATATATACTACTGAATATTTTTACTGGGATTACTTAATATTTTCACTGCTGAAATAACAGTGATGGTATAATTGAATTTCAATGCGCTGGAGTCATTTTAAGACAAAACTTAATCTTTATCCAATCTACCTATATATATATTTATTTTATTTCTTTTGTATATATACATACAGTACAGACCAAAAGTTTGGACACACCTTCTCATTCAAAGAGTTTTCTTTATTGTGTTCTTTATTGTGTTCTTTAGCCCAAACGAGCCTCTTCTGCTTGTTGCCTGTCCTAGGCAGGCAAGCGAATACTTTCAGCAATGTAGTGTATACATCTATATACCTGTACACACACAAGCTGACAACTGTCACTGGTGTATGAAATATTACTTGCTGCTACATTGCCGTCCCTATTAATACTTGCCGTTCCTATTAATTAATTTATCTTACTTACCCTATGGCCCAGGGGCCTGTTGCCTATCCCAGGAGACTTAGGGCACAAGGCATCCTGGACAGGGTGCCAATCCATTGCAGGGCACACGCACAACAGGCAGTTTGAGAATGCCAATTAGTCTAATCTGCATGTTTTTGGACTGAGGGAGAAAACCAGAGAACCCGGAGGAAACCCACCAAGCAAGAGGAGAACATGCAACTCCATGCACACAAAACTAAGGGTGGATTTGAACCCCTGGTCCTGGAGGTGCAAGGGGACAGTGCTAACCACTACTCCACCTGCTGCGTTATATGAAAAAAAAAATCTGACTATGTTTTATGTTACTAAATAGTACTTCTCTTTCTTCGCAGCTCCATTCAAAAATACTAGCTGTGTAGCAAGCATGCTGATTGGCCACTTCAGTGGTGAAGTCATTGGGCTTGTCACACTCAGGGAAACGATACAGGCCTCGAAGCGAGGCTTTATTTGGAACCGCCCCTTCTGCTCGTCAGTCCAGGGCGCTCAGTTACACCCGGAACATATGCAGGAAACTGATTTTTTGTTATTAACGTAAAGAGCGCGAGCCTGCTAACAGACCCAGTCTCGGTAAGATCCTTCAATAGAAGACTCTCCTTGTTAGCGTACCTGGCTGTAGTTAGCCTGCGCGTCATCTCCAACGGCAGCTAACGTTAGCTAGCTAACAAAGTAGCAGCTTTGCTAGCTCTTTAGTCTTCAGCCGCCTCTATTATCTGGTCATTTTTTTTTATTAGCATACGGATTTGTTTATACAAACTCAAGCTCAGTGGGACGTTTAGCGTGCTAGTTTATTTGCATAACGTTACTGTTATGAGAGCTAACGCTACAGAGCTGGACTTTCCCCGGCCTAGCGCTGCCGAGTTGCCCCCGCTGTCGGTGCATTTGTTCTGAAGGTAACGTTAATGAGCAGATAGAGCGTAAAGCGCTACGGGACACTGAGGTAAAGCCACCGCTGGTGTTTTGTTGTAGGACGTGGTCTCAGAATGGACTTGGATTTGGGGGATGGAGGAGACAGCAGCACACGACGGAAGATGGAGGCGGTTGGAGAGGCGGTGGAGATCACCCCGCTGGAGATGTACGATTCAGCCAGGGCTAAGATAGCGGCTAACCTGCGCTGGCTGTTCGCTAAAGCCTACGGAATCGGTAAGGTGTTTGTTTAATGGTTTAAAGCTTGCTGGTACATGATGAGTTAAATACTGCGTGGAGTGAGAAAGATTGAGTGACACTGCTTTTACTGTACATCTGTATAATCTTCAGTTCACAATAACACTTCCCAGTGTGGTCCGACTAGCCTTGTTCACACTGGATTAGTTGTACATCAAGAGGTGGGATAATGTACACAGTTCGTCCCTGGTTGTATACAATTATACAGTAGATACATGGGTGCCGTGTCATTATGTAGACCTTAAAGGTCAGTGCTTAAAAAAACAATTACTGTCATATACCTAGTATACGTTTAGTGTAATATAACAACTAATATTGTTTTACAATATATAACGAATTCATGCATAGTTATCCTGTTCCATCCAACCAACCCATCTAGGAACCTCTTTAGTGCACCTAGAGACCGTGAAGGCCACTGGTGATTACCGTGGTTTTTACGACCATGGTAGGACCTTCGTTCAACATCCAAACACTACAGGCAATTTGTTACCACCAGCTAACCTAATCTGTATGTCTGGGGACTGTGGGAGGAAACCCACCAAGCAGGGGGAGAACATACAAACACCATGCACACAGACCCCGAGGTGGGAATCCAACGCGGACCCTGGAGGTTGAAGGCGACAGTGCTAGCCACCAAGCTGTTTATGCTGTTAGCTGCCGATAATATTATGGTACTGTCAGAGTTTATGCTTCCTCTACTAAAGCAGCTTCATCGAGCAGCTTCCTGTACAAGATCAATTAAATATTCCTTAGAGTCGGCATTTTGCCACACCTTTCCCTATCAGTCAAAAATTTTGGAGACAATTTTGGTTTCATTTCTACAATCGAGAACAATACAAGATTTTTATTTATTTATTTTTTCAAAACTCTGAAATAACTCAATAACACACGTGGCCTTGTGATTTAGATTAGATTAGTAATTAAGATACAAATTTCAGCTTTTCTGCAACAGTTCTTGCAAGAACAGTATTGTCAAGTGCATTTTGTTAAACACATCAAGCAACATTAGGAAACTGGCTCTCATGAAGACCATCCCAGGAAAGCAAGCAAAAACTTACCTCTGCTGCAGAGTTGTTGTTGATTTCGACTTAAAACAGTTAAAAAATCGCAGATTAACAGCACTACAGATCAGAGGTGTTATGAAGAAGACTGCTTTACAGTGTAGTAAACACATCTCAATATTAACTGTTCAAAGGAGATGTTTGCATATTTTGGATGTCTTCAGCATTGACAATGTAGAAAGAAATAAAAATTAGGAAAGACCATAGAGTTAGAAGTTATGTCCAAACTTTTGACTTTCATTGTATTTGTAACCAGGGAAAGGCTTAATGCTTACCTACCCTGTGTTTATGCCTGGTGAATCTCTCAGGATCCCTGAAATATCCCCAGATAATTCTCCTACACCCTGTAAAGGAGGTGTGATTTTTCTTTATTTTAGAGGCACACTCTTCTATCTCTGGTTTAACCCCCCCAAATCAAGTATTGGTTAAGTTTAAAAGGTAAAAAAAAATATAAAATAAAGATATTTACCAGAAGTTGTGCAAAACAGTTTCTATTCACAAGTGTTGTATATAGTGTGTATGAAACCTTTGGTATGGATGTGGCAGTCAATCCACTCTCTGAGATCTATACAGAGATAGCTTATCTCATGTGAACAGATAAGCCGTATTACAGACGTCCTCTAATGTAGCAGTGTTACTTGTGACAATATTCTTTTTGGAGATATTAATCCATTTGAACTCTACACTAGATGTAAGGTAGAATTGTTTTTACTTGAGAATTGTTATGGAATCAGTTCTCTTCTAGACCAGTTGCTTTCTGTTACATGACACACAGAGCTAATTTATGTCCGTGGTGGAGATCAATCTGGGTCATCACAGGCATCGTTCCGAATGTGAAGTACAGACATGTCCGTTCATTCCACAGTCTGGATCAGCAGCATGCTAGCAAGATGGAAAGATGTTTATAAACAAAAAGCAGGGTCTTGTTAGACATGCAAAGTGTGTGTGCATGATTTTTTTATGCTATGTGAGGATCTTTTAACTAAATCAAATTTGTGGGAAAACCTGGACAGGTTTGATTATTAATCTAAACAGAATATAAAGCATTAAAATATTGTTTGACTGAATATGAATAATTATTTACAGTCACGAACAAATCAGAATATCTCATGTGGTCATCAATCATTGAAAACGAAGTACTGTGCTTCTAAAATGCAGAAACTTTCTTGTAATTTTTACATATTACTATGAACCCTGACAATTCTATATCTGCGCTACGGGAAAACATTTACATTTAAGCATTTAGCAGATGCCCTTACCCAAAGCGAGTTACAGTACATGCGTTTTTCTACCATTATATATGTCCTCATACTGGTTCACTAGGTTACTAACTGGAAGTACCATCAGTCAAGCAAGCGTCCCGTGTAAAAAAATAAAAAAAAAAATAAAAAAACTTATTGCCATGCAGTGTGTTTATGCAACTGATTTCTGCTTTGGCATTTGCATATAGTGAGATTGTGTTCATATGCAGAACAGGAGGAAGGTTTGTAACCTTATGCTTCCTCTTTCCTCATAAAAGTCCAACAGTGGGCCTGAAAGTGACTCCAACACTCTAAAGCACGATATGTAACAGCTGAAATGCTGTGATTGTGACCCAGTGCTTTATCTTAAACAGTATTGTTTGCTTAACACTGTTCTCTGCTGAGGCTTTATTTGTTTTCTCTTCCTGCAATAATTGAAGTTAGTTTCACTACAGGAGGGAAAGGTGATAACCAGGAGCCCTGTTGCATGAAGTATATTTTTAGTACTTTTCTTGGCATCGGTTAGTGGAACATTCGGGCAAACGTCCCTACAGGCAGTAGATTGAATTTCTTTCTATTTACATAATTAGTGGAATTTCTGATAAGGTCAGCTTGTACGTCCATACAGCAAAAGTTTCTTCCTTTTGCAGCATGGACTTTTGAATGCTCTGTATTGTTTCATGGGATTTATAGGTTTGAGGTTGGGTGACTCTTTTGCTCCTGTTCCTGTACCATGGTCAGAGTTTGAGCTGAAAAATTGCCTTTGTTTCCCTTCCCTATTTCACAATTTGCCATACAAAAGATTTGGCATGAACTTGAACTTGTTAGTGTGTGTGTGTGTGTGTGTGTGTGTGTGTGTCATGATCAGCTACGTGTTATGTACTCTATATGGAATCTTTCATAACTGATTGGGAAACCTGTCATCTGTGAAATGACTGACCTAATTCCACCTAAGACTTCCTTGCTTTAGTAATCAGTGTTTAGTTTTAATGAGGTTATCTGAGCAGCCATGGTGTAAGTAAATCTTGCATGAATATGTATTTATTTTATTTTTTTTTGTCGACATTTCAATGCAGCAGGGTATTGTTTTCCTGCGTTACAGATTTCCCACAAAGGTCGCATTGAGATTTTTTTTTTCCTTTTGACTTTTTTGACAGTGTGTCTTCCTGTTTTGTTCCATAGCAACAGATACTCTTTTTCCTTTCGTTTATGATCACAATTACTCATAAGTGCTGGATGTGCCGTATTGCAGCTGTGACCTTTTTTTAAGGCATTCAGTAATCACAATTGACATCCTTGCACATGATGGTGCTTGTCTACTTTATCCTCTGCTACTTCAAAACCCTAGCAATGAAAGCGGTCTAATTCAGCCAAAAGATGATATTTAATATATTGTGGCATACAATTAAAACTTGGGCTGTTCTTGTAGAGCCTGTTTTATGTATCTGAATTTCAAAAGTAATGCAAGCTCCTGTTTTCCACAGGTTTTATTTTCATTTCAGGTTTCAGTGTTGTCTGCATACATGTTCCTGGTCTGTGTTGTATTTGAGACATGTATTAAAAACTACTGGTGCTTATGGAAGAAATATTATATTCATTATTTTTCTCTTCAGTATTGTCGAGATTTATTACTAGCATCAGTGTATGGTTGAAAGTTTGAAGTGTATGTTTGAAACACATTGCTATGGAAACCAGGCACCATAACAATGGTCTAGTCTTTCTAAGACTTAATAGAGACTCGGTTTATACTTTTAATCCTCATGGGATGAAAGCAATGTAAACAGTAGTCCATTTTCAGCTGCGGTGGTGTTTTGTTTTAAAGTGGCCGGGTGTTTTGGAGGCCGTTAGATGAAGCTAACTGTTTTGAAATTCAAAATTCAAGCAAATGGAGCCGCTCCCTTCACTGTTCCTTCCAAAAACACACCTCTGCACACATGTTCATGCCTGTTATTTCTCTTATTTTAATTGCTTCGGATTGTTTTATGAGATTTGTAGGCTCGAGGTTGGAGGACACTTTTGGTCCCTTTCCAGTGCCATGGTTAGGTTTTTAGCTGAAAAAATGACTTTGGCTTTCTTCCCATGCAATTAGTATCTATTAGGCAAGTTCCCTGCATACGAACATTCGAGTTACAAATTTCTGAAGATACGAACATGCGTTTGTGTGTGTTCAATCGCACAAGTCACATGTCTGAAGTACATTGTCACGTGTGAGCAGCATGCATCCCAGGGTGTCCTGAGAGCCGTGTAAAAGCAGCAGCGATGAAGATGAATGGAGAAAAAAGTAAAAATAATTAAGAGAATAGAACCTGGTGAAAAGATGACGTTACCTCATCTTTTAACTTGAATCGATCAACCATTGAAATTATTCTAAAGGAGAAGATCATGGAACATAATAGTTTTATACCATATTTAAACTATTATTGTGTTAATATCCTAGTACCTAGACAATGTTGGACTTGCGAAAAAATTGGTCTTACAAAGAGTTCGTTCCTACTGTATGTTGGGGTCTTACTGTAGTCACACCTCCTAGGCATTACTGGGTGATTCAGAGGCCCTTATTTGTTTTCTTTCCCATTTACAGAGTGTGCCAAAGAGATCAGTGTTTCTCCTCTCAGGCGATCTTTTATTGATCTATACTGAGATGGTAAAAAAAAACAAAAAAAAAACATAGGGGTCACAGAAGGGCTGGTTTAGCCTGGTGCTGGACAACAGGACAGTAGCTCTGAATTAAGTGGTTTGTGAGGATCAGGCTTGTTCTGGTCACTTTCCTGTTAAATGTTTCTGCTCTGGGTTTACAGCCAAGCCCTAGCTAATACAGCACTTCAGCAGTGCTGGCATGGGAGCTGTGAAACGCATGATCACACCTTTTTCACACTTGCACAACGATAAAGTAACACTTGGAGATCCAACCTTCATTTCAAGCATTTAAATAATGTATCCTTTATTCCACAATGTAAAAATTGTACTGAATGAAGTTCATAGCCAATATAGTCGGTTTTTAAACTGTCTGCAGCTACGAACCACTTTAACTGTACACAAAAAATACACCATCTTGCTTTACGATCATGACATTAAAAAGAAAAATACAATATTGTCTACCATATGCCCAAAGTATGGGGACACCTGACCATGACGATCACACCCACATGTACCTGTTCCAGAACTGTATGTTTTAAAAATAGAGTTGGCCCTCACTTTATTTTTTATTTAATTTTTTTTATAACCTCCGCTCTCTTTATAAGGCTTTTCACTAGATTTTAAAGTGTTGTGGGGATTTTTCCGTTTAGAGTCGCTGGGGATTTGCTAAGATCAGGCACTGACGTCTAGAAGGCCTGGTACGCATTTCACTTTCCAGTTCCTTCCAAAGGTCATTGGTGGGTTTGAGATCAGGGCTTGGTCCTCTTGAGTTCTTGACAAACCATGTCTTCACGAAGCATGTATTGTGCACAGGAGCATTGCTATCCTACAATAGGTTTGGATCCTATCATTGCAGTAATGGTTAATTGTAATGCTACAGTATACCATGGCATTCTTGACAATTGTTTTGTGGAAAAAAACTTTTATGCACCAAAATAGAGTAGAATTAATAATATTGTGTTAGTAGCAAACGGAACAGGCCGGCATTACTTGCCAGCACAGAGGTGTTCAACCACATCTGATTAGATTAGTTTCAACTTTGTCATTTGTCATTAGTACATTCAACAAAAAACAAATACATGTGACCCTTAACACAATATTACCTTCTAATCCTCCCCTCCATCTACCCAAGAAGTGTAAAACGAAGTAAAAAAAAAAAGAAGAATTAAACACTCTTTGGTGTACAAAGATGTCACTGTTTGTTAGAGCACTTCCTGGGTTTTTCAGACAAGCTCCAGTGTCTGCACATATGGCCATGCCTCTGGTGCTGGTCCTTTAATTGATATTCACAGACATGCAGCCAGGTGCTCCCCTTTCAGTCTGTTTCTCACGTCTGTTTTGACTCGACAGACAAACGAACACTTGATCTTTGATATTTAATCCCAAATGCCTTGTGTATACTTTATACTTGTTGCAGAAAGCTAAATTTTACTTTCCAACATATGTGTAGATGGAGAGAAGGGGTTGTATGCTTGGATGTCTAAAGCTGTGTCTCTTTTTCTCACGCCATATGCTCTTAACTAACTTTTGAATATTCATATCTGCTGAGTAAATGCATGAAAAATTGCTGTCTTTCTAGTCACCGAAGCTGACAACACAGCATAGTTGCTGCTTCCTTTCATAGAATTAGAGGCTAGGGCTAGAGATCACCAGTCACTTCTCGATATCACAATACCTAGGTGCAGATTCGATTTGTTAGAATTTTCAACCTTTTAAAAAAGTTGAATGAATAATTAAATGTAGCCCATTCCTCATAACATTAGTTTTCTCACTTAAAAGCCAAGTGCAACGTCAAATACAAGAGTTTAACATTTAACTGAGCAGTGCACATCTGTCATCCGCTGTAATTATTATTTCTAAACAAACTTAGCAAATAATTCACTCCTACCACATGGGTTGGAATTTGTCACATACACAAACCATACACAGTGAAATGCTTACATGACTGTTTGTGACCTTAAAAATAAACTAAGGAAGTAAAGAGGCATAAATGCTAATAGGAAAGACAAAAAATATTTTGTTACATTTTAATTGAAATAGAATAAAATAAAGTAGAAATATGTAAAGTGTGTAAAGAAACTGTGACGTTTTACCTCCTAAAATGCCTCCAAAATCTCACAACTCAACTTAACAGTGAGAGCATGGGTGTGTACAATACAACTTATAACACAGGCACATGTGGCTTCTAACACATACAATTTCCAACTTATTTGCACTCGTGGTGTTTTGAGACTGGTGTGAGTATGTGTAATGAGTGGGCTTGAGAATAATTAGCTGACAGATTTTGGAGAAAAAGGCCAATCGGAGGCTTTTGAAGTGCGCAAATTTTGATGATGTAACACCTTAAAAATTCGTTTCTGTTTCGCCATTTGGAAGCTTCATCACCAAGTACAAATTTGTTCATCTCTGAGAGCATCAAACTAAAAACCAAACAAATCTGGTCACTGGCTGATTGACTGGTTCATTTCTATTATAAATATAAAAATGTATATTGTTTTAAAAAATCTGTCTTGAGGTTATTGTAGCAATAAGTGAATTGTGCTTCTTTCTCTCCTCCATCTCTACAATGAGAGGAGTTCCTGTACCTGATTTGTGTTGCAAAGGGTCAGGGATAGCTCAGTGGTTAAGGCATTGGACTATGGTTCAGAAGTTCCCAGGTTCAAATCCCATGACCGCCAAGTTGTCTCTGGTGGGTCTGTGAGCAAGGCCCTTAACCCTCAACTGCTCAGATATATAAAATGTAAATGCAATATCCACCGTGCCAATTTGTAAGAGAACGCTTCTCTTGCACTCTTTCCGAGTCGCTCAACCATTCACTGTGCGAAACCAATTTTCAGGCTAATCGGAAAGACAAAAAAATATTATAGAGGATGTGCAACCATTAGCACACCCTCTTTTTTTACGTTACATTTACTGCCTCTCGGTTCACCCCTCTCTCAGACGCAGAATAAACGGGTATAGGAGCAGTAGTGCGAGAGGGAACTGTCCACTACTAGTTAATCGATCGCAAATGGTCATCAGTCTCTCAGACAGATTATTAAAAAGGCTGGGCAAAAATATTTCTGCTGCATGCCAAAGTATACTCTGTGTGGGAAACATTGATATGGTTGTGATGGTTACTCAATTTAAAACTGTATGGCAGCCATGAGACTTTTTATTTGATACAAGTGGCTTGTTTTGTGCTTTCTTTGTTGAGCTTCACAGATACATGGCCGATCAACTTGTATCTAATATATTTCCCCGTTCACCTCTTTTTCAGAACACATTCCAGAGGACATGAGGGATCCCTTCTACACAGACCAGTATGAGCAGGAGCACATCAAGCCTCCTGTGATCAGGCTGATGCTCTCCTCTGAGCTTTATTGTCGCGTGTGTGGCCTCATTCTCAAAGGGGACCAGGCAGCCTCCCTTCAGTCCCACCAGTCAGTCATTCAGTCCCTCTCTCGCAAAGGCATCTATGTCATGGAGGGAGATGACACGCCCGTCACAGAGGGTGACCTCATGTGTCAGCCAATCAAAATGGTGAGTTTGATCTACCTACATTGTCTGGCTTTTTTTTCTTTTTTTAGCCGATGCAGTTAGGAAGAATGGATTGAATTTTGCAGAAAGGATTCACATGTGGTGTGTTGTAGGATAGAATAAGTTAAATGTTAGGGGGAGTGAACTTGAGTAGAGAAATGAAGGAAATATGGCACTGTGTGAACATGAGTGTGCGGAAGTCTTCCTGTGGTAACTTGCCTTATCACCCCACTAACAAGGAAGGTGGGAGAAAGTGTTCTTTGCTGTCTGTTGTTAATATTTATTTTGCTAAGCAGGAGGTTCTGCTAAAAGATAAGGGAAAAAATGGATTACATAAAGTTCTGTCAGTGTGCTTTAAGTCTGCAGTGATTGAAAACTGAAAGTGATTCAGCACTGGCCACTAAAACTCCCTGTAGTTTTATCCCTGTAGATGTAAATGTTTTTGATTGAGCACACACCCTGTACAAGGCTTTGTGTGGCATGAACCTGTTTAACAAAGCCGGATTGTTGCGAGCCATGGCTCTTGAGTTGATATTTGCTTTGTGAGATTCTCTCATGACCAGTATTGCACCAGCACTTTCAGAACCAACCTTAAAGCAACCCGAACAAACAGTGAATTTTAGATCACCTGCGTACATTTTAATAATGGCATAGACATTGAGAAAACATCGGGTTCAGAGGTTCTGGCTAAGCGCTAAGACAACACTGAGTGATCAACAAATGTAACTGGTGCTAATAACAGTAATCTGATATATATTTTGTAATGATAATCCAAAAGACTAGAGAATCATAACTTAACACTTTAGAAACAGGCTACAGTTTTGGGCAATGTTATAAAGGATGTAATTTTTGAGCGTGTTTGACGATACTGTATAGGATTTTTATTCATTTATTTATTTTTCTTTTTTTATTTTGCTGTGTATGTTTGCATTGTTGTCTTTGCTTTGTATGCAGTCTGGGTTTTCCTGCCAACCACATGCGATCAAGGCACTCCTGAAGAGATTGTTAGTCATATTGTGACTGAGAAAGCTTAGCAGGTCTTCATTTATTAATAGCTTATGGTATGTGATGAGAGCATGGCAAAAAGCAGGCATGATTAATGAGAAATAAGTAACCATGACAACCCTGCTTTAAACAAACACTGTAACAGATTAATTTTAGGGTCGGTTTCTGTGTAGTGTAAGTGACTAAATTGTTGAAGTGCTGGGTTTTTACAGCATGGTAAAATAATATATGGTAGCAGTCAAAAGTTTGGACATACCTTCTAACAGGGTTTTTTTTGTTAGTGATCTTTCCACATTCTAGAACAATGAAATTGCTGGTGCTCCTGAGCTCCTTTGCCGTCCTGACCTGTCTGACTGATCCCGGTGCTCCACTTCTGGTTGGAGACCTTGTCACATGGAGGCCTACTTGGGGTGTGTGGTGTGACTGTATCACTTGACCATGAAGATGTTCTTGGACTCTGCTGATGCAGACAGCTGTTCTCTGATGACGTGTGATTGCAGTCGCTTTATAGTTAAGGACTGAAATTCCCACAAACAGTTTTCTCCCTGAGCCTCCAAGACGAAAGTGGACTCCATATTAACTTACACAGTTTTTCGGTTATACTGAACTTCTAGCCGCCTAACACACAGTATGACTGCAGATCAATCCCTGCTACCAGATATCACCCAAATGAGGATGGATTCCCTGTTGAGTCTGGTGCTTCTAAGGGTTTTTTCCTATTGCCATCTCTGGCAAGGAGTTTTTCCTTGCCATCGTCGCCCTTGGGTTGCTTATCAGGGACTGATATTTATGAGTTATACATATTTCCTCACACTATAAACTTTTCAAACTCATTTCCCTAATTGTATTTTTATATTCTGTAAAGTTGCATTGCGACAATGTTCATTGTTAAAAAGCACTTTATATAAAAATGTAATTCTATACGTGTTACTTTAATTAAATTATGTAGTTAAGTAACAATAACGGTCAGTTATTTTAAGGCAGAAAGGTCAGCTTTTTTTTTTTAATAGTTCTTGCAAGAACAGTATTAACAAGTGCATTTGCAAAGTGCATTTGCAAATCCATCAAGCACCATGCACATCTCAATATTAACTGTTTGAAGGAGATTGTTGGATATTTTGGATGCTTTAATCATTGTTTTACAATGTAGGAAGAAATAAAAATCAGGAAAGGCCCTGGAATTAAAAGATGTGTCCAACCTTTTGACTGGCAGTGTATACCTACAGAAACTCTGAACTTGACAAATAGGAATTGTACGGTATTAAATATTTATAAACTCTTATTTTATAGTCTTTTTTTTTTAATGTTGCTCTAATACTGACATTTTACTGGATGCTTCCCTGTTTTCCAGTCTGCCTAGATACAACAGACATAAACATGTCATTTAACCACTGCTGCCATTTTTAATGAACACAAAAGAGATGGATCATTTTGCTCTAAGCGGTTTGTTAATGTTCTACAAAAGCATAAAACATTAACTGCCTCATCAACTTTATTTGAATTTCTTGTTCCTCTCCACAGCTGTTTTGTTTATGACTGTGATAACGTCCCATATAATATTTATGAAAGTATTATTTATTTATATTTTGGTCTATTCTTTTACCCAGACGTCAGATTTAAAGTCATGACAGAGTATGACATTATGTTAAATAATGAATTGCTTGACACAGCAGTGTCATTCAGACACTCAAACATTAATATTATAAGTAGCTAGACATTTATTCTAAGTATGTCACTTTTGAAAACTGAATGTTGGAAGATGTCTGGACAGATCATTGTACACTTATTCTTCCTGCAGGAAGTTTAAAACCAGTTTGTCTCATATGTTCCAAAACCATGGTGCTAAGTAATATGAAGCGCCACTATGAAATCAAACATAGGTCGTTAGAGCAAACATATACACAGCAGTCCGAGGTGAGGGCGTATAAAATATCCGAACTGAGAGTGTCAGCTGCTCAAATTAAAATGTTGAGTAAAAGTGATGTTATGAACAGTCATGTGGTGGATGTAATAATCTACTTCAAACAGGGAGTGTATTTGGCTGACGACGAAATAAGTACCAACAAAGCGCAAGATGCCCAACCGAAATTGTATTTCTTTGTATTAATAGTTAGGCAGAGAGAAAAATAGAGTTTTTTGTTCTTGCTGTAGAAAATGACAGGGAGACATTACGTGGATGTCACTTTGGAAAGAATGCTCGGTGTTAACTGTGTTTTCGTGCACCAGGTATCCATTTTTTACTTACAAGTTTTTGGTTTTGTTCAGGGATACAGTACATCTGACAAGTTACATTCATATGTCATTGCATAGCGTCTGAAGTGTTTCAGGCTCTTTGTATGTATGATGTCATTATGAATGCTTGCCAATGTGCCTTGCCAGGGGTTGTTCTGAGGACTTAATGCATTTGTGTGTAAATGTGGAACACAAGCTCAGTGTGTGACTTATTTGGCAAAAATGTTTTAACATCTGCTGCTATGCTGACTGTTGGTTTCTGTTGTGTGATAGAGCTCACACATGCCTATGATAGATGCCTTGATGATGGCCTACACAGTGGAGATGATCAGCATTGAGAAAGTGGTGACCTGTGTGAAGCGCTTCTCTACCTTCAGCGCCTCTAAAGAGCTTCCCTTTGACCTGGAGGATGCCATGATCTTCTGGATTAACAAGGTAAGAGAAATGATCAAGAATTTGTGCTGCATTTAAAGAATAGATTTATATCTTGGCCAGTTTGATGGAGGTGACTGTGGCAAGGAAAAACTCCCTGAGATGACTTGAGGAAAAAGCCTTTAAGGGAACCAGACTCAAATGGGAGCTTGTTTATTTGGGTGGTACTGGATTGTATAATCAAAATTAAATGTATTATATAAACTGTTAGGTGGCCAAAAAGACAATAGTATTTTAACAGGAAATTTTTGTTCTACATGAAGTCTACTTTGTTGTAGCTTACTAACTGTTCACTGATGAAGACTTCGGTGCAAAATTGTCCCAAAACAAGCTGAGTTTTTGATGTCACAAACCAAAATAAAAAAGCAAAACTGTTTATCTCAAATGTAGTCCAAAGCCTATAAAGGGCCATCCTCAGCACCACTGAGTGGTCTGCATGTGCCGAGAACTCCAATCAGAAGTTAGGGCATGGGGATGGATCAGGCATGGCAAGAGAGCAGAAGGGATCATGATCACTGGTCCTTTAGTAGTACCAAGTTTAGCTTGAGACATGAGGGAGAAGGGTCAGGGGAGAGAGGAAAAAGTTCACTATTAGTGAAAAGTTTGGACACACCTTCTAATTCCATGGTCTTTGTAAAACAATGCTAAAGGTATCCAAAACATGCAATAATCTCCTTCGAACTGTCTGATACTTGCACTCTGTAAAGCCTGCATAACGGATATAATCTGAGGTGCTGTTAAATTGTTGATTTTTGAGACTGATAACTCTAAATGAACTTCTCTGCAGCAGTGACTTCATTCATGGCAGGACTCTGACTATGACAACATAAGTAAAGGGGAGAATCAAAAGAAAAGACAGACATGAGGATGTCCAGGAAAGTGAATCAACTAGCCACTAAATTGTCCAGAAACCTGAGTGGGCACTTGATTGTACGATCCAGTATCACCCAAATAAACAAGCTCCCTTTTGAGTCTGGTTCTCTTAAAGGCTTTTTAATACAATTGACTTGCAAACATTTGCAAATCAGTTTTTTTGTGTTGTTGTTGTTGTTGGTTCCCCCTTTTGTTGTTACTGTTACAGTACTTGTCTAAAAGGAAGAAGGTATTTACAGTACTTTTATAGTACACTATAATTTTATATATTTATTTACGTAATATTGAAACATAAGCAAAAGTAAGCTTGTTTTTTTGACTTTGTTAACGGAAGCTACTCAAGGCAAACATGACAAACAATTTACACAATCTGATGTTGTGGGATGTCATTATGTTTCGGTGATAATGAACAGTTTGTTGTAAAACTGCTGTGCAGGTGCACTTTATGTAACTGAGGAGTAGTTTTGAAGGGAGTTGACGGTGTGTCTGATTGTCTAGCAGACCATTTGCCTTATTGTATTCATGTTTTGTAAATGTAATATATTATGCATGTTTTTTGTTTTTTTTTCAGGTAAACTTGAAAATGAGGGAGATCTCTGAAAAGGAATACAAAGTAAAGCAACATCTGCTGGATTCTCCCAGTCATCAGAAGGTATCATACTCTTCATCTCTCCATTTATCTTCTCATTTTTAGTAACTTCAAAAAAGCTGCAGAGAAAATATAGGTGTACTATAGTACTTTGATAGGCACTTATTTCTTTGGAATGTAATCACTGTAACAGAGAAATCCCTATTTTTAGTCCCTTCTTCTCCTGCTCCCCCTTTCTCTCTCACTTTTTCTCTGCTAGCAGTGTTGGTTCTGTTTTTCCTTTTCTCTGACCGTACATTCCTGTCTGCTTCTCCCTCCCGTCTCTCCTTCTAACCTTCTCCCTCGCTACTCGGATAGTCTCCCTCAAAGTGGTATTGGAAGCTAGTACCTGTAAGTTTGCTTGCAGTGCAATCATCTTCACCACTGCACGCATAAGTGTGTGTTGATGTGCGCACCTACACACATTACCATTCAGGCTTTGCAGTGAATTAAAGTATGAAATGCTGATGCCTAGTGGCTCATGCTGTCCAATAATCACCCAACAATAATCAGCCTTCCACTCTGCCGAGCCCAAATGCATTCCACTGTGCGTGCGAGTGTGTTTGGGCGTGCTAACGAAGTGAGGCGTGTGTGGTAAACCTCTGCGCGCCATCCCAGCTTTTGTCCTTTCTGTGCTACATTGCACAAGGCCGCTATCTCTCTTCACTCCATTCCTCCTGGCTCCATTGCTTTCAGGCTGTATAATGATTTAGTGTTCTGTAGACAAGCTTGCATTACCTCAGCACATTATCATGTCGCATCGTCCTGGATTGTTAACAGCTGTATTTCTTTTACTTTTCTTATCTTTGACTTTTCAATATGTGCATATGTTTCTAAGTAACTTTATCAAATTATTACGTATAAATGACATTGCATACTGTGACCTTATGCAGGGGTGACGACTCCAATCAGGTTATTTTTGGCTGATTAATTTTTGTTCGTAGTTGCAAGGCAGCCATATTGTTAATTATGGTGAGCGCCTGTCTTTTTTTTAATTTATTTATTTATTTTATTTTTTTACCACCTCTTGTAAGTCATTTGAGAACAAAAAACTACTACACACATATAATGTAGTGTTTATTTGTAATGTGTCTTCATTGGTGCACTTTAATTCAGTAACTATAGCTAAAGTCACTCACTTCCTCTATCACATTACCACATTGATGTATTAGCTTATACCAAATATTGATATCCTTAATAATCATTTACACTTCACAGTCATTAATTAACTGCTAGCAAGTCACTTTGATTATGATAGATATGTAGACCACATCAGAACTGTTATAATATTATCATTATTATTATTATTAACAATAATATATTTTATTTTATTTATTTTGTCATTTCCTTAGCTTGTCCATTTTCAAATTAGCTTGCGGGGTGTTTCAGCTGGTTATATGTCTCTTAAACCTGTTGGACAGTGTGGTTCAGCTCAGCTTTTTTTTTTTTTTTTTTTTTTTTCACTCTAAGTTTTGAAGCTTCATTGCCAAATGTGGCATTACTTCCTGTTACAAAAAAATGCTTTCTGGCTCTAGGAGACGTGCTCTTATTCAAATGTTAATATGATCATTGAACCTATATACACTGACTGGCCAAAAAAAGCTAACAGTTTCAAAGGGGTCAGTTACAGTTAAAGGGATTTGAAGTTATTGGAATTGGGTAAAGAACTGTCCAACACATTATTAATGCCGGTAAGGGCTGAGTCGAACTTTCAACTTTTGTGGAAAAATGTGACCAGAAAAAAAAAAGCATGAATGGACATCACTTACATGCAAGGTAAAAAAATGACAGTAGAAATCACAGCTATGATTAATAATGAAAGTATCCACATACACGTGTGATGAGAACCCTGTTGATTTGGACAATACATCTGGGAGGCCACTTGTTAGTGAAACTAATCAGGAAAAAAGCATTTAAATTTTCAAGTGGTCATAAAAATTGGACATTGGAGCAATGACCCTATTGATTGACCCTATTCCAGAGCGATGGGCGTCAGGGTATAAAGGGAAGCACATGCACCAATCATTCATAGTTGCCACCGGACAGGCCTCCTTTTTTTTTTTTTTTTTTTTTTTGCACAGTTTGTCTTTGTATTTACTATAGTATAGGGTTGCAGCAGTGTGCTGATTTCATGGTATACCATGGTATGAAAATTTATGGTTATCATATGATGTATATTTGCTTAATACATAAATGTAATATAAAATAATAATAATATAAATGTAAATATAAAATCCCACATACGTATGCACATCTCCTTACCTCCTGCCTGCTTGAGTCAATGACTGGTGCCACACATGCAGAAGAGAGATGCGAGTCTGATATCACTAATCAGATATGTTTTTCAGAACAACGTTCATTCATCCAGATCAGAGTATTTGTCCTGTAGCTGATTACAGTGTAGAATTGCAACTAGGGCTGTAGCTATCGAATATTTTAATAATCCAGTATTCTACCAAAAATTTAATCGAGTAATCAGATAAAATCTACTTTTGCTTAATTAAACAGCAATGTAAAATATATAAGAGAATCAAAGATTAATTGGTTTTCTTTTTAGAAAAATCTACTTTTATTTTTTAAATGCATACAGCATTTTATCAAAAATAAACAGTCATTATTCACAATACAAGGAATAGCTTAAAGTTGACTGAGATGAATTAAGTGCATTACAGTGCCATACATTCTTATTTTAAAGCCTTTTCTCAGATGCAATAACTAAAAAAAAATTTCAAATGACTAAGTATCAAAAACACTAAGACACACTTTAAAATAAATTTTAATATATTTTTATCGCTCCCTTCCAT
Organism: Clarias macrocephalus; assembly: GCA_011419295.1. Lineage (NCBI taxonomy): Eukaryota > Metazoa > Chordata > Actinopteri > Siluriformes > Clariidae > Clarias > Clarias macrocephalus. Next base: position 177,104 of record JAAGKR010000022.1, on the reverse strand, counting down.
TTTACAATCCGCAACAGAACGCTCCCTCAAATCAATACACAGCTAACTGTTTGCGTCTCCTTCCGCTTTTTGTGTGACCTAACCACTTCTTCGTCAGTGTTTACTGGTGGCTTGTCTCCGGAAGCGCGCTGTCACGCCATACAAATAATTGTGCAAAAACATAACGCAAGCTTTTAAAATTAAATTAATTAAAAGAAGCTTCGAGGCAGAAGATTTAGCCTCGATCATTTTTTGTAATCGAATTACTCGAGTTACTCGGAATTGTTTTAGCCCTAGTTGCAACTTTTTTTCTTCCTAATTTAGTCATGTTCAATTTCCACCCGTCATTAGGGCACTCTCCCATCAAGGCTTCTACTACCAGTCAGGGAGGGCTGTCAGGATAAGTATCATGTGTTTTTTCTGAGCACAATGTTTGGTTGCAGGTGCACGCCTGCATTTTTGTTATGAAGTCCCCTTGAAATTGGGGTTGAAATTTGTTTCATGCACTGTATTAATCTGTGCACATCCAAAACTACAGCATTGCTTCTTTTCTGAAAATTTTATATTATTATTATAATCCCAATTTAACTCACTACGTTTGACTAACCAGATCTTAAGCTTTTAATTTTCTTTTTTGTTTGTTTTAAAATTAAATTCTATTAAATGAAAGTACAAGAGCTCGTCTCAGTTAGCGAATAAAAGCTTCCCTGAGGTCACCTATGCAAATGTCATTTGAAAGCTCTGTACAAATGTGATCTCATTTCAATAAAATGAAGAAACAAAAATTCCCTTAAATTGTCTCTTAAATCTCTCAATAAAATTGAGTGACTATAGTTGTCCTCCCTCAGACGCTACCTAGGTTTTTAAATACCTATAACTGTCATCACACTCTTTTGTGTGTCCTTCGCACCCGAAACCTGGTATCACTGAACCATTGCATGCACACACTAGACATCGCTTCTAAACCTTCCATGTGCACACTGGAAACACCACTCACTTTCTGCTCGCTATTGTAGCTCTCACCATGTGTGTGTGTGTTGCTATGCCGTGTGTTTTAGATAGCTGTTTTAGCAGAGTCAGGGATGACCGTTCCTCATTCTGCTTGAGTAAATGTGCAGTGTGTTTTAAATTGGACTTTCATACGTAAATTTGCTGAAATGACGCTTAACTCCAGTCGAGTATCTATCTGCTGTGGAACGGACAACCCTGATTCATGAATTTAGTAGAGTGCGCGTGCGCGCGCGTGTGTGCGTGCGTGTGCGCGTTTTTTTTTTCCCCCATATATATATATTTTATTAAAGTCTATGTTCTGGGTGTTAATTTTACTGAAACAGTCCCTTCTGAAAGCATTAGAATTAAATAAAATAATAAAACACGTTTTTGTAGCAGACCTAATTTTTAGGTGTGTAAAAATATAGGAGCTCAGTCTTAAATATCATAAATAATGTAAATAGCACTTTAAATAACAATATTTGGTTTCATATCTCTTGCTTGCAATAACTGTACAAATCAAGTGACTCACTGACTTTAAACTGTTGTATTCTTTTTTTTTTTTTTTTTTTTTTGGTGATTTTTTTTTTCTTTCTTCAGGCTTTGTATCATAAGCTTCTTTAGTTGTTTTGAGGAATTTCTCTATTCGGTCTCCTTCTATTCGGCGGTGAAACATATGTAATTGGGTTTGCGACAATGACAATTGTTAAAAGCGCTATAAAAATAAAATTGAATTAAGATGGGTATAAGACCCTAAAACCACCTAATCTTCAACCATCCATTTTTTTTTTTTTTGTATTTTTGTTTATTTTCAAATGGTGAATTGCGACACCTTTTCCGCTGCCCTGTGAAAGTCAGGACATCAACTGCTGCTGTTGTCTTTGGTAGACCTGTTTGTTGTCTGGTTATTTGTATGCCGGTGATTTATTTCTTTTCAGGACATTTCAAATGGTTGTATTGGCCATGCTCGTGACTTGTGCAATGGCTTTTCTTTTTTCCTTTTTCCTCTCAGATCCAAAGTGAGTTGTTTTTTTTTTCCTTAGTGAGCACTCTGCTCTCTAGTGAGATCTGTTGTTCTTTCAAGAACAAATGCAGTTTTCCTCAGGTAAAACCCAGGTCTCAGACTAAAAGCAGACACTCAGATCTATCTTGGCACCTGGGCATTAAGAAGTTCCAATATTTCCTGCAGAAATGAAAGCTGAACCCCTGACCATCATCTCAGATTTCTTTTGATCTTAAACCTTTTAAATGTGTTCAGCATATACCCCTCACCCCTAAAACAAACAAACATAGATGTTAGCCACACAACATAGAGTTGCTAAACTTGCTGTTCCAGTGTTTTTAGAGGGGACTGTGTAATTAATACTCTGTAATACTGTGCAACAGTTTTAGGCAGGTTTGAAAAAAATGCTGTAAAGTAAAGTGTTCAAAAACTGGTGATTTATTTACAAGTTAACAGAATGGGGAAGGTAAATGAACAGAAGAAAATTTCAAATCAAATTAGTATTCCTTGTGACCACCCTTTGCAGGCAAAATACAATCAATTCCTCTAGGTTAACTTGCACACAAGGTGGCAGGTAGGTCATTTCAAACATCTTGAAGAACTAGCCACAGATCTTCAGAACGACATCTGAATATCATCTATAGTTAGGTTCCATTTTTGAAAGCATTCTTAACAGTTTTTTTTTAGATCTGCCTAAAACTTTTACACAGTATTCTATTTATTAAACTTGCCAAGTTGTACACCTGTACAAGCTAAGATGAGTATGTTCTGTCACAGTTATGCAGCTAGATTTTTGCTTCTTAAAAATACAATTTTAATAACTAGCAGAGTTTAGCTAAAGGAAGTGAGTTGGGTTTTCCTAGTTTGATTGACTGATTAATTAATTACTTTATTTATTGTTAAATACCCTGTCAATTTTATGTATTTTGTTTTATCAGAACTTGTTGGCCCTGTTTCGGCCTTTTCTCTTACCTGTTCAGGTACGCTATAGACGAGAACACGCCGCAGGCCGTCAGCTTCCCCACTTTCCCCTGCTGGAGAATCTGATGAGGGATGTGTGTGATGGTGCTGCCCTACTGACTGTGGTTCATTACTACTGCCCAGACCTCATGAAGCTTGATGGTACACTCTCTAAATAGAAATTTAAATGCATTTCTCTCCAGGATGGGATTCAGATCACATTAAGTTTGCTACAGCCTTTTATGTCTTCTCACTACTGAAATTACTTTTCTGTAGGACTTTATAGTCTTTTTGAAGCAAGCTTTGACACTCACTGAATGCTGTAATATGAATTTCTGTACACCTGCTCGTTTGGTACAAGTATTCCTTTACTTATATGGCTGCAGTGCCTAAAATGAGGATACAGATCAAGAATAATATTCAAATAAAACTTTAGTACAGGAAGAAATGTGGTCTTGGTGACTTTTACAGAAATCTGAAGACTAAAGTTTTTACACGAAACAGTCTTAAGATTTTTAAACAGAATGGGGAGCAAAACAAGCAGCATCCCTGTGTATGTAGAAATGCCTTGCTCATGCAAAAGGACAAAGGTGTACAGTCGTGGCCAAAAGTTTTGAGAATTACATAAATATAAAACATATTTTATTACATAAAAGTTGCTGCTTAAGTTTTTATAATAGCAATTTGTATATACTCCAGAATGTTATGAGTAGTGATCAGATGAATTGCATAGTCCTTCTTTGCCATGAAAATTAACTTAATCCCGAAAAAAAAACTTTCCACTGCATTTCATTGCTGTCATTAAAGGACCTGCTGAGATCATTTCAGTAATCGTCTTGTTAACTCAGGTGAGAATGTTGACGAGCACAAGGCTGGAGATCATTATGTCAGGCTGATTTGGTCACAATGGCATACATGACATGTTAAAAGGACGGTGATGCTTGAAATTATTGTTCTTTCACTGTTAACCATGGTGACCTGCAAAGAAACGCGTGCAGCCATCATTGCGTTGCATAAAAATGGCTTCACTGGCAAGGATATTGAAGCTACTAAGATTGCACCTAAATCAACAATTCATAGGATCATCGAGAACTTCAAGGAAAGAGGTTCAAATCTTTCTAAGAAGGCTTCAGGGCGTCCAAGAAAGTCCAGCAAGCGCCAGGATCGTCTCCTAAAGAGGATTCAGCTGCGGGATCGGAGGGCCACCAGTGCAGAGCTGCTCAGGAATGGCAGCAGGCAGGTGTGAGCGCATCTGCACGCACAGTGAGGCGAAGACTTTTAGAAGATGGCCTGGTGTCAAGAAGGGCAGCAAAGAAGTCACTTCTCTCCAAAAAAAAAAAACATCAGGGACAGATTGATCTTCTGCAAAAAAAGTATGGCGAATTGACTGCTGAGGACTGGGGCAAAGTCATATTCTCGGATGAAGCCTCTTTCCGATTGTTTGGGGCATCAACAATCAAAGAAAAGGTGAGCGAAACACAGATCTAAAAGCAGTTTAGCAGCAAACTTTGTGAAAACTAATATTTGTGTCATTCTCAAAACTTTTGGCCACGACTGTACAGCCTACTCCCGCGAAGTTGCGGTTCAACGTTTGTGACCTCCAATCGTTTCACAGATTTTTCCTAACTAATGAATTGTTTACGGAAACCCTCTCCATTGCACGGGTACCACAAATCTATATATATGTATTTATTAGCATAATGAATTTGCAATGAAATTAAAGTGTTTTAGGAGCATATTAAGGGTTTAAACTCAAGTTTGTTCCACATCCAAAATTTTCACAATTCGCTGGTGCTCGAGGAACGTAACTCCCGCAAATTTCGGGAGGTCCGACTGTATTAACAAAATGGTTTCCGCCGACAGAATGGCAGCATGAGAACACATCGAGTTCCATCTCTGTCCACCAAGAACAGGAGTCAGACTGTGCCATGGACACGAACTTATGTAAACTTGTCTGACAATTGGGAAAAGCTGAGGTGATATTTTTTATTTTCCAGTGACAGCTGTGCTTGAATGATTGACAGGTGTACAGGGTGTTCCTATTAAAGTGGCTGGTGAATGTATAACTTCTGTTGAGTGTGATTTGAAAATGGCGTTAACTACAAGCCGCACTTGTTTTGTAATCTTTTCTGTCATATAGATATCTGCTTGAAGGAAGTCACCTCAATAGCAGACAGTCTTTATAATATCCAGCTGCTGAAGGAGTTTGCCAACGAGTACCTAAATAAAAGCTTCTATCTAACACTAGAAGACATGCTGTATTCACCTCTCGTGCTTAAAGTAAGAAATTTGTATACATTTACTTTCTCAGCTATATTTTTATTTCTTTTTTTTTTTCTTTTGTAGCTCTAGTTGTACTGCTTATCATGTTTTTTTTTTGTTGTTGTTTGTTTTTTTACTGATTTTTCAGCACAATGTGATGGTATTCATCGCTGAGCTTTTTTGGTGGTTCGAGATTGTGAAGCCTGAGTTTGTCCACCCAAGGGATGTCCAGGAAATGAAGGATGGTAAGAAAGTAAAGTTTCAATTATTTTTTACAAGTCTGCCTTAAATCAAATTAGAGGTGCGTGCAAGTATGGTACAATGGTTCTTGGACATTTATAAATGTTCCTGGTTTAGACTCTGAAGTTCTAAGTACTAAAGTTGTGTAAAGTGCTCACTTATCATCCAGAGGTCTGGAGAGAGCTGATTGGCCGAGCTCTCTAAGAGGAGAGGGATGTGTACTACGTACACCATAACTTTTGGAACTGCATAAGCTTCATACTGCTATCGGCTGATCTTTGCCATGCATTTTTTGCAACAAATGAAGGTTGTGTAATTTGGTTCTGATTACTTAGATTGTACTCATGCTCCAGGTGGCACACTTCACAGCTGATGTGCAGAGCTGGAAAATAATTTTTTTTAATGAAAATTTCACTGTAATCTGTTTACAGTGAGGGCAGTGATTCAGACGAAGAGCTCACGGCCCTCTGTGCCCATCTCTAACGCCACCAAACGAAGCTTCTTGGCCTCACCTGGAGTGACTGATTCAGCTCATCCTGTCGCAAACAGCCCCGAAGTGTGTAACAGGTACTTCCTGCACACTGAGGAATCTGATTCTTCGTAAGTCTTGAAATTCCTCATCTCTTCATGCATAAAACTTTCATCTGGATGTGTATTGGGTGAATATGATCTGATGTACAATGTTTAAACATCAAACCATTTGACAGAATGTAAGAAAAAAAATCAGGAGCATTAGCTTTTTAAAATGTTTCTTACAAAACTTGTTAAAGCCTTTTTCAGTTGCTTTCTGTGTGTATCAGGATCCATGGCAACATACAAATGAGGCACATTGCACACAGGTTTAAACTTTAGGCGTTAGAGTACCTTCAGGCAGTGGTTCCAGCCAAGCGGTTTTCAAGCACAGTTACAAGCCAGATCTGAAGCGGAACGATTTCCAGTGTACCAGCCATCTGTTAGTGACCACATAAATCAATCAAAGCAATCGTCTGAGCTTGTACAATCTAACTGGAGATATGTTGCACTACATGTACAATTTGTATGCAGGTCAATATTTTTAATAATCTGCTAAATAGATCTACAATCTGATTTGCATCTGATTTATATTCACAAATGGAATTTCCTTATTGGACCTGTTTGCTATGCAAAGTTCATGATTTTTAAATGGTAGTTGGAAGTTGCTGAGGAGGACTGAGATTGGCCTTTACCTAATACTTTGAAACAGAATAACTTGTTTCTGTTTCTGTTATTCTTGTTGTTTATTGTGCTAATGCGGCATCATTTGTTATAGAGTTGTTATAAACTATTGGAACAGGTGGTTAAAACCTTAGGTACTGTAGCCTGCTTACACATGGTATTGTTGCATGACTCCTTGCATGTGCATACCCTGGATGGATGTACAAGCACAATGTAGTATGAAACACACAAGTCCTTTATGCACAATCGCTGAAAGAAGACTCGCATGTACCTAAATTCAATTAGAGCAACAAAGTATTTAATCAGGTTCAGCTCTACATGACTGAACAATTACTTATGTTTGTTTATATAGTTCATTATAGTTTATTATTTTAGTAGATCATTGGTAAACAGGTCAGATAAGAGTAAAATATCTTGAGGCTAATTGTGGCAGTGGAGTGTTATGCTGGCATTTAGGGTGAGGGTACATTCTGTCCTAATTAATGAACTTAAACGGATGGAAAACTAGTTTTCTGTATTCATCCAGCCACAGGGGAGATGTATAGCATTGGCTAAGATTAGATATTGGACAGTGGACTTGAATATCCTTTACCCTCATTTAGGTTTTTGGTAACCTGATGTTTTCTCTTTCAGTAATAAGGGGACTTCCAGCTTTAGCCCCTCACATCCACTTTTACCGCTGAGACAGAGGCAGCAAAAATCTCAGCAGGGAGAGGATGCAGCAGGTAGGACACTAAAATAAAAGTATTTTTTACGCTAGTTTTGCCGCGGTAATGGTATAATCAACAAGTGATATTAATCTGGTGGGTCCTGTTGTGTATTTTCTTCCTAACAGGCTGTAGAAATCGTTCCAATTCCCTGACACAGGAAAGTCATTCACGAGGGTCTTTGGCCTGGTCAGAAAAAAGACAGAGGTATAAGGACAACTGGTTTTGCCTTTCACATCAATTAACATGCTTGACACGTTTTTTTTTTTTTTTTTTTTGCACATGATTAAAATATGATCTGTCTTGCTTGTAATCCTAACCAGGCCACTGTCCCAGCTAAATCGCTATGTTCTGCATTGTGCTACGGACAGCGATGCAGACTTGGCCTCGGGTGACAGTGCTAGCCTCACATGCTCCATCAGTGAGGACAGTCTGGCCTCTACTGTCACGCCGAAACACCAGGGTCATCCAAGCCAGGGTGGTCCTCGACGGGTCAATGGTCATGGGCTTCTTGGAAATGTTAACGTGGATGAAGATGATATGATGACCGTTATTCGGGAGGAGTCGTCTAAAAATGAGGTTACTTTATCAAACTCTGGGGATGGGGAACTCCGGGGTGCTACCACTAATGCTAAAACAAGTTCATGGAGCAGACAGGAGGAATCTTCTGCAGATTCCAGAACAGCCAGTTTCTACTTGGAACCACTAATGCCTGCTGTTCTTAAACCAGCAAAAGAAAAGTCTATATGCTTAAACAAGGAGGAAGAATCTGGAGAGGGGCGACAGCGCGGGTCAACAAGGAGGAATGGTGCTGGCGAGGTTCCCAGCTCCTCGGTTAGACGAAGACCTCCAAACAACCTCAATCGGACGTTCAATACCTTCAGTTCCATCTCTGATCTTGACATGGTTTCTGAACCCAAGTCCAGTGAATCTATGCCTCCACCTGCTGGACAGACTCATGCATTTAGAGGCACAGTCACAACCAGTGGTGAATCCTCTGCTGATCAGTCCCCTGGGTTCTATCTGCATTCATCAGTGGCTGAAGACAAAAGGCCAGTTCAAGCTTGGGGTGTACTGCCTGATGAGAACATGGAGACTGTGGAGACGATTGAAGATCAGGATGCAGAACTAACCAAGGAACTTCATCCACCTAAGAGACAATTTCATGAAGAAGATCGGGAATCTGCAAAGCTTCAGGAGGACATGAGTGTAAAGGAGCATGAGGACAAGGATGAAGGAAGTAGGAGTTCCAGCCCTGCTCTCAGTGTTCAGTCACAGGTCAGTAGTGTGGCCAGTGGCAGTGTGAGAATGACCAGCTTCGCAGAACGAAAGATGCAGAAGTGTGGCAGCAATCAAGACATTCGCTCCAGCGCCAGCAGTTCTCAAAGAACAACGCCAGATGGTTCAGAGATTTTGCCTTTTCCCCTCACCACATGGAGGATGAAAAGGGACCAGAGTCCTTCACAGCAGGGCAAGGACAACAGCAACTTGATGTCGTCTGAGCTTGTACAGTTGCACATGGAGCTCGAAGAGAAGCGTCGCGCCATTGAGACCCAGAAAAAAAAGATGGAGCTCTTGTGTGCTCGGCGAAGGCTCAAGCTCGGAAAAGCTGCTTTTTTGCACGTAGTAAAAAAAGGCAAGAGTGACACACTCCCGCAGCCCTTCAGATTAGACCACTTGAAAAATGGCCAAAAGCTCAATGGAGAAAAAGAGCAGTCATCCAAAGATGACTCTTGTCTTGATGCAGTAAGAGATCGGGAGAAAGGCACTGAGGAGCCAGAGAAGGCAACTCTTGAGTGGGGGAGTGCAGCTGCTCTACCACCTAGTGCCTTAGATGGGCCCATAGATGAGGAAATAGACCTTAATGAGTGTAACCGCTCCATAGAAATACTTAACGAGGCGATCAGCAGCATTCAGCAGAAGATGATGCAGTTGTCTCTACAGCAGGACCTACTTATAAAGCAAAACATTCAGTCTCCTCCAGGTGCTGCCCCACCCCCTACCGATGACCGAGGAAATGTACCAGAGCCAAAGGTTCGAGCAGCTATTCATTTTGTGGAGCCGAGTGGCAGCCCTGTAGTTCGAAAGCCTCCCAAGCTGACATCCTCACGGTCCCGCTCCAAACCCGCTGAGCTGAAGCTGTCCAAGGACAGCAACAGAGGGCAGAAAATATCTACGCCCACTCCCGTTGATAGTCCCACTTCTCGAGTAAGTCCAGGGGGCAGGACCCCTAAAGCAGAGCCTGAGAAAATCACCCAAGCAGAGGCCACAATAACGAACACCACATTCCGTCTCGAAGACGAAGCCAACTTGCGTACAGTCTCAAGGGAACCAAGTTCTGTTACGCTGGGTGTGACATTTGATGAAGGTGTCCCTAGTTCTTTACAAAAACCTGAGGATTCCTTTGATATTGGTCCTGAGTTTGAGGACAGCTCAAAGAACAAGGCCAATCTCATCGAGGTGGACTTAACTGACGTAGCCCAATCAGATGAAGGCAGCTCAAACGTATTAGAAGTATCTACTGATGATGCAGTGGATGGAGAAAAGAAAGCCGGCATGGGCTTTTTCTTCAAGGTATTGGTTTGTTTCACTTCAGGTGTCTGCAGTAATACAGACTGCATCTGACTCACATGTTGCTTTATTTTATTTTATTTTATTTTTTTTCTTTTAGGATGAGCAGAAGGCAGAGGATGAAATGGCCAAAAAGCGTGCTGCATTTCTCCTGAAACAACAGAAGAAGGCAGAGGAGGCTCGGCTGCGCAAGCAGCAGCTGGAGGTGGAAAGTGAGCTTAAAAGGGACGAAGCCAGGTAATACTCAACTCTGTGGTCTTAGAAAATTTTATATACAGTATGAACATTTTAATCTAGCGATTTTAATGAGTTTATTAATAAGTACAAGTCAATATAATAATGAGATTTGCCACAATGTTTTATTTACATATTACATTACATGTTATTGTAACATACACTGATCGGTCATAACATTAACACACTCTATCAGATATTATATACCACTAACCTGGTGACAGGATCACGGGCACCTAATGCCCACCAAAAGTCCCAGCCTGTCAGGTCTGACCCCACAGAAAATCAAATATCGCACAAATCGCAGAAAAATATCAATATTGTCCACAAAAGAAAGCCGCCAGAACATCTAGTGCACTACAGACCACCGCTCAGGCAGAAACCCCAAGGCCACCAATCTGACCTCCAAACCCCCTGGATCCCACAGTACACCCTGCCTCCCCCAGAGGTCTTGTGGAGTCTTGCTTTGAGGGGCCAGAGCCACCCTGGCAGCACAAATGGAACCTATATTATACTGGGCAGAATGATTTGTGTTGTACTGTTCTGGCTGATCGGTGTATAATGTAGTACCCGAGAGAGCTAAAGTACTAAAAGTCCATATAGTAGAATAAAAATATAGCACTAAGTATAGATTTCCTATTAATGATGGGGGGAAAAATCATTGAGTCTGACTGTTAAAAAATATTTTTGCTTTCAGGCGGAAAGCTGAAGAGGAGCGGATCAGAAAAGAGGAAGAGAAAGCCAGACGAGAATTAATAAAACAAGAGTACCTAAAAAGGAAACAGCAGGAGTTGACTGAAGAGCAGGAACAACCTCAACCAAAGCCTAAACCCAAACCCAAGCCCAAGAAGCAAAGACCAAAATCTGTGCTGAAGGAAGAGCTTTCCACAGACACACTTCCGAAATGCACTCCAGCCAGTAGGTTTCCCCCCCCCCCTATGTGCTTTCCTACTTTTTAGTAAAGACTTTACTAGACCCCTTATACAGTAATACTGTGCTTATACTAGTGACTGACAAGGTAACAGTTTCAGATGATTTCTTAGACATTCCTGTAAATTTACTGGAAAATGTTAAAGAAAACTGTTTCTTTGTATCCTGTCACATGCAGCTATTCACAAAACAAAAATAACCCTGAGGGGAGTACATAAGAGAGGGTGATTGTGCCCCCTGGTGCATGTGAATCAAACCCTAGGTACATTTTAGTGATGTGTACTTCAGTTCATGACAACACTAGCAGTTTTTGTATATTCATAAGAGAACAACTATGAGCCGCATGAGTGAATTGTATCTTCGGCGAAACCATTATATTGGTGCTAAAAAAATTAATAAATAAAAACATATACCTAAAATGCAAAATTAAGATATTGCAGCATGAATTTGACATGGTTACAGACCCTATAGATTTTTAGCCTTTTAAGCTTTTACCAAATTTAAACCAATTTAATCAACAATCTTTACAGGACATATGCTTCTAGGAGATTACACCAATTTTAGTATCAATACTCGTAATGAAATATGAATCATTTGCATTTTAAATTATTATTGTTTGAAGCGAGACTGTATAATAATGGAAAAAAAGCTATTTTTAGGGCGGACGTAAAATCATTTTTTCAAAACAGCTGAAGTTAACAACTTGAAATTTTTAGGCAAGCAAAATCTGTAATCTCCATTTTGTATAAACTTCGGAAATAGCTTCTTAGGCACACGCATTTAAGTAAATAAAAAGTAAAAAAGTTAGCACCAGTACTGTGTTTGGCCGATTGGGATTGTCAGACCAGGGTTATACAGCTGTTGGGTGTCTGGGGTCTCCGCAAAGATTTTATTAATGCAGCATATTAAATTATTCGTTAAAATATATCATTTCGGGTTTCCTTCTAATATGCCAATTTTATAAACAAGTAGCATGGTTTTCACTTACTAGAGACTGATGTATTTATGTACAATGTGAAAGTTAAGTTGAAATTTAAATGACACTTATAAAGACTGAGTTCATTTTAATATTTGTATCAATATTTTTATTTCATTTTTATTTCAAACCCCTCCCCAGATGAGAACCTGATTAGTGCCCAGTCTGGCTCTAATCTCTCACTGGCCTCTGTTGCCACTACTGAAGCAGACAGTGTGAACTCGGGAGGTGCAGGATCTCAGCGGTATGTTGAGTGCACATCAATGCATGCTTTTAATCATGCTTTCAAAATTGATTCTTATTCTAACTGATCCAGTCTGTGACCTCTCAGTGTTATGGACTATTGGTCTTATTGACTTGTTTCCATGAACAGGGGGGACTCTGTGGAGTCATTTTCAATGCTCAGTCGGACAACCGAGCGAGACTGGGACAACGGGTCTACTGCGTCTTCCATTACATCAACGTCCATGGCAGAATATACTGGTAAACTATTTGACCTTTATTTTTCAAATATGGGGCCAGTTTTCTCAATGAGCTTTGATACACATTATGGTGTTTTTATACAGTAAGTAGTGATGGGTCATTCATGAACGATTAGTTCTTTTTGAACGAGTCTTTAACATGAGTCAGAAGAACAAGTAGTCTCAGAGAATTTTCTACTTTGCAAACGCAAAGCATCGCAAAACCTCTGTAGATTATGTATAGGAAACAGAAATGAATGGTTCATCTTGTGAGTCTTCTAGTGCTAGTCATTCGTTCTTTTGTTATGTGACTCCCATAAACGCTTTGCAGTGCAATAGATTAGAAAGAACGACTCGGACTAGAAGATATGATGGTGAGCTGCTCATTCTGTTTATCATAATATGTCCTTAGATGCATTGTAATGTTTTCATTACTGGAACTATAGATAAAAGTTGTGTATGTAAATGTGTTCAGGGTCTGTTTATTGAAAATATAACATTTTATTTTATTTCTGATCAAATTAACTAAATAACTCAAAAAAAAAAAGATTCTGAGTCACTAAAATGATCCAAACTTCCCATCACTAGTTTATATGATATAATACAATCTTTCTATAATACAATGCAAGTGTTGGAGACCGTGCATGAGTACAGAATGCTGGTGGTTTATTCCTATTTTTGCCTTTTGATTGAATATATATAAAAAACAACAGATATATGTGCAGCAAAGTGCAAGTAATGTTTTTCAAAGATGACACCTTTCTATAAAATGTCAAATAAAATGTTTGGTTTAAGCTATGGGTGCATCTCTGTGCCCTGGATGTGTTATATATCTTGCATTTAGGTACACAAGACTTGTTCTCTTATTTTAATTGCAATAAAATAAACATCACTGGTGTAAGGAGACCGTGCATTATGAATCGTCAGATCAAACAATGTCCGTCATGACATTTTGAATGATGATTTAATGAATTTCAGTCATTTTTCAGTAGCAGTAAAAAATAAATAAATAAAAATAAATAAAGATTTAACAGGTTTATTAGAAATATAACCTGTTATCCATGCAAGATCTTACTTGCATTTTAGAAATAATATAATCTATTGTATAAAACAGCTTTTCTTTTTTCTGATTCCAATCGCCCCTCCTCTCAATTTTAAATCTCCGCAGGTCCTAAACTTTTCAAGGAGCCAAGTGCAAAGTCTAATAAGCCGATAATCCACAATGCCATTTCTCATTGCTGCTTGGCCGGAAAAGTAAATGAACCACAGAAGAACTCAATTCTCGAGGTTAGTTTTCAATTAAGACAGATAAATCATATCACTTAATAGATTTAAAAACATGGAACAGTTTTGCTAAAGTAGAAATAATTTTTTGTACATGTACCTGCAGGAAATCGAGAAGTCCGAGTCAAACCACTTAATGATTCTCTTCCGTGATGGTGGCTGCCAGTTCCGTGCACTCTACTCATACTATCCTGACACAGAGGAGATCCACAAGCTGACCGGCACAGGGCCTAAGAGCATCACCAAGAAGATGATCGATAAGCTCTACAAGTACAGTTCGGACCGCAAGCAGTTCACAGTCATACCTGCCAAGACAATGTCTGTCAGCGTGGACGCCCTCACCATTCATAATCACCTGTGGCAGGCCAAGAGGCCTGCTGTGCCAAAAAAGAGTGCAAAATGAAGCTTCTGAGTACTGTAATCAAGGGATGCTCTTGTACGTGCTGTACGTTTGGAAAGACCACAAAGATGTCCACAACGACCTTCTCTTCTTGTTTCGTGATGCATCAAGAGTGGCTGTGTATGAATGAATGTCCGGACAGTCGACATACTCCTTGTTTGATCGGTTCATGGTGGAGATTTTGTTCTGTTCCTGAAGCCTGTGGCATTTTTGTTGATTGAGTTCTTGTTACTTGAAATACATTTTCAGTTTGGCAAGCTCATGCAGACAGCTGAGCTTTCCTTTCTGATCAGCAGATGTTTTGTCTCTTTTCTGTAAGAGAGCTACATCGAAGTGAGGTCTGCTGCTTATGAAGATCATAACCCAAATTCATGTAGTAAAGTATTTACAGAGTTAACTGACATTTTTTTTTCTTCTTTTTTTAAACCATGCTGCTTTGAACTGTCTTCTGTATGACACTGTATGACAATCCCAGTCATACATGTCCATGGCCTTCACGCATCGTGGTACTATTTGTCTATTTATTCAGCGCTTAAAAAGCAAATCAGCTGTAGCACTGCTGTATAGAACTACGATGGACCTTTTTAAATAGCGAATGAAATAGGCTTTGGTACATGTCTCAGCTCTTTTGTTTTGCTACTCTAATGCTACAGGTAGTGATTTCTCCACTGGACAGCTGCGTCCTTTAAAATGGTGCACTCATGGTCATGTTTTAGTGCTTTTTTTTCCCCATGCAATGTAATCACGAGTGATGTCGTCTCTGAAGCTTTGTTTCTCAATGCAAAAGAGCAGCATGCTCTATTATGAAGAGTGTCGCTGTAGTTTGAATGACAGTATTTAATATATTCATAATCAGTTACTTCCTTTGCAGTTGCTGTCTAATTATTTACCCATGTTTAAAACATTCCTTGGAGACAGGAAGGGAAAAAAAAGGTGTCAACACTGCCGAATCCTTGTTTAAACATTTAAAACACTTGCTTTAAATTTGGGGGGTGGGGGTCAGGATCAAAATAGTGTTGCACATGCACTTTACTTCTTAGAGAAGGTGACCTTTTAGGCATAGAAGGGCACACAAGCTTTGTGCTCAGAAGAATTGACATTAAATATTTGCTTATTACTTATTACACTAAAAATCTTTTAAAAAGACACTAATATTTAATTCAGATGAGCAAAAATAATGGCCCAGTGAAAGTTCATAATACTACTGCTTTCCAGAAGGTATACTTCAGACTTTGGTTCGAATAGGTTGCTGCATTTGTTTACTTTTAAATTACCGTTTTGTATATTTTGTCTGGTTATATCTATATATATATATATATATCCTCAAAATTTGTACTGATTTTGCTCACCATTCTTTTAAAACACTGTACTTTTGGTCATTTTACTCTCTCCACCTTACCATTATTTATTTTAAACATAGGCACTGAGAATTGAATAAATTTTCAATAAACTCATTTTTGTCATTTTTGGTTCTTTAGTGTTTTGTTTTTCATTTTATAAACATCCATTCATGCTCATTTAAGTTATTATTATTATTATTATTTTTTTTCTGTGGGTCAGACACGTTGCGTAGGAGCGTTACCCGACTGGAACACCTTGATTTATGCCTTTGAGGTGTCTTTTGTATCCTTGACAATCCACTGAAGACACAGATGTAGCATAGCAACATGTAGTTTAACATCAGTGGGGGTTTTATGATTACTGGTATTTGGTCATTTGGAGAGTGAGGGATATAAACTTTTGCAACATGAAAGGTATGTATAGAGCCATGTCAAATAGTGATGATGAAAATAGATGGTGCAAGCTAAGATGGTTGTTTTATTTATTTTTTAATTATTATTGTCTGAATAGCTTTTTTCCTGGTATGGGGAATTTTCCAAAGTTTGGGCTTTGTGTCTTCTGAGAGCTGTGTGCAGGTATCGGATTATGTTTGCAATGAAATCCCAACAAGTAAGTACACTCAGGATATTTTATAATAAAAAGTTTATTTAAAATAATCTGTTTAATTAGACAGAAAGGTTGGTTAGATTGGAAAGACAATCTAATTCTCATCTTAAAACATATTTCTACCTGTTAATGGGTCTTATCCTAGGCTATCCTCTTGGCCTGTCCTCCCTGGTGTTTTTAAGGACAAACATGGGTGAGATCAACACAACCGTTTTTAACGACACCACTCTGTCCTCAGTCACCAGCCTCACTTTGACTCAAACTGGAGTTACGTCTATAGCACCAGGGGCATTCGCCCAGTTTCAAAGTCTCAAAGTTCTCAATTTACACATTAATGGTCTCTCGCAAATTACCTCAGACTGGTTTATCCATAAAGAGGTACTAGAGATGCTCATCCTGACCAATAACAGCATTACAGTTTTGAATGAAGATTCCTTTACTGGCCTTGTGGGACTCTCGAACCTGAACGTTTCCCTGAACCAAATTCACACCATTGCATCAGATAGCTTTCGCTCCCTGGGACACTTGAGACATCTGGACCTGTCTCACAACAAGCTAAGACATTTGAGTGTGGACACCCTCATTCCATTAAACAACACTGAAATCCTTTTGCATGGAAACCCCTGGGACTGTTCCTGCAGTGTGTATGAGTTCTCTCATTATTTAAGAGGTGAGTGTTAATGAATAGATGATCTACAGATAGAATATGGGAACGTACTGTTTATATTGGAGCTCTTCAATTAATTGAATTTCAATTTGGACTTCCAACAGTAATAAAGGTACAATAATCAAGAATAAATTATCATTCTGTTGCCTTCTGTCCTCAGCTTGTTTTATGAGGTTTACTTTTTAGTGGCGCTACTAAAAGCCCAAACTTACTCTGTCAGGCCGTGGTATTTATCTTATTTTGCAATATTTTTTATTCAGTTTTACAGTTGAATTATATTTAAAGGTCCATATTCAAAGTTTCCCAAATAATCTTGATTATGATTTTTTACCATAATCGAGCAGCCCTAGTTTACACCATTTTATGTGCACTGTTGCTGTATCAGCAGGCAAGGCAGGATAACTGCTATGGGCCTCAGGCCAGTAGGGTGCTGACTAACTGATTTATTATAAAATAATGGTATTGTACGGAGTCCCTAAAAGGACATATGTGACAAAAATCCGTTGCATTAAAAATAATAATAATAAAATAAAATCTGGAAAAGGAAAAAAAGAAGACACTGGATGCAAAAAAACTGGAGAAGAAAAAACCCGGGACCACGTGACCCATACTTCCCTATCAATCTTCCAGCGCCCAAACACGGAAAGTATATCGTGCCCGTCTTCCTCTTCTTCTTCTTCTTTTTTTTTAGTGGTGGGCAGCCAGCTTTTAGTTGCATTACTGCCACTCACTGGACTGAATCGGTAACACGCCTCTTCCCGGTGAAGGCTCAAGTTTGGCATTACTGCCACCTGCTGGACTAAATCGGAAACGCTGAAGAATCAAGTTATGCGATATCTCACAAACGTTTTGCGTGATCTCGCACGTATACTCTTGATATATTCAAGCTTACATTTTTTAAAGCCAATGTTAAATTTTTTTCACCCATGTCCTGTTAGCAGCCCCCCATGTATTTTGTCCAGTAGTATGGAATACTGGTTGGAGATGCCCTCCTGTAAACTTTTTCCTAGGGCCCTAACAGACTATAGAACTGCCTCTGGCTTGTCATTGATAGATAAACAGGTTTCTGGAGCAAAATGAGCAGTGATTGTGCATGACTGCACTATTCATCATATTGCCTCCTTTTCTAAATTAGTGTCATATCAGTGTACGTAAATCAATCCATTCATCACAATTTTAAAATACATAGATTAACTTGTGTTATAAATGTGCAATGTGGAAATAAAGAAATTTCAACACAACTTTGGTTTTATCCTAACTTCCACCTGAAAGATGTTTATAAGGAGACTTGCAGTTCAGCACATATAGTAATGTTTCCTCAGTCATCTTATTATCTGTGTTAAACGGGCCATTATTATACACAGCCAGGTAACTGTGCTGCAATTATGAGAAGCCATTAGGGTCAGTTAGGGTTAGTTTTGCAGTATGGTTAGTAGAATGCAGTAGGTGAAATGTATCATACTTTAAATTTCAGGAGGAAAAAAATCTGGTGATAAAAACCTTCTCTTGTATTCTTCAACAGGGTTAAGAAAATTGTAATTCTAAACATTGTTTTAAAGCATGTTAATTAACACTATTCAAGCTGATTACTCCAGTTGTGATAGAAAACCTTTTTGGAATGATTTAAAAAATGAAGCTGAGGACTTCCTCTTTCAGAATACTCATTTAAATATTCTAAAAATGGGATTTAAATGTTTTTCCTGAGGCGCTTCTCATAAACAAACTCTCCCTGGCCACATTTTAGCATGCAAGAATAGTAAAGTTGATATCGAAATGGATGTTATTGAGCCAGGAATCTGAAAATATGCAACTCATCAAAAATGCAACTTACAGTAATACCTGATTTTAATAAGTCACATTTTTCTAATCTGACAGCATTTTCAGAATTTCTAATGTAAATGCTCGTCCCACAAATGCAAATACAAATTAATATATATTTATTTGTATTCAGTTTTGATAAATGAAGTCCAGTGTTGGATAACATTGTCTTTATTTTTTATACGATATGAGTTGATACATAATGAGAACTTAATCATAATTTTTAAATACTTTTTAATACATGCATCTCACTTAGTATAATCTATAGTTCTCCATGTCTCAGCACTGTTCTTGCAGTTTGAATTTGTGTTGAGTTGTTTACAGAGCTACGAAAGGCCTCCCGGCTGCAGAATGAGATGGAAGTGCTCTGCGAGAGCCCGACTCATCAGCGAGGAAGACCTGTGTGGAATGTGTCCAAATGTGAGAACCCTGTAACTGCTATTACAACCGTAAACAGCCAAACCGTCACACCAGAAAGCACTAATCTGTCTACTATTATCAGCTTAGTAGGTAGGTATACCTAGACCAAAAAAGTCACACTCTAATATTTCATTGGATTACTATCATTTGATGCATTCACTAGGGCATCATTTCTAATAGGCTTATGTAAAGTCACAACATTTAGTTCCTTCCAGAGTCACATTCATTTGATGTTCTAAACTAGATTTTCTCATTTGACAAAATGTTGCCATATTTTGTTAATGAAGCTGCAAAATACCCCCTCCCCTCCCTCCTTTCTACTAGTGTCTTATTACTACCATAATTGGACCACCACTTTTCTTAAGACCTAGATTCTACTAAAAATACCAGAAAATCTAATACATATCTTTTGCCAGTGGTACTTTGTGCCCTGGTATTTGTTATTTGTGTTTTGTCAGTTTTGTACCACAAAAAACAAGAACAAAAGCATCGAGTGACCATCCAACCTTTCCCAGAAGAACAAGAAAGAGCAAGACAAGCCTATTCAGACGGGAGGCCAATGCCAGAAATGTCTAATAAGGTTGAATCCATTCCGTGTGACCAGAAAAAGAAACAATCAAATAACAGACTTTTATTAAAGCTGGACCAGACAGCACTGGAGTCACAAATTTACCAGATTTACAGCAGAGGAATATACCAAACAAGAGAAATGACTGGCCGAGCCAAATCAGCAGGGCCTGTACTGTCTAGATCTGGGGGCTTTGGGAGACGTCCAGACCCTGAAGTAAAAGATACACGTCTGTGGATGACGAAGGATCAAGAAATACATGGTGGACGGACGGAACATAAGGTTGTGGGGTTTGATGGGGAAAAGACTGAACCAAAAGAAATAGAATGTGAGTATGGAAGTGAAGAAGAACAAGTGGGAAAAGCTGAAAAGGAGAAGAAATGTAGACACGCTGACAGACAAAATGATGAGTTTATCACTGCGTTGAAAACAGAAGTCAAGTTTGAACAGGATTTTGAAGGCAGGGAAGAGGATGAATATATTTTAAAGGAAAATGTACAAGATCTTGGATTTCTGCATACTAAAGACTCTGTGCTCAATGAGGAAGACTATGATTCTGATGATGATGATGATGATGATGATGATGATGATGAATATAATTCAAACTCCAGTTTGGCAAGATCTCAACCCCAGGAGCATGATGATGACTCCCAGCCTTTGGGAGATGTTGAGAACATGCCATACCTCACTATTGGAGCTGATCCAGAAAAGCAAAGGGCAAATCCAGAGCAGATTTGCACTAAGGCTTCCACCAGACCGTTGAATTTAAGACCCATCAGGCGCACATTATCCTGGCCTCCTACTGCGGCTCAGTGGAAAAAGCACTGGGCTCGAACCCAGCATGTCCCTAATGTTTCTCCTAAGCTCATTTTCGTCACACAGTATGAGTATCATATAGGCATGTTTCCCTCTGGCGTTTCTTCAGCTATTCCACAAAATGTTGAACAAGCCAGTTGTTCAGGGTTTCCTGAACGGCAACTACAAATAAAGGGCCTTGCACACATTCAGTCTGCGGAACCTTCTATGGGACTTGGCCAAATTGTCAATCGATCTTGCATCCAAGACCTGTCCAGACTGACCAGTGATTATGTAGAGATAAATGAAAGACAGTCTGAACTAATCAAAAATAATCCTCCAATAGATGGTGCGGAACATTATGACTCAGTCACTATTAGACCACTATGTGGAAAGATGAACTCTGAAGCTGCCAGTGAGGTGAAGATGAGAAGCAGCAAGAAGAAAAACACAAACAAAACTCCAAAGGATGGACAGAAACGATCAGCCATACCGGCGAGGCGCCCGAGAAGAGCAGAAAGAGACGGAAGGAAAGTGCTGCGAGACAGACAAAGGGATCAGTCTCACTCCAGCTCAGGTGCACACCCTTCTGGAGGATCTCCTAGTGATGACAACCTGCTTGAGGATAATGAATACACCTTCATAGATCTTCTACATGAAGTGGTAGAGAACCATGGTCGCTGGACACGAGACAGGTGGAGGGAAAGTCATATGAAAAAGCCAAAAACTAAACAAGTCACTAAATCTTAAGGAACTCCATAGCAAGCAATGGAAAATGCAATAATAATTTAGACATGAAAAATAGCAAGATTAGCCTTAAATACATAGTGCTTTTGTAAACTATAGTACAGGTCGACTTATAGCTCAGTGCTGTTGAATTCTCAAATCTGAAGGAGTGGATTCATTTTCTAAAACAGCACAATGGAGATAGAAGTCTAATAGTATAATTTGAATCACAGGTTTATATTAATGAGTTCTAATACAGTATGATTTCTACAGTAACAAATAATTGAAAGGAACTTGTATGCTTGATGTTCCTCATACTATCCTCTTGACAACTGAATAAGGAGATAGATGGAGATGGTTTACTCTATCTGAGAGTTTATAGGACTTTATAGGATTCTTGGTAACAAGAAAGATGTTTGTGAGGCAATGAATGCTTTAGCTCCTAAATGATAAAAGGAACCAACTTTTTTTAAAGGTGATTACAATAAAAGTAACTATAAACAGATAAAAATAATTAAGTGTGATTTATTAACAAATTTAAACTTTCAATTGCTTTGGGATGAGGAGGATAAAACGCAGGACGTACTCGCTTGGTAAATAATATACTTGTTAATATACTTGGTTAGTGCTGTTTGATTGGTTCAAATGAATGTTTCAAATTGAAATAAAATTTCAAGTGTTCTAATTGGTATTTTTATTTTATTTTTAAATGTTTTTCATTAAAACATCTATGACTGCTGTTGAAAGGTTGAATCCAACATTATTTTCCAACCCCAGTGCCTTCTACAGATAAAGTGGGAAACCCAATGCAATATGTTTGTAGTTTCTTAGCAGCAAGCTCGGCAGCTAACTTGGATGTATGAGTCTGATGTATATTGAACAGCATAATGTACAGTCACTGTATGTTTTAGATTGAATAAATTAATAAATCTGTATCTTGATTATCCTAAAGATATTGCCTGTAGATACAGCGTAGCTGAATTAAAGGATAAGAAGTTTTTTTCGAAAATATCCTTTGAATTAAAAGATGAACCATTGCAATATTTGCTATAAATGTCCAAAGTCGATTCCAATAACTAAAACCCCTTTAAATTAAATTCTATCTAAAACATCACTTAGCCCCATATTACACTTAACACCATCACATTATTGATTATTTTCCTCTAACAGCACACCTCTGCAAAATCAGAAGTTTCATGTAGCCTGACCAGAATGATTTCACTTAACACGCCATAATTTAATGCACATAAAGAAAACCATTATTTCTGGCTGCATGCAGCATTTATTGAATCATTCGTACATGTTGGAAGTACACAGACTTCATATAAGAAATTGTACAAAATGGATCAGTTCTCCTTTACAATGTACTGTTCTACACAAAAAAACAGGAGCCAGCAAATGTAAACATAGGTCTCTTGTAAGTTTGGCAATTAAAGGACATGCATTGTCCATATGTCTTCTATCTTTATTGAAATGCTCACATGACTTTACATACCATGAAATCAAAATAGTTGAAGGCGGTCAGTAGTTGGGTAAAAAAAACATAGGATTTCTAACTTTCAAAAGAAATTTTGGTGACCAAGCGGACATGCATAAGAAATGACAAGAAAAAGAAAAGGAACTAAACCTTTAGTCTACTTTAGAGCAATCCACTCCTC
This sequence comes from Clarias macrocephalus, assembly GCA_011419295.1. Taxonomy (NCBI): domain Eukaryota; kingdom Metazoa; phylum Chordata; class Actinopteri; order Siluriformes; family Clariidae; genus Clarias; species Clarias macrocephalus. The sequence continues at coordinate 154,314 of JAAGKR010000022.1, read as the reverse complement.
AAACCATTTTAATGGAGCCATGAGCATGATAATTGTGTAATATTGTGGATGAGAAGCATTGACATCCTTCTGCCTGGAGATCGTTTCGGACATTGAAGCGAACGTGTAAACAGGCGGACAAATCGAGCTTGTACATTTCAAAAATCCCAACTTTGGAAAAGGCTTACAGACTTACAGTAACTGGCCAAACATTATGGCATAACGATTCTCTCAGTATGGCTAACATGTTTTGAGGGCTGCAGTGATATCTTTGAATCAATCTTCCTTCTGCTAGCTTAGCAGCTTCTCCTCAGTCACCTGAGATGGATGGATTGGGAAATATGGCTTGACAGATATCCATTTGATCTTCAGTATGCACTACAGTATAGGTTGATACAAAAACTACAGTATTCACTGGATAGAACCATGAAGGGTGAAGAGAAATAAACTGCTGCAAGGCAAGGCATCTATAATCAATAAATGTATTTATTATAAATATATTCCTTCATGACGTGGCTGTCGAACCCAACAGAAGCAATCAAGGTTTGCACGTCTGGCTTCACATATCAAAAAATTACCCTGAAAAGAATTCTGCAACTATTCTACACTACTGTTCCAATGTAGCTTTAAAATGACATGCAACATGTAGAAATCAGATGTTTATACAGTATATGCTTTGTAATGAACTTCTTTTGCGTTCAAACAAGAAATGGTAACTTTTTATATGCTAACGCTGCTGAATGGTTTCCTCGTAGTTTAGGGTTAAAGGGTCATGCTATACTACGCTACTCCATTCAGACCAGCAGAGTTTAGTGCAACATACCTGCAAATTCTAATGTTCTAGTTATGATTTATGTTTTTTCATTGAATTACATTGAATAATAAATCTAGTATCCAAATAAACATATGGATAAAAATGTTATAACCTTTTAAATTTTCAGCATTAATACAAATAGGGAAAATACTTCATTGGTAACATTCAGGCAATATGGCATTACAAAACAGCATGTTTACCCATTATGATCTGTATCAGTAGGATGAATTATAAATAATTAATAAAACAATTTCTCATGAGCAGCCCTTCTTTGAGAGCAATTTTAGTGAGAAAAATGTGACTTTCTATCCTGTTATAATGACAGAAGGCTCTCATTTTAAACAGGGTGCTTGTGATATTTGATATAAAAGTAATTACTGGTTCTTTTTTTTCCAAAGTGGTGAGAAAGCACCCAAACTGGATCGATAAACGCTTTTCATACTAAAATAATACTTGATATGATAAATTCATTTGATAGTGATCACATAGTTCATGGTGAGAGTCTGATTTCACTGGTTGGGTAATCTAATCTAAAATACTTGTGCTTCAAGGACAAAACAATAATATGATAAATACTGAAGGTTCAGTGAGCATGTCAAAGGATATGTACCTACATGTATATACATTAATGTGTCACTTATATTTACTGATTGTTAATGTCTTCTTAAAATCTCAATAAATGGCAGTCATTATTTGTTTCTGTTCCTCTCACTCTATTTCATACACTGTCCAGAGGAAAACTTGAACAGCATATTTGGTCCAGAACATGACGTCTACGTCTCCTGGTCTTGTAATCTGTCTAAACTGGCGAAAGCACAGCAACCTTTCTAATCCAACATGCACACAGATTCCACGTCTGTCATCGAAAAATAAAAACAGGGGAAGTTAACAGTGATGGTGTAGATAACCCCCCCTCCCCCTGTGGCCTTGGAGGGCAGCGTGCTTCAGGGGATGTGGCTGTGTAGCAGGGACAGGAGGCACCCTTCATGCATGCTCCAAGCTGAACTCTGTTTTTCAGAGATGAGTCTCTCCTCGTGTCTCTGTGCCATATTCCTGCTTCAGCTTGGCACCTGCCTGGCATACAGGCAACTCGTCGGGTACATGTGCCAACGGGTCTGACCGGATAATGTACCTGGAGTAAAGAAAGCGTTGGTGTGCGTGTGTCATTCATCAGCAGTGTTACATATACTGTAGTATAAACTGTGATAGTCAACTCCCTTTACAGCAACGCTCTGTCTTTCTATATCAACAGTAATCTCATAATTTTGGATAATATTCACCATTGGGGAAGAAAAGTATTTTCATTTTGGAGAATTTTTACTTATAAAAAATAAAATATATACTTTCTACTCCAACACATTTTGCAACATCTAATCCTTCTTGCTTAATTGTGGAAAAAGTAGAAATGCTCAATATGCATTTCTACTTGAGAGAAAAAAAACAAACATACTCACATTTAATGTATTAAGCTTGTATTAATACAGTACAAGCCTTTCATTAACCTTTGTGATGCTTTCCAAAGTCACCATGTTACTGTCTGCAACTTTCCTCTTTTGCTTTCCAATTCTTGCTACACTGTTAAGTGCTAAGAATGTCTAAGCCTCTTTAAAATAGATGGCAATTCACGCAATTACGCATAGTAGTGAGCAGAATTACCCCTTCAAATATTACTATTGTACTTTGAGTAATTTCCTACTTTTTACTTTTACTCTGCACAAAAACTACAGTAAATGTCTGTACTTTTACTTAACTACTGTACAATTCTTCCTGGTGTTTCGTTACCTAACCAGAGTGGTAATATTTGAAGTGGGAACTTCGTCACCTCATGACTATTATGCATAACTGTCTGACTTGTCTTTTCTTCGAGACATGCCTAATAATGTAGCAGGTATTTAAAATTAGAATCAGAGCTGGTTGCAAACAACTATAAAAACAGTACTTCACTTCACAATCGAGGAGCAGGAGCAGAGAGAGAGAGAGAGAGAGAGATTTTATTTTACTATGAAAAAGGCTACTGTGAGGTAATATAAGCCCGGTACTTTTAAAAGTAAAAGTACTTTTTGAAGTAAAGTTGAAGATGAGTACCTCTGTACTTCTCAAGTACTCATGTAAACTGAGAATTTCTACTTTTACTTGAGTAATATTTGCCTTTGGGCCTCTCTATTCATAAACCAGTACAGGATTTGTGTACTTTGTCCACCAATGACATCATGCAGAAATGTAGTGAAATAAACAGTACATATATTTGCTGTAGGATGTAGTAGATTGAAAGTAAAAAGTGTTATCTGATAAAACTTCTCAAGTTAAATACAGATATTTGAAATATGTACTTCAGTACAGTAACAAATTAAATGTACTTAGTTACCCCCCAACTATTACAAGATTAGTGCAACAGCCTACAATAGTGAGCATCAAGAAAAATTACCAAATAAAATCTTGACTCTCTCCACTTCCACAACCATTTAAACAATAGTTTTTTTTTTTTTTCAATTTGTGGAAGAGAAGATTTTTTTTAAAAAATGCTCTCTCTGTAAGCCTCTATCATTCTCCAAATAATTCTGAGTAAACCCTTTTTTTTTCTTGCGAGTGGACATGTTCTTTAATGGGCTAGTCTAATGTTACTTGCTGCAGTGAAATCTTTCGTTGTGTAAATAAATCCATCATTATCATGATTATATCATGTCTCTCACCAGATACAGTAGTTAGTTACAGTATGTAATTGTAAAGCACAGAAAAGGATTGCTACACCACAACTGAACACACTGACAGCAATGTAGCCTGGAGCTAGTTATTAGCCACTTGAGAGTTTCCTTTAGCTAGCTAGCTGTTTTACCTTAGTTTATTGTGTCCAAATCTTATTTCCTGAATATTCATCAATAAATAAATATTCAATGCTAACACTTTGACTTGGGTAAATAACATCTATTTGGACTAGTTTTGCATGCAGCTTGATAAAACTAAAACAGTTGTGTGGAATTCTACTTTAACCAACCAAGATGACTTTTTCCACAAATTTAGCTTCCAATAGCTGAGAGCATGATCTTTGCTAAGCTACCAAACAATCCAGTGTCTCAGTACACTATTAGTATCTATTACACACCGAAAGCAGGAAACATTGATGTATATTCATTAAAGAGAAGGAGACTAATATCTGGGATTTTTCTTTAAAAATGTTTGGGATTTTTTTCTCTGTAATAGTGACTGACCTGCATGTTGACTGCTCATGAATGCTTATTGTTGTCGGATTCATTTAATGGCCTTATATTACCAGATCTATGTCTCTAGAGTGACATAAGACCCTTTTCAATAAATAGATTAAGCAAGAGTATAATCATAAAAATAATAATATTAGAAAATTAGAGCCACAATGAATCACAGTACTACTACTTTTGATAAAGTACATTTATAACCGAGTGGTTTTGTACTTTGACACAAGTGGAAATAACTTTTACTGGAGAAATATTTGACTTTGAGGTCTTTTGACTTTAAGTGTTATTTCTTACTGCTAGTCACATCAATTTGAAGGATGCTTGAGGGAAATTTAAATCAGTGAATAGTTCAATTATAATACTCCACTACCTCTAGATGGTGCTAGTGTACCAGAGTAACAGATCCTGGATGACTGTGCAATGATTTATAAATCTGACCATTTCTAAATTATTGACACTAAGCTCCTGCTTTCCTAAATCCCACACTAAATTTAGTTTTCCAATCCAGATAGTGAGGCGTGAGAGTACAAACTTTGCTGTTTTCTCTCACTGTACATTCTTTACAGTTTTAAGTTGTTAAAGCTATCCATACGGTATACCATAATCGATTTAGCCATAATGATCTATAGTGATGCAAGACTGTACAGACAGGTTCGGAGCATTCATAATTCATGTGCCTTACTTTTCTTAGGTAACAGGCTAACATAGAGAAAATGCTATGTTCAAAATGCTGTAATTCTTTGGGGCTTACACAATATCATTGAGCTCCAGAACTGTGTCTGGAGGAGGATTGATCAGCACGTAGGACAGCGTGTTCTGATGATCATTCATTTCGTCTGCGAGGGAGAAAACGAAAGAAAATGAAATTAATATAAAAACAAATCATCAATGCACCACTTAATAATAATTATTATAAAACTCAAACATTTTCTCTACTACACATACTGTATCAGTCAAAATTACTAATAATAATGTGGCACAGTAATGGCTTTATAGTATGTGATTTGGATTTGCTTCTAAAAGTGAAACTTGACTAGTACTGAATTAAATACAGAGCTTTCTACTGAAAATGTATGTTGGCGTTCCATGGAAATCATAACTGTGGTTAGTGTTTGTGTGTAAATGTAAGTGTAGGACTAATCCTGAGAATCATACTTCTTTCTGCTTTGGTTGAGTGGGTTTCAGGGCCAGCGCTGTGTGTTTTACCTGTGTGTGAGTGACAGAGCAGTGTGATGCTGGGGAGATAGAAGGGGGACTCAAGCTTGGGAACAAAGTGCCTCTGCTCGTCCAAACCCACCTGTTTGAGCCACTTATACAGCCAGGCCGGGTGAAAGAGAGAAAAGGGCTGACCGTTATTGTGCGGCCAAGGCTGTGTTTACGTACCACCATGCAGCTGCAAGCGCTTCCCATGCGCCCACGCATGCACACGCTATCTGCAGCCAATCATCGAGCCATCCATACACCTGGCCTTTGCATCAATGCCATTCCGAGAGACCACCTCACGGCACGTCGCCAGCTTGCCATGCCAACACGCAGGACTGACACACAGATAAAGGCATGCTCGGAGTATCTGACACACCCACCAAGGCAAGGCTCAACCAATCAGAGTGAAGCAAAATACATTGGTAGTGTGGGACTCAATAGAAAAGGGGAAAAAAAAAGAAAAAAACTAAAAAAATTTACACAGAAAAATAAAAATGCTCTGCATCTCTGTGCCTTCCCTAGTTATATTTCTCTGAAATATCTTACAGCGGGTTTAAAAGTGTGACTAAAATCTCAGGTGTCACCTTCCCAACACACGCAGAATGCTTTCTACTCCACTCTGTCCAAAAACATCCTGGAATCAAAGTCCTTCAGCACATCATCATCATCATCATCATCATCAACATCATCATCATCATCAGGTGCCTATAACTAGGAATGTACCTTGTGTACCCTCTGTTATGTAGGTACCCTCTTCAGGCAGTACCATACAGAGGAGAAAAAGAACTACATCACTAGTCTAAGAGGAAAATCAGGGCCAAAATCATTTCAGACTAAGAAAAGGATCATTTGTTTTGTTATTCTGACACATGACTTAAATTCTTCCCAATGGTGAGGAAAATTCTGGTTTTGTTATCTATTCACGAAGAACATTTATACAGTATACAGAAATAATACAGAATTATTTGTGACAAACAGAAGATATTTAAAGAACAGAAATACAGAAGCATACAGAAACAAACGCTTGCTTTTTAAGCATCTTCATAAAAGACTTAGTTAAACTGTTATACAATATTATATAAATGTGTCATTTGATTTTCTTAAAATAGTTTTTTTTGTATTTGGTTTGCTTTTGTATGCTGTCTGTATGATAACTAAAATGAAACCTCCACCCTGAAACAACAAATATATTTATATATATATAAAAAGATTGTGAGGTGTTAAGTGATTCTGTGGCCGATATGTTGGTCAGTGCTGCAATTTCCTTGTACATTCTTGTAAGAAGATGAGGTTTTGCAAGGTGGCACCGATGCATTTGCTAATCCCAAACATAAGTGTTCATCTTTCATAAAAAAAATTTTTTTTGACAGCTCCTAATTACAATTAATCTGAATAATTTTTTTTTTTTTTGTTGTTTTTGGGGGTGGGGGGGGGGATTTTCTCCCTAATTTAATCGTGTCTAATTCCTCCCCGTCACTAGGGGGCTCCCACATTAAGGCTACTACTACAACTCAGCCGGAAGGGCCGAAGACTATCACGTGGTTCCTCCAACCCATGTGACGCCAGCCGACCGCATCTTTTGGAATTGCTCGCTCACGCACCGTTGGGCGCGGCGTAACACACTCAGAGGACAGTGCTATCCGCTCCTTCCACTTGCGTGAGCTCACAGACGCCCCTGGTTGTAGATGTGGGAGCACCTCTTCCCTCCCCTTTGAGAGAGAACGGCCAATCAGCTCTGTCTAGACCTTCGGCTGCGAGAGGTTACAGCATCACCTGGAAATCGAACTAGCGATCTCCGGATGATAGGGAGAGCACTTTACCACTGCGCCACTCGGAGGCCCATTTGTGCTGAATTATGGTAGAGATCGCACTCCACTGGTATAACAATGTTAATGGCGGTATTAGCATGAGGGTTGAATCTTCTGTGCGTGTTGTGCGCACAGAAGATTCTTGAATTACTAAAAGTACTGCTCCATAACTCTTTATGTAAGATAAAGATATTTAAGATAAAGCAGGATCTAATTTCCACTGATACCACTATCAGCAGCCTGGTGAATGACCTTGTGGGTTACATAAGAAACCTTTAACCAAAGTTAAAACAGACTGTGTTGATGAAGTGTATCCACAAAAGTCAACACAAAATTTATTTAAACTCGTCATCGGCGAGCACACATTAATTAAAAAAATTCATATGTGGGTCGTTCAGGGTGGATTTTTCCTATAAAGCAAACTTCACTCAAGAGGCATTGCACCATTTTCAATATTGTTTTTACAAGCGAGTTCAACGTCAGATGTAAAGATTCACAGAACGGCATGCTTCAGCTGTTTTTTTTTTTGTTGAGATTTTAAAATCATCCTGATGACTAATCAGGTTTTTATCCAGCGAGACATAATTAAACACAGCAATTGAGCGCTGTGGTCCTATATTGAAACAAGGTGGTTCTGCCTCAGTACAAATAATTATGACCTTTTCCCCCAATAACAAATCACAAAACTAAATACAACCCATGAAATAAAATAAAATAAAAAAAATGAACTAATCTAGTGAAATGGAGTAACTAACATACAGAGTGACATTTTTCGACTGTTACCTTGCAAATATCCTAGATTTACTCGGTTCATCACATCACTCGCAGTTAAATTAGCTACGTCCTCTACAGAACAAGGGGGAAAGAAGCAAAGCAGAAAGAGAAGAAGAATGCAGGGGTCAAGCAAGCAACACAGAAACGAGACAGTTAAGGAGTATACAGTATTTATAGATCTTTGTGGATTTGGCAAACTTCCTGATAAATATTAAACTCTCAATATACATGGGAGGAACAGTTTTGTACTATCAATTTTAACAACTGTCTATTATTATTATTATTATTATTATTATTATTATTATTATTATATGAAATGAATGCATGAAGCTGAATAGAATACATATGAGAACGTAAAGTGAAATTAAGAAAAGGAAGAGAAACTTCAGCTGATGCAGGAACAACATCGACATGATAAAGAGTCAAGCACAGGACACTGAGAAAATTATATAATAATTTACAGTTGGTACATGCATTGTTTAGTACACTGTGATTTTTTAACTTAATAATTTCCTTAAAATATTATAGGAAATATTAGTGTTTTTCAAACCATACTGGAGTAAAATTATTATAATAAACTATAGTAAAATTACTATAGTGTAATATTACAGTTTAGTAAAGCTTGTAGTAAATTACTATAGTAAATACTACAGTTTACTACAGTAAACAATAATAATTACTATAGTAAAATTCCTGTGGAAATCCATGTAAGTAATATAGCATGACATGGTGCTGTTATGTGAAAAAAAAAAAAGACACGGTGATTTCCTCTCATCAATCACATCGATCAGCCATAACGTTACAACCATTGACATTAAAACCACCTAGGTTTTGGCTTCCACATGTGCCATCAAAACAGCTCTGACCCCTTGGTGCATGGACTCTGTGGAACCTTTGGGGGTGTGCTGTGGTGTCTGGTGTTGGGGCGTCAGCGGCAGATCCTTGTGCTGTGCTGTGGGTTGTGGCACGGAGCCTTCATGGATCTAGATTGTTTGTCAAGTGTGTCCCATGGATACTTGAGACTGAGATCTGGGGAATTTGGAGGTTAGATCAACAACCTTGAACTCTTTGCCTGCTAAGACTCATGCATAGCAGGCTGTCATACACTGGATGTTCCAATGTCTTTTTATCATGGCCGCTGCTGCTTTTTTTGGCAGGTTTGTGATGCATTGGCTTTTCTGTGAGTTTGGAATGCACAGAATGGGCTTTGGTCCCTGCAGGCATGGGTGAGCCTTTGTGCTCATGGTCCTGTTGCCAGTTTAATGGTATATAATTGATAATCAAAGTCATTCAATTCACCTGGTGGTGTGTTAATGCTGTGGCTGATCGGTGTACTTCTAGATATTACTGTACAAGGTAAAAATTTTAACCTTAAAATGGCTATAGCTCCCAATGGATAATCAATCTATAGGTGTGTTTGTGGTAATGTAACTATTAAATTTAGTGTCAATAATGGTGTAGGTTAAGTTTTAATATAGCAAACTCATGTTTTGTTGGTGGTTTATAGTGAGCTATGGCAACAACTTGGACCAACCACGTTTGTTGAAGATCATCGTCAGCCTCCTCCAGTTTTACTTTGGCTTTTAAAAATAGTGATTTTTTTTATCACTATTTTATCAGAGAATTGGGATACGTCGTATAAGGTCTGATTGGGCATCAACTAACTGCAAATATGGCTGCGGTTCCATAAGGTTATAACATTTTATAAACATCAGTTGAAGCACAGTGGTTCAAACAGCGGTCTGTGTGAGTGGGGTGTGCATGTTCTCCTTGTACTTGCTGGGTTTCCTCCAGGGAATCTGGTTTCCTCCCCCAGTCCAAAAACATGCAGTGTAACATGACTGGCGTTACTAAATTGCCTGTACTGTGTGAATGTGTGCTTGTGCCCTGCGATGAATTGGCATCCTATCGAACATCCACCCTGATTCCATGCCCCAGGGCCCCCATGACCCTACACGAAACATTATATTCTCTAGTTGATGTAAAAAATAACCTTTACATTTACAAGTATAAAGTTGGCAATAGTATTTTTAAATAGCAACATCTTGGCATTTAAGGGTGTTAAACAAGGTGGAAAAGATGAATTTATGGAGAACAAATAACAACGGTGAAAAAAATGGGAAATGTGAAGTCAATATAATTCCCCCTCGCTGCACTAAGAATGGTTCTAAGACTTTTTTCAATAATCTTTTTCATGGCATACATATATTACACAAGTAGCATTACAGGTCTTTCTTTAGTGCCTGAAAGGGTACAGCATACAAGGTATCACCTACATGCTATAACAAAGAAACCACTAATCTATTTTAATCCACTTTTCTATGTAAATATGAGACATTGCAATAAGAGATTTGTCCCTGCTGACTCACCATAGCCGATAGTGGGAAGACCCAGGTGCTTCATGCGGTTCTTGACCAGTTCAGAGAGCTCCTGTCTCTCAGAGCGTCTGTAGAGGTTGAGGCGTTGTTGGTTGATGCGTTCAGCACGGCTCGGGGGCTTTGTGCTCTTCCTGCTTAGCCTTCGTGCCCACTGCATGCTCTTCTTCCTCAGTAGCGGATGTTCTGATTGGTCGCTGCCTGTTGAGTTCCTGTGGGCCGTTTTCTCTTTCCAGGACTCACGTCGGTCCCGTGGGTCCTCACACTCGTCTACATTTACAGACACCTGAGACTGCTCATGGCCATAAGAAGAAGAGCAGATGGATCAATTTAATCAGTTTGATGTTTTTTTTTTAAGTATATCTTTTGAAAAAAAATTTATACTCATAAATCTCAATCATTAAAAAAAGTTAGCTAGACAATAATGATTTCGTTGCATAAATGTATAAAAATAAGAAGTTTATGTAAAATGGTGGCTTTATTGAAGTTGATATTGTTACATTGCTGTCTGATGCAGTGGTTCCTGCCTGCAGAACACATTATGATGTAATGATGAAAATTTTATGTTTTTATTTGCTCTGCAAATATCTATGGGGTGTCTATTTTATATTGTTTTTGTATTAGCAAATGCTTGTGTATATAAGCTGTCTGATAAAAGAAACACATCATCAGCCTCTGTCTCCAGATCCTCAAATAGCAACACTGTCAGGATTCATGTCAATGTTTAGCCGAGCGAAAGACCAGCTTTCATTTGAATTCAGAGATCTAATGGAGCCTGATTTATCTGCCTAGACACTATCTGCAATGTGGCTGTCAATTATTAATAAAATGCCACCAGGGAAATTGGGATTAATTTTTTGGAGTTGGCCTCACTGTAGAGAAAAATTGGCTGTCACTGGCTGAGCAAATTGGAAGAGTGAAATATTACTGATTCAACAAAATAGATCAGTGCAGTCTACAGATAATTTTTTTCTTCAAGCAGGCTTAGGATGTACAGACATAAGTTTAAAGTGTTTTAGCTCATGATGTTCTCTAGTAGCTTACAGTATTTGTTGCTAAAAGAATCGCATACGCACTCTGAAGTAGGGCTGCAACTAATGATTATTTTGATAATTTTCTAATCACACCACGCACTGCACCACGTTCCCTCCGATCCTCCAGCCCTGCTCGCCTCGTCCCACCATCTCTCAGGGATCAAGGACGACATTCATCCAGACCCTTTTCTGTTCTGGCACCTAGGTGGTGGAACGAACTTCCTCTAGATGTCCGTACAGCAGAGTCTTTGAAGATCTTTAAACAATGACTCAAGAAAGATACAGTGCCCTCCATAATTATTGGCACCCCTGGTTAAAATGTGTTCTTTAGCTTCTAAAAAAATCAGTTTTGTTCTAAATAACATAGGACCATGATGGAAAAAAAGAGGAAATTCCAATCTTGAATTCAAGTGCATTTACTCAGTGGAAAAAAAATCCTACATTAAGAAATAATTCTTTTACATCAAATCATGGGTGCCACAATTATTAGCACCCCAGATGTTTAATACTTTGTACAACCCCCTTTTGCCAACAAAACAGCCCCTAATCTTCTCCTATAATGTTTCACAAGATTAGAGAACACAGAAAGAGGGATTTTCGATCATTCCTCTTTGCATAATGTCTCTAAATCATCCAGTGACCTGACTCCTCTCCTCTGCACTCTCCTCTTCAGCTCACTCCACAGGATTTCAATGAGGTTGAGGTCTGGCGACTGAGATGGCCATGGGAGGAGCTTGATTCTGTTTGTAGTGAACCATTTCTGTGTAGATTTGGCCACATGTTTTGGGTCATTATCTTGCTGAAAGACCCAGTGACAACCCATCTTCAGCTTTCGGGCAGAGGTCACCAGATTTTGCTTTAAAATGTCCTGGTATTTCAAAGCATTCATGATGCCATGCACCCTAACAAGGTTCCCAGGGCCTCTGGAAGAGAAACATCCCCACAGCATCACCGATCCTCCCCCATACTTCACAGTGGGCATGAGGTGCTTTTCTGCATACTCATATTTTGTGTTCCACCATACCCACTTAGAGTGTTTGTTGCCAAAAAGCTCTATCTTGGTCTCATCTGACCAAAGAACACGGTCCCAGTTGAAGCCCCAGTAACGCTTAGCAAACTCCAAACGTTTGCGTTTATGATTGTGACTGAGAAAAGGTTTTTTCCTTGCATGCCTCCCAAAGAGCTTGTTGGCATGTAGATAGCGTCTGATGGTTGTTTTGGAGACCCCAAGATGCTATCATTTGTTGCAGTTCTTTAACAGGGAGCTTTGGAGAATTTTTTATTTACCATCGTCCTCACTGTGCGTGGAGGCAAAATAAACTTGCATCCTCGTCCAGGCTTGTTTACTACTGTTCCAGTTTTTTAAAAACTTCTTAATGATTTCTCTCACAGTAGATATGGGCAGGTGCAGACGGATGCTATCTTCTTGTACCCATTGCCTGACTTGTGAAGCATCTGCCTTACTTGAATGGTGTGTTCCTTTGTCTTTCCCATGTTGAAGAGTGGATAAGAGAAACAGCCTCTGTGTCACATCATATTTATACCCCAGGGAAGCAGGAAGTGATAAATTACAAATTAAATGTTCCTAGATACTCTGATCAACTTTGTAAACTACTGTAGAAATGACAGAAATACTTCAATTACATTTATTTTCTAGGAATTGTTAGGGTGCCAATAATTGTGGAACAGGTTATTTTATGAAAAATAATTATTTGGTAGTCAGGGATTTTCATTTCCCCTTAAAATTCACTTTATATGCATGTTATATTTTTCTAAAATGTTCAGTGTGACAATATGCTTCTGCAATAAAAACTGAATTTATTTTAAGGCTTTTAACACATCTTAACCAGGGGTGCCAATAATTATGGACGGCACTGTACATCTATATTCAATACTTCGATTAACTG